>JAAXCT010001518.1:85000-161592 GCA_012490785.1 Eragrostis nindensis | reverse complement strand
CGTTCAGGGCGCCGCTGCACCATGGACGACCATTAGGAGATCAATTGCCCTCATGGATTTTTGGACGGATTGGTGCCTGTGAATGTTCAAATGGATTTATTTGAAGGTTTATGAAGGTTCCAGCATGATCAATTTTATCGATTCTATGATCTGTGCTCCGAATTTTGCCATTTTGCATCCGTGGTGGAAAGAGTGAAAAAACGAATTCGAGGAAGAAGACGGTGCGCCTCGCGGGCGAGCGGGGTCGGGTGGAGCACGCGAGCCTCCCTAACCCCTCCGTCCTTCTCTTCCGCAGCCGCGCGAGGCGCCCAAGCTTTTTTCCCCATCGCCGGTCTTCTTCACCGCGCGACCTGCTCGAGCTCCGCCCCGCCGCTCGCCCCGCTTCACCGCGCCCAAGCTTTTTTTTCCTCTCTGCTCGCCAGGCCGCCGCTGCTCGAGCTCCGTGTCGTCGGAGCGGCCGGCGTTGGCGTCGTTCCCAGCTCGCCTGAGGCGCGGAGCAAATGGCTCGGAGGAGAGAGGGAATGTAGTTTTAGCTCGCCTCTCTCCTCCGTTCCATAAATGGATAGCGATATGGCTCGTCTGATTAGGAGGATGGATCGTGCACAGTAATGTTTCGATAGCTAAAATAGCTTTGGCTATCGTTGTTGAAGTCAGCCTTGAGGTGTGTTCACTGTGCGCGCATGATTCGAAACGACTTTGGCTCCCCACACGTCCTCTCTTTTCCACGAAAAGAACAAAGGAAACTCCGAGGAAAAAGCACTCAGCGCGTCGCCACGTGGCCAGGGCACTGAGCCCGGTCCCACTTCACACGCCTGCATCACAGCATCACTCCCCAGTTGGCCCCCCAGACCACACCCAACCACCGCTCGCGCCCCAACGAACCGCCCGAGCCCAAACCCAGATCCTCCGCGCCCGCGCCATGTCCGCGTCCACCGCCTCCGCCGACGAGCGGCCCCTCGTCGAGCTCGCTAGCGCGGCGCCCTCCACCCCGACCTCCGCCTCCGCCGCCGCGGGCCCCTTCCCGCCGCCCGCCGCGCCGGGGTTCTCCCGCCTGGTCCGCTGCAACAACGCCTCCGCCCCCTCCTCCTCCTCCTCGTTCCCGGACGATGGCGGCGGCGGGGGCGGGGGCGTCGCGTACCCGGGGAACGCGATCTCCACCACCAAGTACACGCCCGCCAGCTTCGTGCCCAAGTCGCTCTTCGAGCAGTTCCGCCGCGCCGCCAACTTCTTCTTCCTCGTCGTCGCCTGCGTCTCCTTCAGCCCGCTGGCCCCATACCGCGCCGTCTCGGTCCTCCTCCCGCTCGTTGTCGTCATCGGCGCCGCCATGGCCAAGGAGGCCGTCGAGGACTGGCGCCGGAAGCAGCAGGTGCGCGCGCTCTGCATTTTTCCTCTGCTCCGCTCCCTCTTACTTAGGGCATTGGGGGGTTGGTGGCTGCTGATCTCCGCACGCCCCACACATTGGGTCAATTGGTTGGTTGATTGGCTCACTCGCGGGGATCAAGCTTGGAAATGGGGGTGAATTGGATTTGTGTACCCTAATTGGGATTCCATCACCTCCCAAACAACACCATTTTGGTGCAGCGGCAGGGCAGCTTAGAAATTGAAGTGAATCTGAGCCATTTCTGTTTCTTTTATGCGTCCAGACCCTCAGTTCGAGAGCTCAGTTGCTCCTGTTTGTGTAGGATGTCATCATGAAAAGATCGTAACATATTTATGTGTGGGGTTATCAAAGGGTATAACTAGTTTGTGCTTGTCGTTGATGCAAAATGCCTGTATTACCTGCCCATGTGGCACACTGGAAATAATTAGTTTATTGTCAATAATATTGGGGAGAGATGTCTGTACACTTGCTACAATCTGGATATCCTCTTGGTGATGTTTACACTACAATGATCTTGGTTGACATGTCTCCTATCATGCTGTTGTTGATAACTTGATATGGGTGTCAGCAACAATTATGTTCATTTTACCTCTTTGCTATGCTAAAGGTATTTGAGGAGGGTACTCGGTTTGAGGAACCTCCCAGGTCCGTCCAGTACTGCGTTTAGATACCATCTTGGTTCTTGGAAGAATATGATGGTTCCACAGTGAAATGCTCGTGCATCACTTAATGTTCCTGTACATAGATACGGCTTATTTGTTTGTTTTGTTTTCACCACAACCAACATAAGCAAAAGTGCTGATGCAAACATGTGTCTGTGTGCTTTTTTCCTGACGTGAATGGTTTTACAGAACTTTAACGAATTCAGCTATTTTGCATTGTGTTTCTGATACTGGGACTGATATACATAGTGCAGAAGCCATTTTGAGTAGTTTGCCACTCCTCAGGAAATGTATTTGGATATTTTTGTTGTTTTTTGACTGAACTGATCTTGTGTTGTCGTTTTTCTTCGTAGGACATAGAGGTGAACAACAGAAAGGTTGAGGTATATGATGGGTCCCAATCATTTCATGTGACAGAATGGAAGAAGCTTCGAGTGGGTGACATAGTGAAAGTTAAAAAGGATGAGTTCTTTCCTGCTGATCTTCTTCTGCTTTCATCGAGCCATGAGGATGGAATATGTTACGTTGAGACAATGAATCTTGACGGAGAGACAAACTTGAAGAGGAAGCAAGCATTAGAGGTGACTAAGGGCTTGAAGGATGAGCATTTCTTGCATAGCTTCAAGGCTTTCATTCAATGCGAGGATCCAAATGAGAAACTATATTCATTCTTGGGGACATTGTATTACAGTGAGCAACAGTATCCTTTGTCTCCACAACAGATCCTATTAAGGGACTCGAAACTTCGGAATACAAACTGCATCTACGGGACTGTAATATTCACGGGGCATGAGACAAAGGTGATGCAAAATGCAATGGAGCCACCATCAAAGAGGAGTTCGGTTGAACGGAGGATGGATAAAATAATATATCTTCTTTTTGCAATTCTCCTTGCTATTGCATGTTTCGGGTCAGTTGTGTTTGGAATCAAAACAAAGGGTGAGCTGGGTGCAGGAAACTATGCATGGTACCTTAGACCAGATAAATCAAGCATATTCTTTGATCCAAACAGAGCATCACTTGCAGCCTTTTGCCATTTTCTCACAAGCCTTATGTTGTATATGTGCTTGGTGCCTATTTCATTGTACATATCGATAGAAATTGTCAAAGTGCTACAGAGCACATTCATAAATCAAGACAGGGATATGTACTGTGAGGAGTCTGATAAACCTGCAAGGGCTCGAACATCAAATCTAAATGAAGAACTTGGTCAAGTCCATACTATACTGTCTGACAAAACCGGAACATTAACATGCAATTCGATGGAGTTCTTGAAATGTTCCATAGCTGGTGTTGCTTACGGCAACAGTGCTACAGAAGGGGAGATGTCCTATGAAGGAATAGAAGAAGCTTCTGGCCATAATGGGCATAAGGATGCTACTAAATCTATCAAGGGATTCAACTTTTCAGATGATCGTTTGATGAATGGTAAATGGACCAAAGAATGTTCGCGGGATGCTATAGAAATGTTTTTTCGCGTATTATCTGTCTGTCATACTGCAATTCCCGTGGCAGATAGAAATTCTGTCGGTATGTCTTATGAAGCTGAGTCTCCTGATGAAGCAGCTCTCGTTACAGCTGCAAGTGAGTTTGGTTTTGAATTTTATCATAGGACACAGACAACCATATCAGTTCATGAACATGATCCTGTCTCTGGTAGGCAGGTGGATAGGTGCTTATCTTCTCTACTGCTCTTAATGATTACTATTTGAAGTGGTGACCACTGCCATTTTTACATAATGCCTTTTTTTTATTGCAGAACGTATAAACTACTCAACATCTTAGAGTTTAGCAGTGCCCGTAAGCGTATGTCTGTTATTGTGAGGACTGAGGAGGGGCGGATATTTCTGTTCTGCAAAGGAGCTGACAGGTTGGATACATTTGTGTCAGCATGCGATGTCAATCTTTTATGCTCCGCAAAGTAAAAAATTCAGTCATTTAATGGCATTGTATCACCCTTTTTAAGCTGTTACATGTCCAAATCAAGATAATATTAGCTTTCAAGTTAGACAAGCCAACGTTCGCGAGCGTGAAATGTCACATCAATCTTGAGTAAAACTTACTTAAAGTTGCATATTCCACATGCTATTTACTGTATTTTTCCTGTTCATCTTTATGCTTCAGTGTAATACTTGAAAGGCTCTCCAAGAATAATGAAAAGATTGTCTGGCAAGAACAAAGTGTCACATTGACGAGTACTCTGAGGCAGGTCTTCGGACACTGGCACTTGCATATCGTGAACTTACAGAGGAAGAGTATGTTGCATGGAATAATGAGTACTCATCTGCCAAGAATTCTGTACGTACTGATCATGATGCAGCTGTTGAAAAGGCATCAGAAAATATTGAGAAAGATTTGATTCTCTTAGGGGCCACTGCTGTGGAGGATAGATTGCAAAAGGGGGTACGTTGATTTCCACTTTGTACTACTAACTTGTTGAGGGATCTTGTATGTATTAGAACAGACAAACTACTTCTCTGTTTTTGATTTCTTAAGCTGCTCTAATGTGCAACAGACTCTCGTCCTATTGGAGAAAAAAAAAGAACCTGTTGGTTACTAATTTACTATCATATAGTTTCACTTCATAGGTTTTGACATTTGTTGAGGAAAAATCCTCACCTGTGAAGGTTTTACAATGGAAATAATCTATTCTACTCTTCTGCAGTTCATGGTCAACTCATTTATCACTCTGATTTGTTTGCAGGTTCCAGAGTGTATTCACAAACTTGCCCAAGCTGGAATCAAGATCTGGATTCTAACAGGAGACAAGTTGGAGACAGCTGTCAACATAGGGTTAGCATCATATGTTTTATATGTTTGAGAATTGAGATCTCACCACCTTAAGCAAAGTCTAATGTATCTTTGTGGTATCTAGTTATGCTTGCAACCTATTAAGGAAGGAGATGGAGGAAATTTTTATCATTCTGGATAACCCAGGTACAAATGCTTCAGAGGGATGTGATGGAGAAGGAAACAGGATGGTATGTACTTAGTTGCTTGTTACTTGCATGTGTGGATAAATAACAGCCATATAATAAACCATTTCCAAAATGCTAGCGAGCTTCTAGTTTTTTTTTTTTTGGGTTAATAAAAAGTTAAACATATGATATCAATAAGCATACCATCTTAGTGGCCTAGATACCTAGTGGGCGGGTTTGACCACTTGCTCAGTTTGTAAATGGTGTTTTGAGCGCCAATTCCTTCTGGGAAACCGAATCCAGGTGCCCACCTCCTTGATTCATTGGTAGGGATGCTGACATAACTTTAAAAAAAGGAAGAGAAAACAGGGGCATAGTGGGGAAACAGAAGGGAGGCATAGGATCAGATTATGTCATGTACTCATGTATGCTCTGCTGTTTCTAACTTTTTCATATCTGCTTATGTAGGCTCCCTATGATGAAATTGATAGAAAATTACAAGATGCTAGGAGAAAATTTCACTGAAAGGAAATTCAACTCCATTTGCTCTTATCATTGATGGCAATGCTCTGACACATGCTCTCACGGGCAGCCTTAAGAACTCATTTTTTGATCTAGCAGTTGACTGTGCATCTGTTTTGTGTTGTCGGATTTCCCCGAAACAGAAAGCTTTGGTGAGTAACGACCTCCGCATATTGCTCTTTTTCGATCATTTTTTGTAGTTCACAGAAAGTGTTTACATTTATCCTTGAATTTTCCAGGTCACCAGATTGGTAAAGTTTACAACAGGGAAGATTACCCTAGCTATTGGCGATGGAGCAAATGATGTTGGTATGCTACAGGAGGCTGACATTGGAGTTGGAATAAGTGGTGCTGAAGGAATGCAGGTTCGTATGCCTACTTTCGTATTAAATTTTTCACTAGTATTTTGTAGTTATGGCTTTTGCCTATTTTATGATTCTTGAAATCTACCAAAAATAATCGTAGTCACGATGTTTGGTATTTTTATGTACATGACCTGAAAGATTACTCACATGGAAATCAACTGTAAGACAGTCCTTAGCTGTCGAAAGAAATCAATTCTGTACTGCATTTAGAGTTTAGAGTTACTGTGTCTAATGACCATTCGACCGCATATCTTTATATACCTTTTGAATGCTTATGTCATGAGAAGTACCACTTTGCGCGATCGTCCAAAAATTGAACTGGCAGAATGTTGCCTCTTGTTTTTGGTGCTTCAAGGGCTTGTTTTCATCTATCACCATGAGAATCATTAGATTGATACCAACAACTGTCTGTTAACATTTTATATTTCATTGTTTTTAATTATCTGGTCACATTTTTTATGAATATTTGGTGCTATGAATGTGAAAGTAAATCCGACCGATAACTGCATCGATAACTTTTCTTTCTCTGAATTCTGAAAACAGTCTTTTCAATTGAGTTGAGGTTTTCTACAGTTTTTCTCAAACTAGCATCTTGCTGTTTCTCACATCGCCAAAGCATTGATTGTAGTATCTTATTTACATTGTGTAATAAATGCTTGTTTTGAGAGAATTACAACATCTGATGCTGCTTCATGCTACAGGCTGTGATGGCAAGTGACTTTGCAATAGCTCAGTTTCGTTTTCTGGAGCGGTTAATTCTTGTACATGGTCATTGGTGTTATCGTCGGATTGCAGCTATGGTAAACTGCTGAGTCTTCTGCTTTTCACACTTTAGTTAACTACTCCCTTCAGTTTCATTTGCTTATCATTTAGGACCACAGACATGGTCTCCAATATGCTGCTCCATTATATACTTACCAACAATAGGTTCGATGATATTGATATGGAAGGTTGGGAACATTTAAGGCTGATATTAATATTGGACCTGTGGTAGTAAGATATTACAGTACAATAGATCAACCAGAGCAAAGGAATTACAGATATATTTGCCCCCCAAAAAATGAAGTTCCTGGACTCTGTTGAGAAGTATTTCTGGTTTTTATTTCTCCTCTACCTCCCGAAAGACTGTTATTTGTGTACCTGACCAGGTTTACATACCATTTCGATACACCAGATATCGACCTTTTTTTCTAGAGGCATGTTCTAATTTTTGTTCTATTTCTTATCTGCTCTCGGTATCTGCCGTTTCCTAGATACTGACCTTTTTCTATATATCGACCTTTTTCTAGAACTACTCTATACTTGATCATATTGTTTAGCACTGAAGTAGAAAAAATTGTCATGTCATTTGCATCTCTTATTTAAGCCCTTGCAATATCTAAACAATCTGCATTGTTTTTTTGACATGTGCAGATCTGCTATATTTTCTTCAAGAACCTTACATTTGGCCTTACACTTTTCTGGTTCGAGGCACATGCTATGTTCTCAGCCCAACCTGCTTATAATGATTGGTTCATGTCTTTCTACAATGTTGCCTTCACATCTCTCCCTGTCATCGCACTGGGTGTGTTCGATAAAGATGTCTCCTCTCGTGCGTGCCTCAAGGTTTGTAGTCTCCTGCCAGACCTATTTGTATCGTTTTTAACTTATTGTGTATATCTGAGCTTGTTATATAGTTTTTTCAGTGTTTGTGCGGGTTTATTTCCTCCCCGTCCTAATCAGTTCTTTATTGCTTTGCATATTGCAGGTCCCTTCGTTGCATCTAGAGGGAGTGAATAATACACTCTTCAGTTGGTCTCGAATACTCAGCTGGATGTTGAACGGGATGTGCTGTTCAATGATAATATACTTTGGTGCCATCAATTCTGTTCTCATTCAGGCTGTCGGACTGCATGGCCGTGTTGCTGGATTGGATATCCTTGGAGTGACAATGTATACTTGTGTAGTGTGGACGGTGAATTGCCAATTGGCACTCTATATCAGCTACTTCACTTGGATACAGCACTTTGTCATCTGGGGCAGCATACTGATTTGGTACATTTTTCTGGTCGTTTATGGCATGTTTCCTGCTACAATATCAACAAGTGCCTACCATGTTTTCTTGGAAACCTGTGCACCGAGCCCTATCTACTGGTTATCCACTCTAGTAATCGTCGTGGCAGCCTTGCTTCCATTCTTTCTCTACAAAATAATACAGTCACTGTTCTACCCTCAGTACCATGAACAAGTTCAGAGAACTAACACTAACTCCAGGAAATGTTGATGACTGTGCTATGAGGTGTTACTGAATGATATGTACAGTCTGCGTACTAATATAGAGTATGGTCCTATCTAACGCACAGTATGGTTCATATTAACCACGGAATCAAAGGCAGTGTATATAAGCAAGTTGGCTTTTAATTAGATTATGCTCATATACTTTTGTCTATAGACTAGTCGTATATAATTACTGAATCGAATTTAGCACTGGGTCTGTCAAAATATCAGAATGGAAGTAGTGTCGCTTCAAAGTATGTCAGAGATGGAAGGAGTTTGAAGCAATCATGCCACAGATACACTCTGGGACAGTTTTTTCTTGTCAGGTGGGAGCTGTGATGGAGATTGCAACCAGGATTACATAGCCTTATGCACGACATGGAGGAAACTATGTATATGATTCCCATGATATATTGTATGTAGGCTACTATGAAAAATGTAGCACGTGTAGTAGGAAGCATATTCTGGATACATTGATATCTTCCTACTGTCTGATGGTTTATGACTTGCCTATATTCTTAAGATATACCCTTGTTTAGCTTCTTCTCGTTATTATGATTTTGGATCCTCTTCCCACCTTAATTCCTGAATTTAATGCACTGTCCAACAATGCACATTCAGAAATCGGGCAGACTTTCTTTGTAGATGAATTCTGGCAGACTTCAACGGTACTCTGATATGGTAGCTTGTCTTAGCTTTTGGTGTTGGTTGATATTCAGAAAGAATTACGTGATCTACCACCATGCGCAGTTGCTCAAAGGTGAGATGTTAGTCCATGATTTTTGTCCTTGAGGGTGCAAAAATTCAAATATGTATATCAGATCATTTACTATGGCTCTGTACATTTATCTATGATCAGTTGCTGGTCCAGTCCAGTGGCCTTGGTCGAACGGCCTGCGCACGCGCGCCACGCCTCGCTCGCTTGTGCACCTGTTTAACTAACTGTTTTCCATGAAAATGGCGTGATCTCAACTGCCCACGCAAAGGGAGATTGGAGAAGTAAAGCAGGACATGGGCGGTCCCGGTCATCCCCATCAACCACACCACGGCCATGTTTGTATGTAGTACTAGCTGAAAGAAGACCGTCCGGCCGCGGCGGCGCGAGGCTCCTGCAGCTGCAGCGAGCATGCCACGTCACGTGAAGCCCCCGGCAATGGCGCGCACGGGACCTGCGAGCGCAAGGCTCGGAGGAAAAGAAAAATACGGAGTATCAAAATTCGCTCGACCTGTGGGCCCCAGCGTCTCCCCCGCGCCCGCGCAAAGTCCCAAACGCCTCCACCGCTCAGTTCGTTTCCACACACTTCCCATCCCGCTCCGCCTCTGATCCCGTGCCACCTCCATTCTCCCCGCCACCGCCGCTGTCCCGTCCCGATCCCCCACCCCACCATGGCGGCCCACCTCCACCTCCTCGCCGCTCCAGCCCCCGCCATTACGGCCACCGCGGCCTCCCCCGGCACCGGCGGCGGCCGCGCCAGATCGGCATCGCCGCGGCCCCGCGCGTTCTCGTTGTCGTACTCCCCAGGTAGGCGGCGGCGGTGGGGGCGGCCCAGCCTCGCGGTCTCGGCGGCGGCTGGCGACGGCGGGATCAGCAGAAGCAGGCGGCGGGGGGAGGCGGGCCGATGCGGCTCAACGAGTACATGGTCACGGTGGACCGGCCCCTCGGCGTCCGCTTCGCGCTCGGCGTCGACGGCCGCGTCTTCGTCCACTCCCTCCGGAAAGGGGTAGGTTCTTCACAGGCGGCCGCGAGCCTCCATTGTCCGCTGTTTGGGAGGATCAGCGACTGACGATATATTGGTTTTGCATGTGATGTGATTGGTTGGTGGGCAGGGCAACGCCGAGAAGTCGAGGATCATCATGGTCGGTGACACGCTCAAGAAGGCCGGCGCTGGCCAGGACGGCGGCGGGGGCCTCGTCACCATCAAGGACCTTGGTGACACGGAGTACGGCACTAGTAATGCTGTTTTTTTCATTAGTCCTTACAAAAGTGTCCCTCTGAATGATCCTGCCTTGTTTTCTGTCAGATTGTCATATGAATTTGTTGTGCTTTTGTTGGTTATGTCACCTCATTGTCTGATTTGAACTTGGAGCTGCAAGGCGCTAAGATTTCGTAAAATGAAAAATCCTGTGTGCTTTCAACTGGTAAATTCTGAACATTGCCCTTAAGCTTAGCAATTTGGACATATGCTATTTCAGTGGCTCGAATGGAAATTTTTAGCCAGTTACGGTACAAATCGCACAATGTTACTGCAATGCACTAGCCAACAAGTTTCAGTTCTCTGCTTCCCAAAAAACATGGATGCACAAACCTTTTGTCATGTGGCAATGGGCGATTTTAATAGTCAATTGTTTGAGAAATTGTTCACTGCTAGTGCACCTCATGGCAAAACATCAGTTCAATGCCTTTGTTAAACTTTTGGTCTGTGTCATGATGAGCTTAGCTCAGGACATCCTTAGTGTAAAGAGTTTTCACGAATATGACTATTTCAATAATGAATTGAATGAATGTTGAATGGAACTTCTGCATGACACGGAGTACGGCATTAGTAATGCTGTTTTTCATTAATCCATACAGAAGTGCCCCTTGATGATCCTTCCCGATTTTTTCCGTCAGATTGTCATGTAAATTTGTTGTGCTTCTGTTGGTTATCTGTTTTGATCTTGGAGCTACCAATCACTGAAATTCCGTAAACTTTTTACTTCTATGTGCTTGCAACTGATAATTTCAGGACATTGCCTTAAGCTTAGTAATTTTGACATGCTATTTCAGTGGCTCAGTTGAAATGTTTGGCCAGTTATGATGCAATTAGCACTGGAAGAATTTAATCTAATCAACTGTGTGAGAAAATGTTTACCGTTGGTGCACCTCAAGGCAATACATAAGCAGCTCAACACCTTTTATGGTGTCCTTAGTATAAAGATTTCTCACGAACATGACTAGTTCACTTACAGATTGAAAGAATGTTGAATGGAACTTCTGCATGACTGCTCTTTGCTCATATGACCTGTCAACTTGTATCCAGGCTTGCGCTGAGGGACAAGTCAGGACCATGCAGCCTTGTCCTTGAGAGGCCATTTGCTCCTTTTCCGATCCATCAGTTGCATCAAAACGAAGATTACCACATCCTATTTAACAGAGGACGGGTTCCTGTTGCTTCCTGGAATAGTACCCTGTTGTCCACTAATCTCAACGAGTCTACTGGTGATGGAAAACCCGGTTTTGCTGTATTTTCACCAAAGATGCTAAGTTCTCAAGGATGGGCACTTCTATCCAACGAGAAAGGTGGACTCAATCAGAGCAGCACTAACCTGGCGAACTGCATAAGTGAGATTGTTGGTTTATACTCTGATGAGGATGACCCTAATGCTGAATGGGCACATGGCAGCTTTCCTTTGGAGGAGTACATCAAAGCGCTAGATCGTGCTAAGGGTGAACTCTACTACAATCATTCACTTGGTATGCAATACAGCAAGGTATGGAGGACTGCTTCGCTATCTCTTGTTATTTTGTTTACACATTATGATATGTATCTCTGTAATGGATTTTGCCTCTATGCTTTCAGGAGTTTAGGATTACATCAATGAATATTGATCCATTGTAATATTTTTTTTGTTTGTTACTTTGACAGATTACTGAACAAATATTTGTCGGTTCCTGCATACAAACAGAAAAAGATGTGAAGATGTTATCAGAGACTGTGGTAGGTTCCTTACAAATGCAATGAACCGATTTGCATAGTAGTGTTTTCATTTGTTAAATTTATTTGTTGCTCCTATAATACAATTTAGTATCTGATACTTCAAAAGGCTTCAGGGTATTACTGCTGTTCTCAATTTCCAAAGTGAAAGTGAGCGCCTCAATTGGGGAATTAATTCTGAGGCAATCAACAATTCGTGTCGAGAGAATAACATCTTGATGATCAACTACCCTATACGGTGCGGTGCCATTTTCTCTGCATAGGAAAGAATATTACAGTTTAAGACTTTGTTTGTTCGTGGTCTTCACAATAGTTATACTGATACGGCTGGAGTTTGTCTAGTTTCTCCGAACGATTACAGTATCTTTTTTTCTTTTCAGTTTTGGGAAATCATTTATGCTGTCCTCATTGTCTAGCTAAGCAAATATGATGTGATTGCCAAATGAGACCATATAGTTTATCAATCCAACAGTTCTATGATAGGACTTTCTGTTCAGTGTTCCCTTGATATCTACTTCTACTTCTTTATTTTTTTTATTTGGGCGGATTGATGCTAGAAGCAGTGTGTTTTGTTATTAAAATTAAACAGATAACTGTGATAGCAAGCTCAGCCAGCTTCACCTGAAAGAGAAATCTCAATGAACGTTTTGTGAAATTCTTTCGTTGTCCGTAGATGTTATACTAAACCTTAGTGCAATCTGATGGTCAGTAATTAATTATAATGCTGGACTTTTTCAGAGAGGTTGACTCCATGGACCTTAGGAAAAAGCTTCCTTTCTGTGTTGGTCTTCTATTGCGCCTTATCAGGAAGAATTATCGTATATATGTGACTTGTACCACTGGATATGATAGATCACCAGCATGTGTGATATCATACTTACACTGGGTTCAAGATACACCTCTCCATATTGCTCACAAGTTCATCACTGGTTTGCACTCTTGCAGACCTGACAGGTAATGGTAGTTGAAAAATCGTATTACCATGTTCATCCTAATTAAAGGACAATTAGTTTCTTTTACTATGGCTCTGTCGGCTGTTGCTCTTTTGCTTATTGTTTGAGCTAAGAGTCTGTACAAACATGCAGAGCTGCAATTGTTTGGGCTACTTGGGATCTTATTGCATTAGTTGAAAATGGAAGACACGATGGCAGTCCCACACATTCAGTATGTTTTGTTTGGAATAGTGGTCGTGAGGTAAGTTTTTTATCCACAAATCTTGTTATTCAACTTATAGTATTTGCCATAAACAATAATTTCAGTTCACTATGAGACTTCATTTTATGATGTTAACGATAACTCTTAAGGGTTGACTTGAATGTAACGAATCTGCTGTAGGGTGAGGAGGTAGAACTGGTTGGAGATTTTACAAGTAACTGGAAAGACAAAGTTAAGTGCATCCACAAAGGTGGGCCACGATATGAAGCTGAAGTTCGACTTCGTCATGGAAAGTGAGTCCTTGCATATTTGATCTTTCTTAATGTATTAACAAGTTAGGATCATTCAGTTGCTTGGAATTTTTTGCTGGGAATATTATAGGATGACATTTTCCGAACTGGCTGTTTGCTTCTGATGGTTATAGAGTCCACTACAACTGACATTTACTCATTCAGGTACTATTACAAGTTCATAGTTGGGGGTCAGTGGAGGCACTCGACATCATTGCCAACAGAAACAGATGAGCATGGGAATGTCAACAACGTTATTCGAGTTGGTGACATTGCTCGAATTCGCCCTGCTCCCAGCCAACTACATATAAGGGTATGTAACTCCACTGTCTTCAGGTCTTCTATTCTCTCTTATTACATGCAATTTGGGCACATTCTCTCTTAACTCTGTCATTTGGTGGTAGTACAGAATCTTAGTTTAGTTACCATTCTATACTGTATCTAACAAACATAATAGATAACATATTGGTATCTCCCATGCCAGGACCCAACTGTTGTCAAGGTCATAGAGAGGGCATTGACGGAGGACGAGAGATTTTCATTGGCTTTTGCAGCACGCCGCATGGCATTTGCAATCTGCCCAATCAGATTGTCCCCCAAGCAGTAGACATGTCACTCTTCCCAGCTGAACCAACCAGGCTACTGGTGATGGAGATCATCAATTTCTTGTTTAGTTGTAGAAAGCTTATATGTAACAAAAAGATAGACGGTGAGACTCTGTCTATTCGAACTGAAATGGACATTGATAAGTGGAACAGCAATCGCCACAATGTCCACCGTCTATAATTCTATGAACTGTACCTGAAATAAACTTAGCTTTAGACTACATGATGATGATACACACTAGAATCTCAGGATGGCTGGCTCCGAAATGGCAGGAATTTACAGCGCTCATGGAATTGGAGAGATGACTACTTTGCCCGTCGCCCTCCCTGTCTCAAGGTAGGAGAACGCCTCCACAACCTGCGAGAAGGGGAACGGTCCTTTTGGGTCGATGACCGGCTTCACCTTCCCTGACTCAAGGTAAGGGTTGAGCTTCTCCAAGACGGAGCCGTCGGAGGTGACAACGAACCGGAAGCCTGGAGGGGCGACGGCGCCGGTGAGGACCACGACGCTGCCTGCGCCTTCCTTCACCACCTTGACGGCCTTGTCGCCCTGACCTGAAAACCAGAAAAGAGCAAAGCAGAGTATCGTCCCGTCAGGATTACTACAAGCCACCAACGCTCGCCAGCCCAAGCGGTCAGAGCCGTTGGCTCCGGGAGCTTGCTCCTGTCAACCCGGGTTCGAGCCGCTACACTACCGTGAGTTCATTGTAGTGAATAAAGTAGCTACAGTGCAAAAAAAATCCCCTCGCCTTTCCTGTGTCAAAGCATAAGTAAAGAAAGACTCGCGCCACAGCTCACAGGCCAGCTGGTCCTTATGTACGACCAGAGAGGGAGGTTCGAGGGTTTTCTCGATCTGCGTGAGAAGATTCCTCCTTAAAATACCCAGGGGCCGTCATACCCCGCAGGTCTGAGTTTTTTTGGATTACTACATGCCAGGTTGTGAAACACACGTCTTAATTATAGGCGATCGGCGATCTTACCCACTGCGTCGAAGACGACGTCGTACTTGTCCGGCAGGTCCTCGAAGTTGTCCTTGGTGTAGTCGATGGCGACATCGGCGCCCAGGCTCTTGAGCAGTTCGAGCTTCGGGGTGCTGGCCGTGGCGGCCACCTTGGACGCGCCGTAGACATGCTTGGCCAGCTTCATTCAGATTCAGTTGACACCAACACCAGCATTACATTACCGTGTCAGCAAAGTTCAAGTTGAGACGAAACCGAAGGAGGAGCAGCAGCAGCAGAGTGTACCACCAACCAACCTGGATGACGAGGGACCCGACCCCGCCGGCGCCGCCGAGCACGAGGACGGACTTGCCACCGCTGCGACCCCCGCCCTCCGGAGCCCTTCGTCGGCGGTGAGGACGGCGAGAGCAGCCCAGCCGGCCGCCTCCGCGAAGCCGAGGGCCGCGGGCTTGCGCGCCAGCAGCCTCTCCTCGACGGCGGTGAACTCGGCCAGCGAGCCGTACCGCTTGGGCCCGTCCAGCGGCTTCTCGCTGATCATGCCGTACACCTCGTCGCCCCTCCTTGAGGTTCTTAACCTCGCCGCCGGCCCTCACCACGATGCCGGCCACGTCGTACCCCGGCACGGTCGGGAGCGGCGAGTCCGTGGCCTGGAACTTGCCGGCGCGGCGCTTGGCGTCGACGGGGTTGAGCGCCGCCGCGAAGACCTTGACCAGCACCTGATCGTCGGACACCGCCGGCACCGCCGCCGCGGTGTCGAGCCGGAGCACGGTGGCGTCGCCGTACGCGTCGTACACCCACGCCTTCATCTGCGCGGCACCTCCGTCGCCGTCGCCGCCGAGGCGGCGGGGACGAGGACGCGGGCGGAGGCCGACACGCGCCGCCCTGGCCGGCTGGCCTTCGCGACGGCAGCTCCTTTCGGCGCCGTTGATGGCTGAGGCTTTTGCTTGTGCTGCAGGAACGGCCTCGCGGAGGGAGGTGCCGGGATCAAGGTGGAGGAGGAGGAAGGAAGAAGGCCTGCATCCTCAATTCGCTCGTGATCGAAAACGATGGTTCTCGGTGCGCTGCTGGTCTGCGTAGCTCGCAGCGAATGTTTTATCCGTTGGTGTCGGTTCGGAATGGCGGTTCTCGAACAAAAAGATTCGCGCGCTCGCTGGTGCACCTGGATGGGTTTCGGTCTTTCGGATCTGCTGTGCTGTCAAGAACCTTCGCATGCATCCTGCTCTCCTCCTGTGCGCCCGTCACCGTAGTGTTGAGGCCTCTCTGCCGATGGGGGATGGATGGGGATGGCCGCGCGCAGCTGCCCTGTTCGGTCGGCAGAGTGATGTCCTTTTACGCCCATCCACTCGTGTGGATGGATAATCCTATACCCACAATCCGTGCTTCTCTGGGCCGGGCAAGCAATCGCGCAGTGTTGAGCGATGTTTGGAGTACAACTCCGGAGTCCTGACGCTGCTGCTGCCGCCCACCGACCACTCCCGGAGCTGCAGATCCTGAACTACGATCCTCTGCTCTCTTTTTAATTCCCACGCTGTCTGTGCTCTAGAGTTTAGACCCCTGGATTGGCGCTGCTCTTGGATAGGCCAACAGCAGGTGCTACAGCTTTTGATTGGGACGTATAGCCGTACGTGTATTCCTGACTAGCAACCAGCCCGTGCGTTGCAAAAACACTTAGAAAACATTGCACCATGCATCTCCCCCAGCGAATGAAATGATATCATGATCTTGGCACGCCCTGTCCCTTACGATCAGTTATGCACAATTTTGTATGTATGCCATGAACTATACTGAACTATTATTTTTCATTAGCAGTAACTCAAACGCACAAGCAAAACCTTTATCGTGCTAGCTGCCCATCATGCATGCAACTGTTATTGGCCAACACAGGCGAGCTGGTGCAATTCGTAATGGCAAAGTGCTTACCCGCGGCGAGAACAATGGTGGCGTACCTGAGAACAATGGCGCCAGGGAACGCCTCGCCGGCGCCGACGAGCACGAACTGCCAGCTGCATGTTTGGTTACTGACCATATATTTGGTTACTGACCATATATTGCAACTAATAAAATGACCTCGAAAGTTTACGTTTGTGAGAAACCCGCACTGGATTGGCTAATTAAGCATACTTGATGGATATATATAAATTCTTGGTTCAAACTAATTAAAGCACCATGAGCTATACGATCGATGCCCTCGCTAGCTATGCTGTATGGCGTGGACCGTTCTTTTTTCAGAGACATCCGTGTGGTAGCACTGAAGAATAACGTAGTACGTGCTAGCGCGAAGAGTTGACGCACGTGGGAGGGGAGCAAATTAAATTAAAGCAGAGCAGTTTGTAAAAAGATCGTGCGCGATTGGTTTGGGTTATGGAGTGACTGTTGTCTTCGCATATCCGGCCGCGTTTTCCGGCCTCACCGCCCACACCGGCCTCACCCAGTGATCGATAAATACTTGGGTTTCCTTCCTTCCTTCCTTGTAGCAGTTGTCAAGCACAACCCCGTCGCGATCGATGTCAACCGACTCCTCCTCCTCGTCCTCCCTCGACGCGCTGGCGGAGGCGGAGGCCGTCGTGGCTCGGGCGAGCGACTCACCTCCCTCGTCGTCGCTCCGGAGGCCGCCGCCGGAGGGCTCGGGCGCCGGAGAGGTCGACGAGATGGAGCAGAAGCGCGACGCCGAGTACCCACGGCTCAAGGTGGAGGTGCAGCGCGCGCGCGACGCCGAGGACGCACGGCTCAAGCAGGAGGTGCAGCGCGCGCGCATCGCCGAGGAAGCACTGCTCAAGATGGAGGTGCAGCGCGCCAACGACGCGGACGCGGTCGCGACCGAGCACGCTCGGCGCGCCCGGTGGGTCCAGGCGCGCCTTGGCGAGCACGCGGCGAACGTCGATCAGCTCGGCGAGGTGTTGGTGGCGCTCTCCGACATGGGCGGCGCCGGCGACGGTCCTCCTCTGCCTCCCGCGGTCGCTCGGCTTTTCGAGAAGGTCCGGGCGCAAACCGCCGAGTTCAACCAACTCAGGGAGCAGATACAGAAGGCGAACGCCGACGGCGACAACGGCGATCTGGGAGGTCCTCCTCCTCAGCCTCTTCCGCCGCCAGAGATCGCTTGGATTGCCGACAAGATCCAGGTGCAAAAAGCCGTCATCAGCCAACTCACGGAGCGGCTGCAGAAGGCCAACGTCGTGAACGCCGGCGACGGCGATCTGGGACTTCCTCCTCCTCAGCCTCCCGCGGAGGATCAGTGACTAATGTGGATGCCGTCGTCCTTTTGGTACGTAAGCATGCAATCTCTGATGCTACAAAGTAACCACTGTTACTTTCACATATTGCATTAACTAGTATGTTTTCTTGATCAATTTGGGTAGTTGTGTACTCTGGTAGGGACAAATGTGAAGTATCACTATTTTGTTCCGTCTAATTGATTGCTATTATATAATCCTTCCATCCAGAAATATAGTGTCCATCTAGTTTTGTCTTAAGTCAATTTTTTACAACTTTGACCAACAATATATATTTCTGAACAAATGGAGTAGAAATTAGTTGTTTACCGACATGCATGTTATATGATGAACACATTGGATCCCAAGGATTAGGAATGATAAAAGCACCTCTTCTCTGAAAGTGTCATATGGCCAGTCCTATGGAGAGCCGTGCAGTTTGCTTTTTAATTTACAACCACGTGATGGTATGTAGCGCTAGACGTTTGTTCGGGAAATGGGAGTAATTTGAAAAGGCAACCGTTAGTAGGAGCATCGATCTGCTTTATGTTGGGCAATATGGCTAGTAGGAATGATGTGTTTTTTTAATCAAAACTTTGTGCAGGTACTATATCGAGAGACTTGGAGCTCTTGTCATGCAAATGTTCGCCAACCATGGAGGGATATCTAGTAATAGGATGGGTCCCTAATAAGCGTCTCGATTCGAACTATATGTTGATGCTATGTCCTCTTATTTTTGTTGCTTCATGGGTCGGAGACGGATGTGCTGCAAAACTATGTAATAATCATTGGCTCTAGCCTCTGCTGAGGTTCAGGCTTTGGTGGTGTCCAGGTCCAGACGGATATCGCTCCGGCGGCTGCGCCTCGACGTGCCAAGATCATGATATCATATCAAAATCACACAAGATAATAATGATGAAATAGATGACATCATGCCAAAAGAATTTATTACTATTGTTGTATGCCTTATGTGAACTACATTGAAGCACGCTCAATTCGAGGTAAGGATTTATTTTATTGGTGTATGTTGGTCGATAACAACATTTTGCTATACATATGTCAAAAGAATTTATTACTATATATTCTTGTAAGGCAAACCTATAAGTAGCTAGCTGGACCAAGGAACAAAGTTTGGATTCGAATTAAAAGATGGGGATAAATGTACATCCTAGCTTAGCTTGTCTATAATTAATTAACAGACATGACCTTTGGGTAATCCTTCTGCCACAGCAGCTTGAATATAAGAATCAGTTTATGTTTCTCAAATTATGGCAAACATCTGAACCACCATTTCATAGACACATTTATTTGTCTCATGACATCCAACCCTAAATCCCTCTCATGTGACCTAGTGTCAACTACCTCAAATCATGTAGCGCGCTGTTGCATAACATTTGTACTCACTCCCTTCCTCCTCTCACTGTGATCTTATTGTTGATTAAAGGAAATTTGATGCGACGCTCCAGCAGCGCAGGACACCATTGGGACACTGCCCACTTCCACAAGGAAAGTGATGACTGCAACTTCATCTGGAGACTGGGGGCCGCAAGGATGAGTTGCACCAGTGATCAGGTTGGGTTACGGTGCACTGTATTCTATTTTCCACATCACCATAAGAATGCTAGAGGAATATGAGTTTGAACGGTTCATAGAAGAAAGACAGGAAAAAATGGACCAATGAAGTGTGTGAAGAGTGAAAAGATAGGATCCCATGGATCTAAAAAACACAAGAATAATGTAAATTTCTAACCTATGTATTGTGAACTCCAAATCACCTTTAAGAAATATCCCAAGTCAAAATATCCATTTAGGAAAAATTATGGGACTTATATTTGTGTATATTCATATAAATTCTACAAAACTGAGGACAATATAATTGTATTCAGGCTTCAAATGGTAAAACGTTATTATGTGCATGCTCTAATATTGAACTAACATGCGTTGATTATTATTTCTCATGCAGCCAAAGAAAACCAAGTAAGAAAATAAAATAATGGGGAATTATGGTATTTCACAATGCAAACTGAACAAGATCTAAAAGCTATGCTCAACTTAAGTGATAGTGCTGTAAATCGGTGAATGAAGTAAAACTCCATCCCTAATTATGGGTTGTCTTATGAGTCAAGTGATATAATTAATTTTAATCTTTCAGTTGTATCATAATAAGTATAATAATATTGTGCAATGTACAGTTAGGAGGCTTTCTAGATAGCCCGAGCAATCGCGTGGGCCACTTGGTCTAGTTACAATATAGTGAGTTAAAGAGTATATCCTACTATGAGTGTCCAAAACTTTTACAACAATAACTTTGTTGATGGTGTTACAATTTTTGGACTCTAAAGTCATAATGGAGGTACTACCATAAGGATGGTAGAAAAAAAAATAACATCCAAGAGCCCAAAATAGGAATCCATATAGCACTTATGTTTATAAGCTTAACTAATATGCTTAAATTGCTAGCCCGTGCAACTATTGCACGGGTTGACGGGATAGTGAAAGAAAATTGTTGTCTGATTCTGCAGCTTAGTTCTATAGATCAGCATCTATGGAGTAATATGAATAGAATAACATGTCTAGTCTGTCTGTTTTTAGAACGGGCACTGAGCTCAACCGTCAAATGAACGAATACAGCTATGAATGCAACGCTCCCAAAACACCAACGGTTCAGCAATATCAATATTCAGCCCCAGGACCGTAAGCTTTTGCTCATGGCGTTAGCACCGGTATACGGGGAGTTCGAAATGGAGGACACTTCGCCAAGTAATTAATCATCATTCTTTGTCCATTATATATGCTCCTTGAGTGATACTCCTCCGTTTTTAATTATAAACACCGTGGACTTTTTCGTTGAACTTTGACCAACAATATAGATTTAAATAATTACTTTTCGAATGTGAAATGAATCTCATTAGATTGATCATCAAAAACATTTTAAAGTTAACTCATTCACTTAGCTATTTACACAAATATTTATAGATAAGACGAATAGTCAAAGTGACGAAAAAGTCAACGGCGTCATATATTAAAAAACGGAGGGAGTACTACATTGTACGCTAATCTGAATACTTCTTTTTTTGTGAATCAGAGCGACATGGGGATGCAAGCGCTTTACAAACCCGAAACCTTGAGAGAATTATGCAGCATCAACAATGCTGCAGGTATTCTCTCTCAAGTTTGCTTGTGTTTTTTCAGATGATCAACAGCCGTTGCCTGTGTACGGTTTTGTAGCGGTAAGAGATGACTGTGAGCCTTTGAGGAACTACATATTCAACCGTGGAAGAGAGGAATCCTTTGATCTTAGCCCCGTAAGTAAATGCACTTCTATATACTCTTCCTATATTTTTAGATCCAATTGAACAGAAAACGTACAAAAAGTTTGAATCTCTCCTGAGAATAGAGAAGATAAGGTAATAATTTCTTCTCGGTGCGCAGGACTCCTGTTTGTTGCCATTGACTTCACCAGTTCGTGGCATGTCAGTGTGGCACAAAGCTCTGGTTGAAGTTAGTCTTGGTCAAGCGCAATGGCAGCAATTGTGATGACGATGATGAAGTTCTTGTTGATGTCTGCATCGACTTCCGCTGGGACAGAATCGCACGTGGAAAGAAGCACAAGTCCAGAATCGAGTGCTGCACTTGAAATGGAGTACAAGTTCATCAAGCATGGCATCGAGGCAGTCCTCGAAGTTGAAATCCCCACGGAACTAGTAGGAGATATCATGTCATAATCATCGCTCGAAGCACCGGATTTAAGAAGATTCTAACTCTTTATGATGCAGTTGTCCAAGCAGAAACTGCTAAGGTTTCTTATGTGTTGGTTGCCTCGGAGGGAGGAAACTTGTACTTCGGTTACCTGGCAGTAGGTGCTGGTGCTAGTGGGTGCGCTAGAATAGAGGTGGGAAAGCATGCAAGCTCCAAGGGACATGTAGTGTTCGAGCTTGGATATCAAATCCATGTCAAAAACTGAGAACTTGTGTTATCCCCTTCAGTGTTACATTTTCAACCATGGGGTACTTCAACGATGGATCTCCTTAATATATGTAATGTAAGTACATTGACTTGTTGAGTCAAATATTGATGGCATTTTTGAGTCAAATATCGATGATATTTGAAATGATAAATGCTTTTCCTCCTCTTTTTTATGATAAGCCTTTGTGTTTATAGAAGTAAATGAGTACAAATAGAAGGTAATTATTGCGGTGTCTAACAACACCAAACATACTCATATATTAGCTGAATGTTAAGTACAAGAAACCACACATACTACTATGTACTGCCTTGTGTGCATCCTGGAGCAGGGCATGCACTTCCATTTCATCCTGCACTTTCATGCTCTTCCGGCACTGGAGTATTTTTTTTTTAAAAAATATATTTAGGACTGCCGTTTTGACCATCGCTCGAAGCACTGGAGTTTCTTCTTAATGTTGTCATCCGTCACCACTAGGCGATGTACCTATTATTCTAGCTTATTATGCAGAGGCAACGGATATAAAATGGGGCGAGCTGAGTGACCATTTTATCTCGAATTTTTTCCAAATGCACACCGCTAAGAACCAGAACTGCGACATCGGAATGGCGAAGGTGTGGAAGGATGCTCTTGCCCAAGCAATGTCTCTTGATCCAGATCGATATCGGAATTGTAGCCGTCTCCGTTTCCCAATCAACAGTTTCAGGGAAAGTGCAGTCCAAGAATCAATTCGTCCGACGGCCTTTTCGGTGAAAATATATCGTCCGACGATCTAGACGAAAACTTCCCGTTCTGTCCTGAAGTCCAAGCTCGCGATTGCTCCTGCTCCATCGGGGAACAAAGCTTCCACACCGGGAGATCCAGCAGGGCGTCGGTCCGGCTCCGGCCATGTCGCGCCTTGCCACGGTCACCGCCGGCGCCGGGACAATCTGGGCCCCGACGGATCAGAGCCAGCTGGAAGAAGTAGAGCTCGAAGCTGCAAAATATTGGTGCGCAGCTGCGATACAAGTCGACGAATCAAACAGAGCCTTCATTGGTACGTACGCTCCATAAATTTGTATACACGGTCTAATTCTTCTCCGTGGGTCGTCACATGTAAAAAATTGTAATTAGTTTGTATGCAGGATCTAATGCACACTACTGTCTACCTCACTCAGTTCTGAATAACTCATCAAAACTGTGCAAAAACGTACATATGCATGCTCAATTGAACGTATCGTAGGCGTCAGGATTACACTGTGTTTGCATTTTATTCTGCCATTCTGTGACCTAACATAACATGTCCATATTTTTGTGTTCAGAACGGTCATTGGAGCTGTCACGCCAAATTCGTAAATACAGCAACGATTGTTCCAGAAGAGTGAGAGACCACACTCCCGAAAGACCAACAGTACTGTCCTATCAATATCAAGCCCCGGGACCGTAAACTTTTAATCATGGCATTAGCTCCGGTATACAAGGAGTTTGACATGGACGTCACTTCTCCAATAATGCAACATCATCCGTGTTCATTACATTATTTTTTCCATTAATCGTACATAATATGTATTGTTACTTTAATTTTTTTTCCTCAGCAACGTGGGGATGCAAGCGCTTTGCGAACCCTAAACCCAGTGAGAATTATGCGGCTTCAATAATGCTGCAGGTATTCTCGCTCAGGTTTGCTGATGATTTTACAGACAATCAGCAGCTACTTCCTGTTTATGGTTTTGTGGCGGTGAGGGATGACTGCGAGCCTTTGAGGAACTATATTTTTAACCGTACAAGAGAGGAGGCCTTTGATCTTTGCCAAGTAAGTATATATATGCATACTGTCCACACACGTTGCATATTATACAGCAGAATTGTGAACATTTCAGTTCTGGAAATAGAAAGGCGCTCATGATATTACTGAAAGATGCTCTTTTGTTAAAATTGATGTTTACTCTATAGTAGTACAGTTTAAAATAGATATCTTTTGCAGGACTCCCCTTCGTTGCCATTGACTTCACCAATTCGTGGCATTTCTGTATGGAACAACGCTTTGGTAGAAATTTATCTGAATGTCAAGCGCCATGGCAGTACCTGCAGCGACGACGATGACCTTCTTTTTGACATATGCATTGAGTTTGAGTGGAATAAAATCAAGCGTGGCAAGAAGCTCAAGTCTAGAATCGATGGCTTGTTTGGCGCGCTTGAAATGGAATACATTTTCATTAAGCATGGCATAGAAGCAGTTGTCGAGGTTGACATCCCCACAGAATTAGTAGGTGATCATGTCGTAATCATCGCTCGAAGCACCGGATTCAAGAACAATGATCTGACCCTTTACGACGCGGTTGTGGAGGCACAGGCTACAAGGGTTTCAGCTGTGTTGGTAGCTTCGTTGGGAGGAAGCTTGTATTTTGGTTACCTGGCAGTAGGTGCTCGTGCTAGTGGGTGTACCACAGTCAAGGTGGCAAAGCAAGGAAGCTAAAAAGGACACGCAGTGCTTGCGCTTGGATCAGATGGTAATAGGCATGGAACTGTTAAAAATTGTATGATCCCTTTCACTGTTACGTTTTCGACAATGGGGTACTATACCAATGGTTCCTAATGTAACACTTCATGAGTTATGCGCTTTGTTCAGAAGCTTTTCTCTCTCTCTCTCTCTCATACTTAAATTTAGACTAGCAAATTGCCCGTGCGATGCTACGGGTCGCAAATATTAAAATAAACTTTATGGCTAAACATATCCCTTTGTATGCTATTTTATTAGGATGCGGTAATTACTTTAGTAATTACTTTATTTTATTACATGCACAGCATGCGTACGATCACTGAGTGTCGATCGTATCGTGTGGGTGTGGGTTAATTTCTTGACTAAATCGTTGGGCGGCCAATGGTGAAGATGGATGGGTAAGCGGTGATCAATGATTGGACGGACACCAAGGGGATGTGCGACTACTTCTTGACGCACGAGCTCATCTCCTATGAGACAGGGGGCGCCGGGGCGGCATCAGGATTTCAGGAAGCACTGCAACTTCACCGGCCAGCAGAAGTCGTTGCCGCACCGCTGCACTCCCGCACCGGCACAGAAGTTCCGCGCTGTCTAGCATGATCTCGATGGCGCAGCAGCCTGAGCAGCATCTAGCGCCAGGCACGGCGTCTTCTTGCTCACCTCGACGAAAGCGCGAGCCAACATTGCTCATTCGCTCGTACCACAGTAAAGCGCTCGACCATGCCTAGGCCCAGGGCACGGCGCGAGGCAGTGCGAATCGCCGTCGTCATGCACGGCAGCGGCGACATAGCGGCGTCAGCACTCATGGCAGTAGTGGTGCGCGCACCCCGTCTCGGCGTCGGCCGCGGGCTTGCCTTCCATTCGTATAGGGACGTCATGGTCTCCTCTTCTTCTTCCTCATGGCTGGGGAACGGGGTGTCTCCACCCAGGCCGACCTGCATGTTGTTGACGAGGGGGATTGCCACGGAAGAGTATGCAGATCGTCATGGGCCGTCTCGTCATCGACGTAGCTCTCACACCACCATCGCTGCGATTATATTCATTTTTTCCCAGCTCTCTCTCTCTCTCTCTCTCTCTCGGCCCAACTCCCCTACCAGACTTTTTTTTAGCATAAACTCCCCTACCGGACTGAACCAGCCAGCCTTGTAACAGCCAGGCCCATGTGTGGCCCAGACTGCGACCCAAGGACCCAGTTGGCCCAAAATCGGTGCTAAGCCTTTCTTCTCGCCAATCCTATACGTAGCCCGTCCTATAAAATCCTTTTGGTAGAACGCTTTGAGATTCATACAAACGGACATCGAACGGCCCACGCACGCTGCTGATTGAGAGAGAGAGCACAGATGGACGACACGTGGCGCATTCTGATTGGAGCGGGTGGGAGGTGGGAGAAAAAAAACGATTTGCAAACTTTAAACGCATTTTTCTCTTAAACTATAAGTCCGTTTTCGAATCCGTTGAACCTACGTGTTTGTTACAATTAATTCTACCAAATGAGATCCAATTTGAATATTTTTAAATTTTTATATTTTTAAATTTTTGTCAACATTTTGAATGTACGGTGTCAACATTTTGTTTGCACTGCATCAACATTTTAGATGTGCTATGTCAACATTTTTAGCGAAAATGTTGACTCAGTTGTTTGAAAATGTTGACATAGGCTTACGAAAATGTTGTAACTAGTGTTTGAAAATGTTGACAGTTATTTGATAGGCTAAGTTGCCTTAAGTGAGCCGAATTTAGTGGGCTATTGGGCTGACCTACAAGTTGAATCCTGTAGGACGTCCTATGTATAGGAGGTCCCCTTTTCTTCTACCTCCAGAACGCATCGTACGCCGCCAGCTAGATGCCATTGCAGACGATTTGATCTCGCGGATTGACGAGATTAAAACGGACCAATGCCAATGTATGAGCAAACATATTTTTCCCTTTGTTCCCAGTAAGGACTCCCTAAGTGGGGAATAATCTGAACTCGAGTATAACACAATTTAGTTCGAGTTCGGCAAAGAAACGAATTGGCAACTTAGTCCGACATGAAATCGGTAGTTAGGGGTCTGAAAACTGGAAAATCCGGCTGAAATTTGTGAGTAACGACCTCTTTGAGACTTATTAAGTAGTAGAGAAGCTCACACGTAGCTGGAGGGCTAGAAGCGTTTTGCTACCAGAAACATTAGGTGGGCCGGCGCGCTCCGCCGCGCTCAGATGAGAATGGGCATTTGTAAATGCTAAATCCAATGGGCCACGTCTCTCCCGATGGAACCAAAGAGACACCATAAACAGTCGAGAGGACACCAAAACTTTAGTCGGACACGGGTCGGGAGAGCTCGCGGCCTCTTAAGCAACATAAAACGGGTCACCGAGACAACATATTCGATTAGGCCCGTAGAAAAGAGCCTACATAATCAAAAGGCCTGTCGAAATCGAACAAAGCCCACCGAGACAGCTCACAAGAAAAGAGGGTGACGTGTCGACGCAAGAAGCAGCCACATAGACCAAAATACTGTGAGGAGCCCGCCCAAAGTTTTGTGCTATCAGCGTATAGTTATTAACTCTAGCAAAAAGGTAACATTTTCCTGTGAACTGAAGCCCACACCACGGCCTCATATATACAGATACCCCGATGTACCTTTAGATATTTCAGTAAACTAGTTATATGCCAGTGCGTTGCTACGGGTGCTACTCCCTTCGTATAGAAAGCTTGACGCTTTTGTCTAAAGATCATGGAACCCGTTCCTTTTTGAGAGGTACTTCAAGAATTTTGAAACATGGACCTATACAACAGAGCATCAAATAATGTGAATGGACATAAATATTTGAAATAGTAACATTGGATAGGCTATAGAAGATCACAATGAGAACAGTACAGCTTAAGAGTTCGAACAAAACATACAGGTCAAGCCGTTAAGTGAAAACAAGTGGAAGAGTGCCTAAAACTAATGCAGGAGCCATATGCTGCATGAACTCCCGTAGATTTTGCGAGAGCTGTGCAACTATCATCTGCAGAAACTGAATTTAGAAATCAGATGACTACCATGTAATATAATTTAAAACACAGAGCACTAATCCTGCTGAAGGGATGACAAGTATAGACCAAAACATATCTGATGAAACACGTTAAGTGACAATCTATGAGGGTGACAGCTGAAACAAAAGTAATCGTATGGCAGGACCTGATTACATATATATCTTTTTAGTCAACAAAACGGTCAGCACATATTGAGAACCAACCATGATCCGTTAACGGAGATATGTTTGTGTTAGGCCTCCAGCCACTATTTTGTATTTAAATATCTATGTCAGTATGTCATCCCAAGCAGTAACATACACACCTTCAAATCTATGTGTTGGCAAAAGCGGTAGATTAAGCTGAATTAAGTAAATTCCAAATGCAGTTTCATTGCAATTTGTAGACAATCTAGTTTGATCTAAAATGTACTCTGATTGCAAAATAGATGATGGGACCCCGGATATTCCTGCAGCTTGCAATTCAATTTTCGTGTAGGAGAAAAAAAAAAACATTCACCAGCCAATTGGCTAGCACCTGCATAATCTATTACCTAACCTCAGTACCTTCACAATAAAAATTTCTATAAGAACTGATACTCTAGGTGCAACTCGAAACCCATTTGGAAGGAGAGAGAGATAAGAACTGATACTCAATTGCAGCGGCTTAATTACATGCTAAGAGGAATCATACCATGCTTTCTTTTGGCCACCATGGATCTATGTGGGGAGTCAGCCAGCCGGAGGACAACTTGGACCTGTGTTGGAAGGGGATTCTTGAAGGCAGGTTAAGAAGATTCTTGAAGAAGATTTTCAGAGTCGGGGGCAGAGAAACAGAGCAGAGACGAACTCGGACAAAAAGGAAAAAAAAAAGCAAGCACCTCAGTTGCGGGGTATGGGATTCGAACCAGGGCCACATAAAAGGAAGCAAACAGGCTTACCACTGGAGCTCACAAAGGGGATTCTATTGATTTTTATATAGAGAAACATGGACAATTGGATTTGAACTGAACTCAATTCATATTCGACACGGACACGGCAGAGGTCTAAAATCTGAAATTTTGGGCTGACGACCCCTTTGAAACTTATTAAGTAGTAGAGATACAGCTGCAAGCTAAGAGCACAATAAAATTTAGTTCATTTTCATGTCAATAAAATTAGTTCATTTCATATGGTATATGAACAAAGCATTACTTTCCCATGATAGCTGTCTCGGACTTTAAAAATCCAATTCAGCTTGAGATTTTGTTTCTCAGAGTTTCAGCTTGAGCTTCAAAATCATCGATACTTATGGATGTTCTTTCCCGCATTTCAGACAAACTGATACAATTTTTGGGTAGAATGGATGGGAATGAGAGAAATCAGAGGGCCGCGGAAGAGCACACATAAATGTAAAACGGAAAGAGAGGATAAGGTTTTGCCACGTCCTTGGGCTTCTCTACTTGATACTACCTCCGTCCGATGTCGTTTTTGACTTTTAGACATTACATTAACTATTTTTATTCAAAAATTATATAAATATTAAAACAAATATGTCATAATTAAAATATCTTCAATGATAAAATAAGTTAAAAAAAGATTTATGCAAAAAATTGAATAAAAAGAGCGATCAAACATGATGTCTAAAAGCCAAAAATGACATCTTATTTAGAGACGAAGGTAGTATAAGCCTAAAGTATAGGACCATTTAAAGCACATTCTAGAAACAAATATGTCTTCATAGGCAAAGGTACGTACACAAGACCTCAGAAATTTAAGTGCCCCACTACAAGACACAAAAATAATTCCACATATCAGCACTAGATCACAAAAATTGCAACCAATACGATGGGACTTAATCTTCGAGTGCCCCCAAACTAGGACATAATTATTTGATGTCGTATATCATGCAGCTATGATTTATAGGTGTATCTATGTAGAGAATGTGAAAGCTCCTGTAGCCTAGTGGTTACAAGAGTCTCAGTAACACTCAGGTCCTGGATTCGACTCCCTGTGGAGATTTAACAACATTATGCTTTCAGCAGTAGACGACGTGGCTGTCGACAGTGATGTGCCAGTGGTGATTCATCAATCTCGGGAATTTGCTGGCTCATTCTTCGAATATGATATTAATACTAGAGTTTGCATATGTGCGTTCATAGGGTGAGTGTGCGTGCATTGTTAGTGTCTGAGTTGTACTGTGTAATAAAAAAAAAGAAAAAGCGTATTGAGAACGTATATGGCGTTTCTTGCACTTATATAGATGGTACCATGATACCTAGAACGGTAGAACACCCAAAAAGTCATGAAAAATTCAAAAACAATCATGCACAACTTTGGTAGGACGTGAGATCTCCATAAAACGTTTAGACCAAAACTTAGCTTACATATTTCTAATAAGTGTGACAAAAAAGATAAACTAGCATTCGACATTGTACTACTGAATGCACTATTTGCAATCTGATTTCTCTTTTGTTACTTGTTGTATAGAACGAGTTTTTATCTTAAGTTTTTATGAAAAGTAGATACTCACTCTATCCCTTTATATAGGATGTTTTAGAGGTTTGAATTTTTCTTAAATATAGGGCGTTTTGAGGATAAGATAAAAATGAGGGGTATGGTAGTCTTTTGACACTAAGACTATTTTGTGTTTGAATGCTAGAAAGTCCTATATTTAGAGACGCAGGAAGTATTTCATATTTTGAGTTTCAGAATGCTACTACCCTTGGGTACCGTCCTCTACCTGCTTATATGGTTTTATGTGTTGGAATGGTGAGCAAAAACAACAGCCACAAGAGCCTCACGAGAATGGTATGAGCAAGCTTGGGTATGAGTCCAAAGCAGAGGACACATGCAACAGGTACTGACGCGTATATATAGTTCCTGAAGTTGAATGCGTGTGGGGCTGCCATTCTTTTGAAATATATATCATGTAATGCGATCTCTCTGAGCTTCCCTTGGACCTTTACTCTATGCCTGGCCTAAACTAAATCTCACTTGTTGCAAGGTTTTACGGTCGGTAAACATATCTTTATTCCTACAACGGTAAACACATATATCTTGACTGTTGATGCCAAAGCACTTTCCTCTACATATAGATAGATATCAACATATTACAAGCCAGACTTTGCTGGGGGAGCATGATCCAGAAATGATAGCCACTTTTCACTGTATCTATTATCTTATTTATACACTTGGAGCAGGACAGAAGGAGCGAGAGGCAGTATCATGTGTGAATGTCCGCACATACATACTCACCTGGGGGAGGAAGGACAACGGACGCTCACATGCGTGTTGGCGACAGTCGGCATTCGGACAAGGTTGACAGAGGAGCAGCAGAAAAGCCTTCCAATTCCCAAACATCCACACATTCTTTCTGGAAACCACACGTAATATACCCCTCTTCTCCTACCACATATGCCTCCAAACCACATGACATGCATCACGAGATAGCTAGATAGATGCTTGTCCCATGTCTAACACATTGTGGAGTGTGGACATCTGAATTGTCCAACGTATATACGTGGCATGAGTTTGTAGTTTTTTCTGCATGATTCGTGGCATGAGTTTGTAGCTGTAAATAGTACTGACAGTCACAGTCTTTTCAGTTTTCCTTTTTGTATAAATGTATGTCTGAAAATATTGCGGCAACCACGCATGTTTGCCCTTATAATTATTGGAAAATTAATATATTCATGTTTTTGTAGTTACTACTTATGAGTTACGATACATTTAGGATATAAAGACATAATGGTGCCTTTTTGTTTCATTACTACAAGCGTGGTATGGGAGAAAAACATGCATCATTTAACAAGGTAAATTAATAGATAAGTCGACACTTCTTACCATGCAGATTCAATGTACTCAATGGACATGAACATAGAATAAGTCTGCATGCAAAACAAGATAGTACTGATCCTAACCATGAACGGTAAGTACTCTATTATGTTTCAACAGCCAGAATGGTACTAAAGTCTCATGCTCGCATCAACTCAAAATATTCAGGCAAACAAAATCTTTGTTCATTTGTTCACCTCAACAGCATAAGAGAGAGCAGGGCCCTTTGTTCCCTACGCTCGTTCCAACTTGGCACTGCACGCGTAAGACTAGGTGCTAAGATTGCATTATGGTCATGTTAAGTACAATTCACAAAATATATGGATGGATGTTCTTCCTCAAGTACAATTCAATGTGTTCTTTGATCACTTCCAACATAACATATAAATACGCCCCAATTAATGTAGTAATCTCTGTATCTACAAATATACTCCCTTCATTCTTAAATTATTGTTGTTGTTGACTTTTTAAGTTACGTTTGACCATTCGTCTTGTTCAAAATGTAAATTCGAATACACGAACTTATAAGTCATGTTTCTAGTTTCTTTAGTGACAAAGCAAACTATAACAAAAAATATATGTTATTTTTAATTCTTTTGAATAAGACAAATGGTCAAACATAACTAAAAAGACAACGACGACAACAATTTAAGAACAAATGGAGTAGGCATTTTGAGTTTCGTTGGTCAAACTTTTCCAACTTCAACTATTAATAGCGAAAATATCATCAATATTGACAATACAAAAATGGTGCAAGTAGATTCATTGTAAAACAATAATGATAGTAAAAATTCTTATTTTATTTCAAATTATAAATAATTTTATAAATATTATTATTCAAAGTTAAAAAGCACTAAATTTTACTAATTTTGGAATTACTTATATTTCTTGATGGAGGGAGTAATATATAAGAGATTATATACTTGTTGCCTGATTGCCAAAATTTCTAAAGTTTCACTTGCTCTTGTTTTAAATGACAAGCATGCATATTTGACTATATTCAAAGTGCAGCGTGTTATGAATCTCACTTGTATAAATCGCCATTTGATAAACATTTCGATAACTGAATTAAGCTAAGTCGTAACAAAAAGAAACGCACCAGCAAAAAGGGAGAAGCAACATTGCAGACTTTTACTTATTGGTATATGCACGCGCGCCTGGTTGCAAAACGATGGGCTGGATGACACTTTAGCTGTCTAATCCATAGTAACCAAACAAGAGCTCAAACTTTTACTAATGTCAGGGGTTAGAATTGGGATTGAACTGTGTATTAGACTACATGCACATATATATAATCTTCTGATCATCACGAGCGGCCATCTCATCTCCTCTGAATCAGCAGAAGAGTAACTAAGGGTGCGTTCGGTTCCCCCCTCTAAACTTTATACCCCTCTAAAGTAAAAAGAATCTTACTATTTAGGGGTACTAAATAAAATTTAATTACAAAACCTTTTTGCAGATGGGCGTTATTTTCGAGACGAATCTAATGAGCCTAATTAATCAATGTTTTGACACAGTGATGCTACAGTAACTATCGTCTAATCGCCGCTTAATTACCCTCATTACGTTCGTCTCGCGAAATAGATAGGGGATCCTGGACTTAGTTTTGTAATTTGACTTTGTTTAGTACACATAAATCGTGCCGGCATCTTTGATGTGACCCCTCTAAAAAGTTGCGGTCACCGAACGCAGCCTAAGTATAGGCCTCTCACGTGGTGGTTGACGTGGTCCCTTCAGTAGACTAGTGCAGTGCAGTGGATAAAGCATCGCGCGTGGCGTCGTCAGGTGAATGTACGTATACAGTTGTTACTCTATGCCGGTTGGGTTTCAAACTTGCGTGTTCAAATTTGAACTGAATCCCCTCGCAAAAAAAGAGGAGAACTGAATCCATGCATTCATGGAGAAAACGTGCATGAACCGGAACAGTCCATCAGGCATTTGGACGATCCGTAGCATTAAAACTCAAATTTGATTAGTGCAACAAAGGCATACTTCTATTCGTTGCATAGTAGAAATAAAAGTCATGATGACATCAAGACTTTTGTTTCTACTACTAGGTACCCCTGTTTCGGCCTCCAAGTATTGTTTAGAGTACCTAGTAGAAATAAAAGTCTTGATGAACTTTTCTAAAATATGGTTTTTGAAACGGGGATTTTCGATTTACGAAACGAAATGAAAAGGCTGTGTCTGAACAAAGGACCGTAGATTATCAGTAAGTGGAAACACCAGCCAAGCTTCAACAGTCTCCAGTCCATACACTCCTCCCAATCCCATGCATAGCGTCCCAATGCAAGTCGTCTGCTTGACAGGAATCAAGACTGAAGGGCAGCAAGGAAGTCAAGGCAGCCAGACTCTGGTTCCACGCGGTTTCTAATCGTTCTTGTCTGCCAAGACAAATAAAGGTTCAATTAAAAAAAAGACAAATAAAGGTTCTCTGAATAATGCTTCGTCAGGTGTGAAATGTACGTGGATGAGCTTGGTAAGTAAAGTTTCGGCGCACTGAACTTTGAGAATGCGCACTACAACACTAATGGCCGGTTACTGAATAATGATTTTTTTTGTAAACTACTCAGTTAAGTTATGGCATAATTAGATATTCATATTTATTTTACGAATATCTTAGTCGTCTGGTCTCGTAATAGCAGCATGGAAGGTCACTGTCTCGAACGCATGGATCTCACGTAATTTCGAGTTATCGGGTAAACAGTGACGTCCATATGTGGATTGTCCCTTGCTTCTTCGCCGCAAAGAGTCGAATCCAAGTCATGATGGGCTTTCTCTCGATCGTGCCACGATACATTTCGCTGCTGGCAAAACAAGGTGAGACGTGTCAACACGCTGTCTATCATCCTGCCGAGACCACACCCCCTGGCCACACCGGCGCCACGTGGAAGCCGACAGGCCAGGTCAGCACTTTGTCCGTGCATTATTAGCAACTTCTACTTTGGTTTTTTCTTCTAATCAGTCTCAGACGACGAGGGGTGGTCCAGCGGCAAGCACCCATGCATGCATGGAAGAAGAAAACAATGGCCAGCCCATCAATAACCGCAGAATTGGTGACGGTGAAATCCGCATCAAGGACTGCCAGAAGCTAGGACTAAAACGAGGCTAACAGAAATTCTCTATCGTTACGTTGAGGTCGAAACACACGGCACCCCCCACACATGCCGTATGCATGCGCATATGTCTCCTACGCATGCTATAAACTCGTTACTTTGAAGTTTCACACACACACACACACACAAAAAAAGAACTCGTTTATTTGAAAAAGAAAAAACATGAAGAGTTTAGTCATCCATGTTTATCCCCTCCTAGTAGTACAATGCATTTTCGTTCGTTTCTTGCAAATCCTCATGCTGTTGCAGGAGTAGTATAATTTTCCATGGTACTCAAACTCAAAAGCTCACATTTTGAAACGCAGAAACTCCCTCTCCCTCTCTAGCTAATTTCTGCCACAAGATTCATTGCTCAAACGAGAAAGTTGACCGGGGAGTGAATTCCGTCAGTACGTGTCGTGCTTGCGCCTGTCCCTGTCCGTGCGATGACGCCAAGTACTACTCCTCCAACTGCAGCATGGGCGTGCGTATCCACGGACGGGCTTGCTTTATCCTGTCGTCACTCATCGTCACTGTCGTGTAGCCCATCAGGCTTCTCTGTGGGAGGCTGGGAGCGTTCGAACTGCGATGAAAGCCCCCTTTTTAATTTGAAACTCTGCAAAATTTCAGCGACTCCTATAGAAAAAGAACTGATTTGGTTGAATTTCCACTGAATATCACTCGTCGCTTGTTTGCAGTAAACAAGTAAAAAGAATCACGCGTCTAAACACAGCCAACGTGTGCACTAGACAAAACAAAGTTAATGACGAACTAAGGGTGCGTTTGGTACAGCTCCAGATTCACTGAGAATCAGAAACGTTTCAGATTCAACCCAGAAACGTTTCACAACCTGAAACAGAATCACTTCAGAAACCGTTTGGCTAGTTGTCTGGTTTCAGTTTCAACAAATTAAGAAGGATGATCGAAATGACTCATTTACCCTTAGTTGGACTATATTGCTTGTATCAAATTATAATATGTAATGAAGTCTTGTAATATAAAATATGTATGAGTGTCATAGAAAAATATATGTCATAATCCCTTGCAAAAAAAATCATGTCATAATTTTTTAAAAGAAAAAGAAAAGGAAGTTGATGGGCTCATCATGTGTACCCCGTTAGGCCCAGCAGCCCATCAGCACATCTGGTCGTCTTCTTCCTCCCGAGTAACACAGATCGAGTACAGGAAAGAGAGAGAACAGTAGACGCAGGGATCGATTGGTGGCGCTACAGGGCCTAATCGGAGGAGAAGAATTGGGGGAAATGATCTACGAATCAAGAGGAACCCATTTTTGAGGTCGGGTTTGAAGCAAAAGTCCGGACGGAGCTTCGAGAGGCGGCGGTGATAGAGGAACGAGTTGGAGCTTTTCTATGTTAATGCGCGCCACTAAAATTTTGCCGTGCGGGACGAGGGAGTAGCGGAGGCGGTGGCAGTTTTGCCGTAATTTCGTCGAACTCGAAGGAGGAGCGGGAGGGCGAAGCGTTTCAGACTGCAGAACACCTATTCGGGTGTTTCACGCCCGCAGGCAAAATTTCCGAAACGTTTCGCTCCGTTTCGCCATCGAATCGTTTCGAGGAATCATCGTTTGGCAGCGATTCTACCGTTTCTACCTCGAATCAGAATCGTTTCGAGCAGCCAAACGCACCCTAAGTTTGGTAGCCCTGGTGCGTTTTGCTTTACAGTTTAGTCAAATATTCTGAATGGCGGCAGTTAACTTCGATAATGCGTTATTGTTGTAGCGAGATTGTGTTCCTGATGTACACTACAACGTCGTTGTCTTTTAGGTTATAGGTATGAAATTTAATCTTTTCCTGTAAACATGTAAAGAAAAATTTAAATGTGCCAAATTAAGGCGGATTTATGAATCTGTCCATCCAATCCTTTTTTTTTAAAAAAAAAAAATCAATATGTCGTCAAATTGACTAGCCACATATACAGTGGTATGTGCTGCTCATTATCACTGCACCATTTTTATTTTCTCATTGAACAATCCAAAGGCTGCATTTGAAAGGATGACCCATCACTGTATGAACTAATATGTGGTCAGTGAAGTAGACTGTTGACCACTCACTACTAATTATTGTCCATCCTCCAGTTTTCAAGCCTGGCATATAACTGTCCATTAATCTACACTTCAGTACACTATACATTGAGCACTGTAGAGCTGTTGTAGGATCAGCTGACGACGTTGCGTATTGTCCCTGGACAACCTGTGCATTCACAAACACTAAATCGATCTGGTTTCATTGTCCTAGCAGACATAATTAATTGGTCCCCATCAACCAAATTACGTTAAGTGTTGACGTCGATAAGAGTACTACTCGTAGTTGCCAATTTATTAGTGCGTCATGTGAAGCAAAAGTTTGTGCATGCTTTCCAGTTTCATCATGATATTGTTAAGGGGTTGTTTCTTTCTCAAAAGTGACTGAGATTTTGCTAATCTGTCTGTCATATTTTCAACCATTATATATGTATAGATCCAACCATTTTTGATCTTGTTCTCTTTTAACTACATCCTTGCTATAGAAACAATAGGCTTTACTAGAAAATTGTTCCACATTCAAGAAACTAATGTTCCATATGCGCATTTAGTTTGTTCCATAGAAAACAATCAAGAGTTACGCAAAGGTCGAATAACTAAATGTTCTAAGTTCAATTTAAATAATGCCAGCTTTACAATAAAAACTTTCTACATGTATAATTTTTTGATTACAAAAATGTGACAGAGAAATCTACCAATCACAACTAGCAAACCTCTACAGTGGATACTAACTCAGTTCGTGCCTGACAACGGAGATACTAAGAGTGTGATTGGTTGCCTGCACTAGCCTTCGCCTGGGTAGCACTTAAGCCAGGCCGGGCCAATTCCGCATCCAACAGTACTATGTGGCCTAGATTGGTTGCCTGCATACGGCTTCTTGCATAGTGAAGCCTGTGATTGGTTTGCTGTGGTTTTCTGCCTGGACTGCATTCGTGATGGGCTTAGCTCGTGTTTGGTTGCTTGCATATGGCATGCTGTGGGCACCAGTTGGCCCGGATGGTGGTGTTACCGCCCCATTTTATTTGTTCTTCACTCCTTAGGCTTATTTTCATCACTGAATACTGAACAGACCGATAAGTTGTTGTTTTTTTTTGCGCGAAATAACATAATTATAGACTCAGATGCATCATCATATATTGATAATAATAGTAAGTGTCATTACATAAAAATGATGGTGGAAATGATCATTTCGAGTACAGCATCGATACAAGGGCAATGATCACAACGAAATGAACACAAATCAAGGTGTTCTTCCAGTTCGCCAAACTATGACCTGACCTGATCCTAATCTGACCATCATCTATCCCTTGCTTCACATACTCCATTCCAGACTCATCAGAAACAAACATGGCATAGGCCCCAACTGCTTCTTCTTGAGAGCGATACCCCTTGTAGCATGCATGGCTGAAACGAGACACTTGGACTTGGCATGATGCCCAGCCACCATACACCCTCGGTTGCTGCCCTATGTACACAACATACCAGTCCATGCCTAACCAAAAAAAAAAAAACAAAGACAACTATTAGGTTTAGGTTTATTCAACCTTAGAACTGGACATTTTCATCATCTGGATCATCCCTGTGAGCATGGGTGCTTAAAAAAAATAAAATGAAGCAGAGGCCACAAGAACAAAACAAAATAAAAAATAAAAAATGCTCACAAGTTTTCATGTCACCACATATTAGCCACAAATAATCAAACACAAGCATTTCATCAAAGTTCAACTTGGCCACCCCGAATAGATAGATCAAGTTGTTCAAGTTTCACCTACATCATCACTACCCCCCCCCCCCCCCCCCCCCCCCCCCCCCCCCCCCAATCCACATGGCAATTCTCCTGTCTTAAGTCTCACAGGAATGCCAAGGTGTCAACAGACAACCCCAAGCTAACTTACATGAATATTGGTGAGAGGTTCAGTGATCCACCACCTCAAAAAGTTAGTTTTTCCAAAAAAAAAAATGAAGAAGGGTGAGGGGTTCATATTGTGGCCTTCCTCACTTCTACTACACATCAGTTGTAGTAGTGCTGGGCCAAGACGGTTATCAACCATAGGTCATGGTCCTCAGGTCCCATCCTCACAAACAGCAGAGCTGCTGCCTTGTGGTCTGTAAGGTGGCCAAGTGCAAACGTCAAAGCCTGCCTAGTATGGATGTTCCTAGAATGATGCACAACAGCCTCATACACACCAGGAGCAAGTTGACTGTAAAGTGGTTGTACGCCTGACTGCCACTGACCTCAATGCCAGTGAAGGCTAATTTTGTCCTTTTGTCCGAATGATTAAGACTAACAACCATTATATTGATTATCACATGTTTTCATATTCTTCTGAGCTTATGCTACAATTTGTATTCATAACTTTGTGTTTGCTTTCAGCTAGTCGTGCATTGAAAGCTTTAAACTTTACTCTAGTGAATGGGAAGGCCATCCAGATCATGTTCTCAACTGGGATCCAAGCATTTAGAAGAGTGGACGAGCCAAACGTGTTTGTAACAAACCTTGAACCTAACATTGATAACAAGAGTTTGCATGACATGTTTCACCCTTTAGTACCATTCTTTCATGCAAAGTGACCACTGATTCCTTTGGCCAGTCGAAAGGATATGGTTTTGTACTGTTTGAAATTGAGAAATCTGCTCAAGATGCCATTGACGAAGTTAGAAAATGCCAGTAAAGTATTTGTGAGTCTATTCAAGCATCGCCGGGATAGAGAAATCGAGTTCACAAATGTGTACATAAAGAACTTGCCCACTGAAATAAGTACGATGATCTGCGCCCACAGTTCGCTTCATTTGGTGAAATTACAGGTGATGTAGGCATGAGGGATGGTGATGGTTCCTCCAGAGGTTTTGGTTTTGTAAATTTTGAGAAACCAGAATATGCTGCGGAAGAAGTTCGAATGGTCAATGGAAGTCCATCGCTGATAAGATCTTGTATGTTGGGAAGGCTCAAAAAAAAAAAAGAAGAAAGATGCGCTGAGCTGAAAGGAAAATTTAAATATGGAAGAAATGGGAAAGTTGATAGACTTCAGAGTCTTAATTTGTACTTGAAGAATCTTGATGATAGTATCAATGATGAGAAACTAAAGAAGTTGTTTCAAGAATTTGGTGACGTCTCGTCATGCAAGGTACCTCGTTCTTTCTTTGATAATCTAATTTCAGTTTTCTTCGTCAATGGGACAGTTCAATTGCGTGTCAGTATTGATTGTGTTGGGTGCTGACGATTCCGTAGGTCATGGTTGATGCACAAGGAAGGAGCAAGGGTTCATGATTTGTGTCCTTTACTACTACTGAAGGGCTATAATGCTATAAATTCACAGATCATTCGTGCTTTTGATTTACGTGTTGCAAGTGCCACCCCATCCCCTATATGTCTTAACTGGATTACACATCTAATTATTAATGTTTGTCAAAAACTATGCGGCAGATTAATGGAATGAATGGAAAGGTGGTGACTAACAAACCACTATCTCTTGGTTTAGCTCAACAAAAGGAGGAAAGAAGAGCGATGTTAATGGTATGTGAGTTTTTACGATCGATGTGTTAACTCTTTTGTTTGCATGTGGTGTGTTTTTTGAAGGATCAATCTTTTTATTTCCTTTTTGGAATGATTCATGGATAATTTTGGTTTTACATCCTAACCACTTTAGTACATTGTTAACAATTTGGCTTTGCGTGTGCTATGCATGTGTTGTCATGCCTAAGCTTGAAAATGCCTTGTTTGTCGGACTTCACTCTATTGTCTCTGTATAATTCCTAGAATACACAACCATAACATTGTTCCTTTTATTGTCAGGCCCATTTTGCTCATGTTAATCAAGCAATAACAACTATTCAGTATGCTGGACCTCAACATGTTTATTTTTGTCACCTTGCACCTGGGAAGATCCCACCGCAGCAGCAGTCTATGGGTTTCAACAGCACTTCATTCCAGGTATGAGGTCTGGCTCTCCAGTAATGATGCCAAACAAAGTTCAGAGATCAAGGCATCCTGGCCAGAGGATTGGTTTTCATCAACATCATCAGCATGTATGCATACGTGTTGATCAACTCAAATTCAACTGCCATGGTTCCTTGCCTCCACTAGCACCCGGAACTTCCATTTATTTCTGTTGTTTGTTCTGATAGTGTTTCTTGATTTGTCACGCAAGTGCCAACCACAGCTTCAAGTACATGCCCAATGTCAGAAATGGGGCTTACTCCACGATGCCGCCTCAGGGCTTCTTGACTGCCATGGCGCCTCCGCAATTGGAAGCTAACCATGTTGCAGCTCAGATGGATGCTATCATCGCACCGCCTACTCCAAACAAGAACCTTACTACTGCATTAGCTTCTGGTGACCCAGCACGGCAATTAAAGGTAGTGGCTAATTGATGCGACAATTACGCACTTTTGCTAACAGGAAATCAACCATGTTTCGATGGTACATTTTCTAACAGTAACAACTCGATGGTTCCGCAGATGCTCAGCAACAAGCTGTACCCCTTCTTGTGTAACAACTCGAGCGTTACACGCCGCCAAGGTGACTAGAATGCTGCTGGAGATGGACAAGACCGAGGTCCTCCACATGATGGAGTCTCCAGAAGCGCTTCGGCACAAGGTCCGCGAAGCCATGGCCGTTCTGTAGCGATCCATGGCAGCAGGCTCCGTCGATGCTATGGCCGCCGTTGCCACTCCATCCTAAAGTGGTTGTACACCTGATTGCCACTGACCTCAATGCAGTGAAGTCACTGAAATCTTTGGCAATAATATTCAGGTGTACCTCTTTGAATCCCTTATTTGTTTTCACACACTCTCCTACCAGAGCAACAAATCAGCGCAAGATAAATCCAGACATGACACTTGTCCACTGCAGCCTATCGTTGGTCATCTATGAGTAAACATGATGCAGCAAAAGAAGATTAACAATCATTGCAAGAAAAGATGTCCTCACATCATTGCAGAAAAGTAACAAAGTAGATCATTGCAAGAAAACATGCCCTTAGATTCAGCAAACAAAAATCATAAAAAGTACTACATGGTCTCAAAACATCACAACAAGTAGCATATGGTCTCAGCATTCTAATTAAAGTTACATCATCACATCTATTAGTACATGGTCTTAGGAATTAAAGATACATCATCACATCAAGCCAGCACATAGTCTCAGCCATCATATAAGAAAACCCATCAAAACTCTAAGCCCTACCATTTCCCCCTAGTTTTCCACATTTGCTCAGCCCATTGGTCCATGTTAGCAGCCGAGCTACCATTGTCTAGAATGACATCATTAGGACCGTGTTCATCCCATTTTACCCAACCCAGGTTTCCTCAACAGGAACATGGTCATCTTAACCATGCCTAAGGATCCAGTTGTGAAGGATGCAACAGGCCAATACAAGCTTGACCCATTTCTTGTAAGGTTGGAAAGGCTTGTTATGAAGTATCTTGAATCTATTCTTTAAGGCTCCAAAAAGTCTTTCTACAAAAACCCTTAAGGAGGAGTGCTTCAGATTGAATAAGTCCCTGGCATTTTTTGGAGACCTAGCACCGTACTCCCTAAGATGGTACCTTGTACCTCTTTAAGATGGCAAGAAACCAGGTCTCACAGTATAACTAGCATCGACCAGATAAAATTTACCTATTTGAACGAAGAAATTAGCGACAGAACATATGTTTCCTACTACTAAACAAATTTTAGTTTGTTGATGTGTTACCTTTTGGTACTTTAAGACCATCTAGCTTTTAAAGGGCATCAGCCAAGATTAGGGCATCATGGGCCGACCCCTCCCAGCCTGCCACTGGCGGAGGGTAGTGTTGGCCAAATAGGGCTCCCCCTGGTCAAGGCCCTACGCCGTCATGATGGAGGAAAACAACAGGAGTGGGAGTGTTGGCCAAATATGGAGGAAAACAACAACAAGAGAAGGGATCATGAAAGGAATCGATTTCCTCCTCGCACAGTACCAGATCACGCGACAGGAGTCGACGACGAACCTATGACTGCAACCTCAGGTCAAGCACCGCCGAGCTTCGGCAAGGGAGCAGCGACGAGATGGAGGGAGTTCCTGGGTGAGCGAGAGAGGAGAGAGTAGTGAGACGAGCGAATGGCGACGCAAGTGAGGAGTGGGAGCGGTAGGCGAGGGAGGGGATATATCCCTGCATATGCGTGTTGAGGCGCGGATGCAGGGGCGGGGGCGGTGGCGGGCTGCATATGCCGGGCTAGGCCGAGCTAAGATGGCCTATTTCTGCGTGCTAGCTAAGCCAAGCTCCAAGCCCACTTTTGCATTCAGACAGGCTTAGGGCCCTATATAGGCAACCAAACAAGGGTAGGGTGTGTTAAGGAAGCCTGCCTGGTTTGAGCCTAGTGTAGGCAACCAATCACACCGTAGCTGATGAGATGAGTTGATCATTAGTTTGCACAATGTGCATCAAAACCATGAATGATTGACTTGTATTTTGAATGAAGTTGAAGATCTTAAATAGCCCATATACTTAGTCCGAGGAGTGTGGTTGTATCCCTCCATTTTGTTTCTCTTACGATAAATAGCCCATATACTTAGAACAAAACAATAGACTGAGTAACTCTGTTCATATTTTCTTCTCTCCATAATGTTTTACTGCAAGGACTCTGTTCATATCTTAATAGGAGTATCTCTTACGATAACAAGATCCCATTTTCGTCAATTCGGCCAAGCTCTGTACACTTCTGTGCAATTCCAAAGATATAAATAATCACTGCACATGCAACTTTCCTTTCTGTCGACGAAGGCAGAGTACCTAGCGGTACTACAAAGGTCGACAAATCATATTACACTTTTCCTTCCCCATTTGGTGTGTGAACTGATCTGTTTCCAGTGAAATTCTACACTATTACTAGCAATTTCATCGTGTACTACTCCAACTAGTACGCAAAAAGCAAGGGCTCCAGATCAGTAAAGGTACGGATGAAGTAGCTGCCTTGCAAATACGTATGCTGACTAGTGACTACCTTGTCGTAGCCCATTGACTTGTTTCCCTCATTGTTCGCCCTTATATAGCAGTATGCCGTTTGGACCGCGAGGCCACATTCGATGCCACAGTCGTTTCCAGATCAGCATATCAACGAGACAGCCACGCATGAGACGGCGTTCGTAGCGAAAAGATAATTGGTTCAAATCTGTATTATGAGAAAAAACTTGATAACATAACACTATAACTTCACCAAAATACCACTGATATATTTGAAGTTACTGAATTCTAGGCCATTCATAAGTCATTCTTGTCTTGTTTCCATCCTAAAATACCATTTCGGTCCAATTCCATCACACTTTATTTTCCCAACAATTTCAAGTCCGTAAAATATTGTCCTTTTTTTTTCGCCGCCAAAGTACCGATTCCCCCTAGACGAAGTTAATGGCACAAACCAATCCTTGTTTGACCGTGCCAGTTCAGGCAACATGGAGTAGTACTATTGTTGTCCTCTCAGTATTCACTTCTCAGACTTTGTTGGTACTGCTACTACTATCTACTCCCTCTGTCCCAGAATACTTAGCGCCTTTAACTTTTAGACATCACGTTGACCGGTCGTCTTATTTAAAAAATTTATGCAAATATTATTTAATTTTTCATAATTTGTTTTAACATTCAAGATACTTTAATCATGTCAAGTTTGTTTTAGCATTTGCAAAAAAATTTGAATAAGACAAGCAGTCAAAGATGATGCCAAAAAGTCAAAAGCGCCAAGTATTCTGGGACGGAGGGAGTATTGTATACGCTAGGTTGGTACATTTATTTACACTGGCGAAGAGTTGTCTCGCATGTATTTTATGACTTCAGAAATTGTTCTTCACAAAAGAGTTCGGCTATGACTGATGTGCAAGTGATTTTATATTTTATAGTTTTGTCAAAATAATTACAAGTACTAATTTGGTAGTAGTTTTAACGATGAGCGTAAGATACTAGTACTAAATCCAAAGAGTATTATAAGGGGGCAAATATGGTGCGGGCACGGCCTGCACGTGAGGGACCGACCGGAAAACATTCCCGTGCACGCGCATCCACCACATCTGAAGACGCGTTCTCGCTCAATCCACGGCACAGCGACTCTCGTACAGTAATTCTGAGGAATGGACATATGGGAGAACAAATACGATGAACAAAAATACGAATAATAACTTCTATCTACTACTTGTGTTAAGCGCAAGTACGAGTACAAAGGGCATGTTTGGATTTACGTCACAACACAATTGATGGGTTTTGGGACCAAAACAAAAAAGGATTAGATTTTATTATTAAGCTAAGAGTTCAGAGTTGAATTGTTCCTGTGAAAATCCAGCGTGCCACTGTTATATTTTCTTTAGTAATATTTAAACTTGGCTCAAATATTTACCATTTCCAGCTTTTGTATTGGTTTTCTTAATTATGACCTTTTACAAGGATGAAGAATTACCAAACAAAAGAAATAAATGAAGAGAGAGAGAGACAGGCAAATGCCGAGAGATAGAGACAGAGAATTTCCAAATTGATTGTTGGAAGAATTTCCGATTTTCCGCGTGCCAACCGCAAACTCACTCACGCTCACAGTCGCGCTCCCACTGTCACTCCCCCACTCTTATTAATTTCTCTTCCTTCGTCGTCTTCTTCCCTCTCAATCCCCACCACCAAATCTCCCATGGCTTCCCCTCCCCACCCCGCCGTCCTCCTCCTCCTCCTCCTCGTCCTCCTGCACAATGCGGCCGCCGGAGCCAGCCCCGGTGACGCCTCGTCGCCGGCGGCGGTGAACCCGTTCACGGCGAAGGCGGCCTTCATCCGGTACTGGAACCGCAAGGTGCCCAACAACCGCCCGCACCCGGCCTTCTTCGTCGCGAAGCTCTCCCCGCTCCCGGCCGCCGCCGCGGCGTCCTTCCCCTCCTCGCCGGCCGACATCCGCGCCCGCCTCCCCGCGCTCTGCTCCCAGGCGGCGCTCCTCTGCCCCTCCGGCGAGACCGCCTCGCTGGCCGGCCGCGGGTCCCCCGGCGGCGGCGGCGGCCCGTTCAAGGGGTACAGCAACGCCAACTTCACCAACTACGGCACCGGCGGCGGCGCCGGCGCCGACTCTTTCCGGACCTACTCCCCCGACGTCAACATCGCCGCCGACTCGTTCCGCCGCTACGGCCGCGGCTCCTCCGGCCGGGACGACCGGTTCGAGTCCTACGAGTCCGACGGCAACGTCGTCACCGCCAACTTCACCTCCTACGCCGGCGGCGCGACGGGCGGGTCGGGCTCCTTCGCCGCCTACGCCGCGGACGCCAACGTCCCCGACCAGACCTTCACCAACTACGACGCCGCCGGCAACGGCCGCGGCCGCGGGTTCGCCGCCTACTCGCAGGAGGCCAACCACGGCGAGAGCGGCTTCTCCGGGTACGGCAAGGGCGGCAACGGCGTGCGCGAGAGCTTCGCCTCCTACGGCAACGAGTCCAACGTCCTCGCCTCCGGCTTCGCCAACTACGGCGAGGACGCCAACGGCGCCACCGACACCTTCGCGGCCTACGGCGTGGAGGGGAACGTCCCCGAGAAACACGTTCCGGAGCTACGGCGCCGGCGGCAACGCCGACGTCGACACCTTCAAGAAGTACCGCGACGACGCCAACGTCGGCGACGATAGCTTCGCGTCCTACGCCAAGGCGGCCAACGGCGGCGCCGCCGAGTTCCAGAGCTACGGCGGCTCGTCCACCCCGGGAGCACCACCTTCAAGGGATACGGCGAGGGCGCCAACCCCAACCACCACATCGGCTTCAAGGAGTACTCCGGCGAGAACAACACATTCAAGAGCTACGCCAAGACCGGCGTCGAATTCAAGAGCTACCACAACACCTCCTCCAACTCCGCCGCGCTGGCCGTGTCGGCGGCAGCCGGGCACCATGAGCACATGAAGTGGTCGCCGGAGCCGGGCAAGTTCTTCAGGGAGAGCGAGCTCGTCGCCGGCAACCGGATGCCGATGCCGGACATCAGGGACAAGATGCCGCCCCGCGCGTTCCTGCCGCGCGACATCGCGGCGAAGATCCCCTTCGAGCCGGCGGCCGTGGCGGAGGCGTTCGGCGTGCCGCTCGACACGGCGATGGGGAAGGCGGTGGCGTCCACGGTGGCGGAGTGCCGGCGCGCCCCGAGCCGCGGCGAGACGAAGCGGTGCGCGACGTCCGCCGAGGACGTCGTCGACTTCGCCGTGGAGACGCTGGGCGCCGACATCGTCGTGCGCAGCACGGCGTCCGTCGCCGGCAGCGGCGGCGACGTCGTGCTCGGCAACGTCGCCGGCGTCGACGGCGGGAGGGTGACGCGGTCCGTGTCGTGCCACCAGAGCCTGTTCCCGTACCTGGTGTACTACTGCCACTCCGTGCCCAAGGTGCGGGTGTACGAGGCCGACATCATGGCGGCGGCGGACTCCGGCGAGAAGATCAACCGCGGCGTGGCGATCTGCCACCTCGACACGTCGGACTGGAGCCCGGCGCACGGCGCGTTCGCCGCGCTCGGCGGGAAGCCCGGCGAGGTCGAGGTCTGCCACTGGATCTTCGAGGGCGACATGACGTGGACAGTCGCGGATTGACGATGATGGAGCCAATCCATTCAAGGATAATCTTAATCCCGCTTCTTCTTGCAAGAATAAGAAGAATTCTTTCTTTTCTTTTGCAATTCTTTCTTTCCCCTGCTTTTTCAACCTTGATGAGGTGCTAAGAATTGAGCGATTTGTGTAGGAGGAAAAGGGTTGGTCTATCGTAAAATGCAAACTGTAAATCTCGGAAGAGTTGTGGCTGTTGGTGATTTGATTTTCTGATCAAATTGCTTTTGCTCTGGTAAAAACAAAGAAAGTTCTCCAAAGGATCGGTCAGTGGTGTGTTCCAAGTACGTCGTGTCATTTTCAATGTATGTAGCCGAGATCAGAAGCTAATAGTTCCCTTCCAGATCTCTGAACAAAGTAACTGTAAAGCGTGAACTTGGCACTGAAGCTCCATGATTTCCATGGACCATGCTCCAATGTTCCAATGCCGAAAAGCAGAGAAAGCAACAGCAAAAAAGAACTAGAGAAGAACCCAAAAGCTCCTATCTTGTTGCCTGTCAAATCCAACAATGGAATTTTTGCTGGATTCTGGCTGCCACTGACACGGCTAAAGAAATGGCATCACCAAATGATCCGATAATCATCATGCAAAGGTACGTAAGTTGCGGTGTCATTTTCACTGAGAATCTCGAGAAAAACGTCTCTCTTGGATTTGCAATCCCCATGATCAACACCTCTTAACCAAGTGATTTGTTGCTTCAATGTGACAGGTGACAGATGTGAGACACAATGCATGCCCATGCGTGCTCAAACAGAGAAGAGAACGCGAAAACAATGGGCTCTTGCAGAGTCTGGTGTCAATGTTGTGTAGTGCATCTGCAGTTGTAGTTTAATCAGCAAGGATTTGGCGTCGCCTCCCCAGATTTGCAAGTGGCAGCTGCTCACGAGCACTAGGCTGGGCCTGCCCCGTGACGGCTACTACCACTTAATTAACTCGATGCGGCTCTACGAGCTCGCAATCACGAGGGTAGGCTAATGGTGTTATAATATTCAGATAAGTATGGTGTTCGGAGTATCAGAGTCAGTGCTGCTGGATACTCACCTGTGCCATGTCACTCTGCTCTGAAGAACATCCCTATCAGTTGTATCCTGTCGCCTGTAACTGAACCTTTTTCTTTTAGGGAAATCTGTTACTGAACCTTAATTTTTCATGCTCTGGTTTTTTGTTTAAATCTCGTAAAATTGGGTTTGTTTGCTCGCGTGTTCCTAGATCTTGACCATCCACATTGTAACGCTAGCAGTGATAAATGAGTCGACGTGGATTGGCCTCTGAATTCTGTATGGATGTTGTTTGAAACGGGCATAAACTTCGGTTTCTAGAAGACGAGGAGCACATTTTCTGGCATGAGGTGTTTTCTACTACTGAACCTACTCATGTGACCACTCCCAAACAAATCTTGCTTGTTCCATTATGAGTTATGACATTGGACAATCCGTATGTGAGCTTGGATGATCTAGTGCTGGGCTACTGTGTGGTGGCCTGGTGGGTGTGAGCCAGAGTAAACACACTCCTTGTGCAGGGGAACCCAGCATGCACAAAGCAGTTGGAAGGACCCTGTGCTGTTCTTCAATGCAAGAGAGGGATGCCGTCCTTTACGGGGTAGACATGCATTTGGCATTGGGAACAGTACTTGTGGTACAGTACAGTAAGGTGAGACTCTTCAGAGGCCAGATGACTTGAGCATTTTTGGACGTCAAAGAGCTGGCAGGAGTTAATGGCCAGAGTGTTGTGCATCACATGAAGAAGAAGGGATCAAATGGGATACCCAATCCAAGTTGAGGGCCTGTGATTTGCCAACTAATGTAAAGTCTCCTCTTCCACAAGAAGCACAAAGCTCTGTCCTCCGTTCCTATCCATGCTGCAAGTGACATTTTTTGCTTTCTCTTTTATTCCTCTTTCATTTTGCGATGTTGGCAGCTGGCTGGCTCACACTAGCGCTGTCTAGGAGGGTACCAAGCAATGAGTGGCGAGTTTGGTGAAGGAATTTAGGCTTGCTAGCCATCATGTCAAGAATGATTTATCAGTGTAAAGATCTACGTATGCATGTACAAACGTCTGCAAGTTTCTGGAACTGATGATTTGCATGTCGGAACAATTACCATGCATTCCAGTGTGGTCACCACAGCACAACCTGTACAACTTTCATCTGTTCTGAAAGAAACTCGTAGCATGACAAGCAACAGTGATTCCTTGCTTCAGAACAAAAAGACTAGTCGCTCCTAGATGTGTATCATTCTCCCTTGATGAATTTTAGCGTTTCCCTTCAGAAATCATTCCTGATATACTCTTGGATTTTGTTTCTGAAACAGAAGATGCAGTCACAACAGTTGTGCTTTTCCTGTCTCGGCGACTCTCTGATGAACTGAGTAAACAAATTTTACTTTTACAGTCTCTGAGCCAAGTTGTTTTTGAAGCCAGCCGCATGAGAGTGACAAGGAATAAAATGCTAATACAATTCTGTACCATTAAACTGTGAGACCTGTCACTGGGCTATAGGAGGCTCATGTTTATTTATTTATTTTTGATAAAATAGGAGGCTCATGTTAGTTGAAGAATGGATAGTCTCTGCGGCTCTGCCATGCCACTCACATAGACGCCACTAACAAATCAATACTCGTGTTAAATTCTGCAAAGTGCATTGTGCAAAAGTTTGTTTTGGAATTTCCTTAGCTGGTTTGCAAACAAGGCATACTTCTCGAAGAACAAAAGATAGAAGAGCATCACTAAAGTTAATTTGCTCTTTTTACAGGGATTCCCGACAAAAGCTGATCAAGATGCAAGATCTCTTGGGCTACTCATAAAGGCGCACCATGTCATGATCTAGCGATGAAAGCATCTCTTTTCACCCCCAACGTGTTTAAGCTGAATGAAATTCGATATTTGATGAAAATTGTCCGCCTCACTGTTCAGCACTGGTCATGCTGATGCCATGAAGGTTGCAAATCTCCGGTGTCATGGCGCAATACATCTGTGCTAACCACCGCCTTTAATCCCCTTGAAAGCTTCAGGAATCAGGAGGGCTCAAAAAGGCACTCTCATGATCTTAAACTGTTAATCTTTAAGGTTTGTTTATCATTGATGATTGTGCAATCCTACGATTCCGAAGTTTATGGTTCAAAGGTTGAGCATATCATCAGCTAAGTGCAAGTCAGTTCTTTACTGCCATCCAGCTCTGCTCTTTTGAGGCATACTCATTGCTTGCTTTTTCGGACCACAAAAGAGAATGGTGTATTTTGATGCAAACTCTGATTGTCCAGTTCCACTTAGCACTCTTTGACTGCAAGATGCCACAACATCCTCAATGACTGCAGAAAGGAAAAGGCAGGCACATTCATGAACCCCTAGTTCATGCCTCTGTTGAGCTTTGGCAGGAAGAGTGATACCTAGCCGGTGCCAAAGCTCCCATCCCTTTTTGATTTTGGCGTACCAAGGTCAGAGACAAAGTGCTTGTTATAATTGGCTTTATGCCCTGATCTCTCTACTCCTTTTGGGCTTCCTTTTGTTTGATTCGGCCTTCAGATTCTGATCACTGATAAAGCCTGGGCATTGGTCCAAAAAGTGACTCATTAGGCTGTAATATTTGGTCCATAAAGGTGCAAAGCACAATGACATCTGGTAGTCCATGCTTAAACTAACACAGAAGCAAACAAATATCAGTTACTTTACTTGCTTTCAGTTCACACTGGTTTCTAGAAGACCTTTGCTCTTGCAGTCATGCTCTTCTTGGGACCGTGTCTCTAAAATGGCTTTTTATTAAGGACTCGATCCAATTAGCTATCGATTTTAACCCTTCCAAACAACATTACCGTGTTATATTATTTGCTCATCCTGTTCTTCAGTAAGTGCATCTGATAAAACTCAAGGGCTGAGAAAAGGACCAGAATTAGCAATGCATTGTAGCGGCAACAGATCGGTCCGCATAGTTCATGCCGTTTATATCAGATCTTTCGATACTCTGAAGACGAGAAAAGTTGCATTCGCATCCATGCCGAATTATTCAGAAGGCACGCATATGCAAAGGGTGTGCACACCATGTGCCGGATTCGCAAAGCTCACCAACCTCTGCTTGAGGTTAGTTAGCAGAAGCCTCTCCTAGCTTTGGCGCCATGGCTGCCTCCTGTTCGTGCTTTCCCTCAAAGACTCATGTTCTTCTTCGCAAACCACCGTCGAACCAACATGGAAGAGACCTCAAGACAGCTTCAGATAAGTTACATTCTCTGTGTGTATGTTCATGCATATGTTGTGGCGTGATGTCAAGTGCAAATATGGGCGTGCTTGTCATCTGGTTTGGGCAGACATGCAAGTAAACCGCCATGTGAGATAACCTCACTGACAATCCCTGCAATATTCTTGTGTACACTATTGTTGTGATGATTAAACATGTGAGATGAATAGTGTGGTCCTCTGATCCTGCTTTCTCACTGACAGCATGTGAATTTTTCCCCTTTTCTTTCTGATTTATGAACAGTAGTATTTGCTTCTTGTCCACGGCGTCCTTGCATCAGAGAAACAATGCTGAAATGGGAAAAATGTGAAGGGAAACAATCGACAAAATGTGAAATGAAATGTGATTGGCATACATAGGAAAGAAAAATGTACCCTAAGGGAAACAATTCTTTTCTATTACAAGGAGAAAATTGCACATATTATAGTAGCGCAAAGCATATACTCCATAGATTGCAACCATAAGTTACCCTAAAACGTAAACGGGAAGGAGTAAGCATGCAGTCCTCTTTATTTATTTGATGATAAAAAGTTCATTGCAGCGGCGCCTCCTTCGATGTGGCCTCATTCTGTCTCTCTTCCGAAAGAGAAGGCCAAAACTCAATTCAAGGTGATTCTGTCTCTCTTGCGAAAGAGAAGGCCAAAACTCAATTCAAGGTGTGCATGTTTGCACTGCACATCCTGCTAAGAATCAGGAACTTGTCTTACTAGCTAGTTACAACCACAAATAACTTCAAGGCAAAACAAAGAGGAAAATATTGTGCTACCTGGTTGGGCCCAAGAAAGCACGATTAAGATCCTCTACTTTTGCGAAAGGTCATGTGGTCTAGGGGTTATAAGAGACTTAATAGCACCTTAGGTCCTTGGTTCGACTTCCTGTCGGAGCGAATTTTTTAAGATTTAATGATGTTGTGCTTTCAACGTAGATGAGATGGCTTTCGACGGTGAGGTGCCAATGGTAACTTCATTAACCTCAAAGATTTACCGACTCAGTCTTCGAAGATGATTATAGAGGTAAGGTTTGCGTATGTACGTTCATAGAGGTGAGTGTGCGTGCGTTGCGAGTGTCTGAGTCGTACTGTGTAATCGCAAAAAGAAATCCTCCCTTTGAGTGACTGACACATGATGACACGAGTATTTATTATATTAATTGTCTCATCAATTGTTATTATCTTATCATTTTTTATTTTTATCACTATCAGTTTCAATTGATTGTTTTCGTAACGATAATATATGCACCTTATAAACTTGGAATAAACTTGTGTATCCTTTTCCTACAGTCACATCTCTCACATGCTCGTATCCACGCTTAGCTGGTTGTCACACTAACTCGTTGTCCAGGTCCCTTATTCGTCAAGGCTGGTTGTTATGCTAGCTTGTTATTCGTCCTGCCTACTCTCTCCCAGTCGTTCAAAGGCTGCTATGTTCATGCATCATTTTTTTTTTTGATCTTCTTGCCTTCCTGAACTTGTTTCTAGGTTGGTCATCGTTCAACTTGTTGTTTTGGTCGCCTGCTTGTCGCACCCTCGTCCAAGGTTCTCCTCACCCTCGTTTCTTGATTCGGTCCAATTTGGATTTTTCATCATGGCAGTTGTAGGTAATTTGTTTTATTAATGTGAGAATTGCTAGTCCTGTTGATAGCGAACGTGGTGGCTCCATTTCGTGGCCAAATTATTGTAACCCACCCCCCCAAAAAAAATTGCAATTACAAGAAGATGACAGTCCATATTAGTAACAGAAAATATATGTCGATGCTATGCAAAGAAATTGGACCAAAACATAAGTTGGAAGGTTTAAATAAGCATCTATGTGATCCTCTTTATTTCTGTGGTGATATAATTTCATTGCAGTGGCAGTGCCTCCTCTGGTTTGGTCTATCATTCTGTCTTTACAGCAAGACAAGGCCGAAATTCAGCAGCCAGCGTTACCTGCTAGCTAGTTACAAGCTACAAATAACTCCGAGGCAAAGCAAAAAATGTCGTATTATATATGTGCTTGCGCCCAAGTAAACGCTAGTCTCTTGCAATGAGAAGTAGACATGGAGTTAGGGATGGATTGTGAATGGGAAGCATCGGGGAAGATACCACAACCCTTATGTGCAATGTCTCTACGCTTCACTCTTCTTGCTTGTCTACGGATCTCAATTGCGTCGCAAGTAACATAGCTCGCGCAACCGCCTTCCAAATTGCAGCTAGCTACCTCTACCTCACAGACTCCTCTCGTTCAAATGAAGAAAGTGGCATCGTTTGTCTCTTGGTTGCGGGTCACTGTGCTTGTGTACATTTTCTTTTACATTTTTGATGCTGCACAACTAAAAGGTCGATAAATCAAAGGTAGCTGGACCTATCCTTGAGATCAGAATAGATAAAATGATACATTTTGTGATAAAAATTTGGATCTTTTTTTCATTTCAGAAACATCCACAAAGTACTAAAAAGGGGTCAACCCCTGCATCGAAACTCTAGCATATTATTGTGAAGTTTCAACTGCAACATAGGTTTGCAAAGTTTCAGCCCAGAACTGAGCTACAGTGTCGTTTTTTTTCTTTTGGATTTTTCTCTTTCCCAGCCCAACCCAGTTGGCCCAATAGCATTTTGGCCCACCCCAGTTCTGGGCCTGGCAATTTCTCAGTAACGCTTTCCCTTTTTCTTTGGAACAGTGCCTTTGCTTCTTGTTGCTGTCCTTTCATCACAGAAACAAAGCCTGCAACCGAGAAGTAAAAATGTGAACGATAAAAGACCATGTGTGACGCTCTGTTTGGATCCACCTCTTTAAATATTTAGCTAGCTAAGTTTAGCAATTTGGATCCAAGCAGAGGCGTCTAAACATCTCCTAAACTTAGCCGGCCCACCTCCTAAACATTTAATTCTTAGTCATCTCAATCTTTTTAAACTTGGCTAAACACATAAAAGAGACAAGAAAAATCTAAAAACCAGATACATTAGCTAAGGATCCAAACAAGTTCCTCCTAGATATTAGCTGGCTAAATTTAGCCTGCTAGAGGATCAAACAGAGCCAGAAACATTAAAGAAACATGCTGTGCACACATTAACAGTAGCAAAGCAAATATATGTCTACTCTTTGCAAGGATAAAACGATAAACAGGAAGGAGTAAATAAGCACGTGGCCCTCCTATTTATGTGATGGTAAAATTTCATTCCAGTAGTGCCTCCACTGGTAGTCTCTCCCTGTATTTTCAGCAAGACAAGGCCAAACAGAATTCGAAGTGTGCATATTTTCACTGCACATCCTGTCATAATTCAATAATTGTCTCACCAAGTTACAACTAGAAATAACTCCGAGGCAAATTAAATAGGAAAAGCGATGCGCTGGTTGTTCCCAAGTAGCACTAGTCTCTTGCCACGAGAAGTGGTTTGGGACGGTTGCCAATGGGAGGCATTAGGGAAGATACCACCACCTTTACTAGTGTCAACCCATCACTCTTGTTTGACCCTGGTTTCGTTTCAGCAAAGTGTCAAAGGCAAAATAAAGAAGACATGAGGTCACTAAATACTGATATATATGGTAGTATCAATATGGTACCATGGCTAGAGGTCTTAATGCACTTCCATTTTACATCGAGATGTGAGGGTGTCTGCACATGTAGAAGAGTGTTGCAGTATAATGAATTCTCCACTCGTTACCAGCTTAGAAGCTCAATACATAACATTTACTTCTTTCTTGAGATTATTACACTAGTTATAAGGGGAAATCGTAACATCTCAGTAGTGCCACAACATTATTCCTCGTCCGATTAGTGGTTTTGGATCGAAATGTGTGATAGAGTGAAATTAATGATTTGAGCTAGCGATAGCACGCGATAAGCAAAGCAACCAACAATAAAGCATTATCAAGCCAGAGAGATAGTGACGGTGCCTTTCTCATCGGAGGCACACTACAACAAACGTCTAGTATAGCGGCGGGACACAAAATCAAGTAGGAGCAGTTTTGAAAGACGGTCGCAGCTACTGGCCTAGCCGGGCACTGTGCAAGTGTTCTGCCTCTACAGAAGCTTTGTAGCGGCGGGCCACACACTATATATTACCCTAACTATGATCGTATTACCAACCGCCGCTACAATGGAGCCCTTTGTAGTGGCAGGTGAAAGCATAGGCCGTCGCTACTGCTTGATTTGTAGAGGTGGGTGGAAACATGAGCCGCTGCTACAACTTGATTTGTAGAGGCCGTTGACAACACGGCACGCCTCTACAAAGCCCGCCAGTATATAAGTGGCCCTCGGCCCACCTGAGTTTCACGTGAACAGTGGCGGTCCAAAAATTTCGCCAAATTCACAAAAAAACAAGGGGGAAAGGTTTTCAATTCTCTTTTTTTAGGAGTTTGTTCTCTTCGGTATGGAAAGTCATTCCATAGGTTTTTTCGTACATGTCAATTTTAGGTTCGAAGTTTGTATGGTTTCATCAAAATTTGTCAAAATTCTCTTTATTTGTGATGCTTAAGTGGGTTTGAATGGAATATATTGTATCATAAAAAAAAGATAAAGGGAAGTTCTATTTCATCAAGCAAATGAAAGTATTTCGGCTTCTACATCATGTGATATATTTGGCCGTCTCCTTACTACAAACCATCACTATGTGTGGACTCGGTCTACAACATAGGACACACACCAATGCGCCAAAGAATTTATCATATATCATGTATTTGCATCACCGAGGAATTCAAATCAACCTTGTGGAGATTGATCAATTGAACATGCAACAAGACATAAGTGCCATGCTAGCTTCTTCCCCGACGCCTCCCGTTCCCCATGGATCTCTCTCCGCCGTAACATCTCTCTCTCTCTCTCTAAACTTGAATATCAAATTCACGTCCATTTGTGGGAAGGTGAATTTGCTTTTCAAGTTTAGAGAGGGCATGCATTTGGACAATGAAGAAGTGCACGTACAGAAGGTATCATCATTATATATAGTTATGTTCTTCGATCTTCACGAGGCCTGTGTATATATCTTGCATATGACCATCATTTCTTCATGATTATAGTAGCGGCAATCTGTTTTTTTTTTGAGAAACATAGTACAGACGCAGACACTCACAAACACACACGAGTACTCACCCCTATGAACACACGGACGCAACTCCTACCCCTATGAGCGCCTCCAAAAGACTGGGCCGGCTGGTTTTGAGATCCACGAAGTCATCACAGGCGCCTCGCTGTCGACGGGGAACGTCGCCTCCCACTGAATGCACAACGTCGTTAAATCCTAAAAAATTCGCTCCCACGGGGAGTCGAACCCAGGACCTGAGGTGCTACTAAGGCTCTTGTAACCACTAGGCTACATGCTCTTTCGCAGCGGCAATCTAGTTGGGAGCAATGAATTCAGTCACTGCCTATATAGATGTACATATGGAAAAACATGATTTTTGCAAACATGGTTATATATATGACCAGCAATGCAACATCAAGCAAGATGTGCATGTACCTCTTGTAGGATGGTTCAGTTATAGATATTGTGAATTATGTTTGGTCAGTATCGTGTCGTAGAGCTAGCACGGATGGACAAGTAAGAGAATGGGTTGGATGTTAACTGTACTATGCTAGTAAGGATCGAAGGTGGTGAGATCGGTTGCGAACGGGAGGCATCTTGGAAAAATCCGACACGTTAGTAGTGCGTTTGTCTGCGAGAACTACTTCCATTCCTGAATATGTACCAAACACCTTCACTGGAATTGATCCAGCCCTCTGCACCGGAAACGCAGCGAAACTTCCCCCGCATTTGTACCGGACGAGGGACACGACTCATACTCACTTTAACCCGTTTCGTGATGCGTCCGTGCCTACCACCCCGTGACCTCTCAACTATTTATCTCCATATATTCGACCTTTCGCCATTGGCTTCTGCTGCTTCTCCTGCAGGCGTTCCGAGTGGATGGGACTTCGCCAGCCGCCTCAAACTCGTTGGTGTAGATGAGCACTCTACAGGAGATACGCCTGCTTTGGCACAGAATAGGTGTCCTCTCTGCTTCACCAACAGATTTCGCTCAGCCCGGCCTCGTCACGAAGCATATATATAAGTTCGTCGCCCCTGCCATGCTTCGAACCTCTGCGCTTCGACCTACCCAACATCGAGGATTGCGTTGCCTATCCCTTCATGACTCATTTTTTTGTTTACCATGGTCTGCGACTGCTCCTTTCGGTGGAGGCGATCTCCACCAGTAGAATGGCAGCCGTCTTGTTTTTCTTTTTCCCAGTCTGCGTCTGTGTAAAAGAATAAGAACAGGTAGAGTGTCATACAGGTGAGGCCTCGTGGTGTACTTATGTAGAACTGCTTTGTTCACACTAGTAGGCTGCACATCAGCATTTTCATGCAGGGTTTTCAAAACTGGACTTGCCTTACAATTGCAAATGGGAGTACATATTGTTTCTTCTTGGTTGCGGCTCATTGCATGCTTTAGATATAAAAAAAAAAGGTACCACTTCGGTATTACAAGATTTGATTTCTTTCTTGATATATGGCTGGTGGCTTGGCATGCATGTCATCTTAAATCGTGACTCAGTTATCAGTGTGGGAATAAAATGAAAGAAATGACTTTCCCGAAAAAAAACCATTAATTTGTTCACCTAACCTTCGCCATGCATGTGTATATCTACTGAATCTGCATATTTTGGCATGATGTGAGATGTGCAATTATGAGTATGTTTGTCATCTTGTTCGCGATGACATGCAAGCAAACTGCCGTATATCAGTTATAATCACTGAAATATTCTTGTGTGTACTGTTATTGTGATGGTCAAACAGCGTGGTCCTCTGATCCTGCTTTGTCACTGACACGTGAATGTTTTCCTCTTTTCATTATGATTTTGGAAAAGTAAGTTTCCTTCTTGTCCACGGCTGTCCTTGGATCTGAGAAACAAGCTGGAATCGAGAGGTGAACTGTGAACCAAAAAATTGACCGTGGGTAAATGGGCATATAGAGGAAAGAGAGCAAGGATAAAACTTCACGTATTAGTAGCAACGAAACTTTTCGAGAATAAAAACACAAACTGCAAGGAGTAAATAACTACGTGGTTCACTTTATTTCTATGATGATATATCATTTCACATCATTTCAGATGATTTTACGGTGCCTCATATATACTAGTATATACCACTAGTATTGAGTAGTTTTATAGTCCAAAATAATACGGACAAAGTTACTGCACGTACGGGCGCATTAAGGGAGCGCGCGATCTTTTTTCCATTTCAACGTGTCTCACATTATTATCCATCAATAACGAATCGACATGTGTCCTTTTTAACAGAGAAACTAGCAGACTCCGCGTAAAAGCTGCACGTCGCTTTCGGGTGACGTCATCGCATTAGTTGCTCCACCAAAACTTTAAAATGTCATAACTCTTGCATACGACGTTTGTTTTCAATTCCGTTTTCACCATTATGCTCTACGTGACGAGACGAACAAAACTAGATCCCACTTGCATATGTTATAAATATTTTTTTCGTGCACTACAATAGCACAAAAGTTACTACTATGTTTATTTCATAAATTGCTACATTGCAATTTTAAAAAATGTATAGTAATTTATGTGGTAAGGATTTTAGCAACTTTTGTTATGGACTAATGGGCATACTAATAATGTGAAAAGTTATACTAAGTATAAAAAGTAGCAACTTCTATTACTATGGTAGTAGCCACTTGAGTATACATGTGTATCAATTTGTATATGAACTTATGTACACATCAGTTGCTATCATAAAATATATTGTTGTTACACAATATATAACATAAGTAAGCATTACATAATAGGTTAAATATTCACAATAATTACATTATTTTCTATCGTAATACATTGAAAAAGTTGTTATATGGTAAACCATGTAGATTAGGTTTCTATAAAAATGTGAAACCAAACTTGCTAGTGATATAATCCATTCGTAGTAAATCTTTACTCCTCCTTATTTTCCATGTGAGTCTGCGTGCGTCGCTTCCTCCTTCACCGTGAAAACATTGGCGCCGACAGGTGAGCCCCTGCACCCGCTTCTCTCTCTCTCGCACGCCCCTCGATCTGCGCCGCCATCGCCGTCCCCAGGCCACCCGCCCCCAGCCGCACCTCTACACCGATGCGGCCGCGCCTCTTCCTCTTCTTGCCTGGCTCGCCGCCGCTGCCTTGACGGCAGCTGCAACACACAACCACCAGCGACGCCAGAGCAAAGAAGAACAGAGCGTTGCCGGCCGCAGTTCCGGCAATTGGGGCGGGGCCCAGGCCGGCCTTGCCCGCCGCGCTGAGTGACTCCGGCGTGGCCAACGCTGGTGAAGACGAAGCGATGGAAGACGACGACGAGGACGCCGCCGGGTTGGACGGCACAACGGATGGCGGCGACGAGGAGGACGGCATGGAAGAAGGCGGCATCGGGGCGCGGCTCTACAGCGTTCGGACGCTCCACTACAAGCTCTGCGCGCTCGACCCCGAGCCCAGTGTCGCGGCGGGGCCTGGCCACGATGACGACGGCGCAGCCATGCCCACGACGCGGGCAACGGTGCCTGGTGTTGGCGTTTCTTACGCACAGAGATAAATATCAACTCCGCAAGCGCACGGAAACTGCATGGATGCGTAAGGGATAGAGTTTAGGCTTACTGGATTTATGATAATTAAATGATGCTGATGTCGATGATGTTGTTGATTTCTTTATTTATATGAACTCTCAAGTCGGCAGCAGAGTTCTTGGAATGTCGAGTTTTGTATTTGACTTGTATTATTAATTAGTGTCCTAAAATAAGTCCAATATATGTTTTTATATCCATATTAAAATAACACAATTAAATAGTAATAAATTTATTTTTACATTATTAAATTTAAATTTATCGCAACATTTTTTTTGGGCAGCCCGTGGCAACGCACGGGCTTTTTTGCTAGTTTCAATATAAATCAGTATAACATGGTATATTTAACATAGTATGAGTAGCAACTTGTAGTAGTTAACATAGTTCGTTTTAATCAAACTAGCATAAATAGCAATTTGTGTTATATAGATAGTAGTAACTTCGTGTAAAGATAGTAGTAACTTATGTTATAAAAAAAAGTCTTCAAAACATAAGAAAGTGGGATATAGTTTTGTTTATCTCAGTGAGTAGAGCACAACGGTGAAAGCAGAATTGAAACGGAAGTCGTATGTAAGAGATATAGTATTTTAAAGTTTCTAATTTGAGTAATAAATGTGCTGACGTCATGCATGCAGTGAGTGTGGAGAAGACGCGCAATGTGGGTTTACTGCGTACAGATGCTCCATAGACTTATCGAAATAATAGCCATTAATTTCTCAAAACTAATGGCCATTAGTTCAAAGGTAATTTTGTAATTGTGAGTGTTACCGGATGACGAGGATACTTTGATGCGAACTCGGCAGAGACGAGCATGTCACCCAGCACGTCCGACTCCGGGCACTCACTCCACTCGGAGAGGCCGCAGGTGAGCGCCGCCGCCTCGATCTCCTGGTCGTGTTGTTCCCGCCGAGGTGGCCCACGAGGAGCAGGTCGAACTTCTCGCTCATGAAGCGCATGACGGAGGTGATGCCCTCGCTGTCCTCCATCATCGTCACGACGTAGGCGACGTACTCGTTGTCGCGGTGTGGCGTCGATAACTCCTGCAGCACCTCCTCGTCCCTGGCCTCGTCGGATCCTCCCACCCCTGTCCAGCTGCGTAGCTTGAAACGCACCACCGTGAGCGACATGATCCCGGCGTTGGGGCTCCGCGAGAAGTGCTCCATGGTCTGTCCAGGCGCTTGGCCCAACGACATGACGTTTCTTCTTTGTGCTTGTTGGTTCGCTGCTCGCTGCTACAATTCTATCACCGTCTAGTATATGCCACCATTGAATTGATCCTTTCAATTAGCTTCTATGTTTTCTTGTCCTGAACTTCTGGAGCGGCGCAGCCTGGTCCTCGGTTTTAGAGGCAGACGAGCAGGTGGAGGTCGGACTTGGGGCGCGCCGATAGCTCCCTTGCCAGCGAGCGCCGACGCCGGGGTCGCCGGACATCCCCTTGCCCTGTGTCTACAACGCCGTGGTGGCCCTCCGTTTCCTCCCCACCGCGCGTCTGGATAATTTTTTCCGATATTACCCTCAATAATGGCCGTTAGTAGTGAATTTCTGATATCAAATCTACACCGTCGGATCAAACTAATGGCCATTAGTTTTGAGAAACTAATGGCCATTATTTTGGACCGTAAAACTGATCGATACTCAGGGTTTACGCTGCCCCATACTATAATACTTCTTTTTGGAAAATATATTATAGTCTTGTAGCTGAATTTGTAACATGGTTAGGGCTTCAACTTTACCTCATCCGAATTAGTGGATCTTCTCTGAAAAGCTTGAGACCGAAATCAAAGATCGGGGATAGTGATCACACGTTGAGAACTAGTGATAGAGATGAAAGCCCGCAGACGCATTTTGTTTGGAAGTGCAAATTGACAGTACGTAGTGTCGTGTTGGTTCCATCCCCGGCCTATTTCTTAGATTCCTCTATTGACTCCGCCCCCCCCCCCCCCCCCCCCCAATTCATAATGGTTGTTAGTGGGGGTCCTGCAACTTTAGAGAGAACATATGCTAATATGGTTGGTGTTAAGCCTAGTGTTCCTGACAATGAAGATTCCCACAGGCGAAAGATATCTTCTGCCGTTAATATGTGCTACGATCGTTGCATGTCCGTGTGTATACATCTCACATTAGATGCAGATGATCACTTCTTTACGCTGTTTGGTAGCAGCGATCTTGGGACCAAAGAATTCAATAACTCGCTATATATGTCAAGAAATATTTCGGTATACATAGTTCTATATAAAAAACAGTGTAAGATGTGTCCCTCACGTGCAGTAGCTAGGTGGTGGGACTGTGGGGAGGGTGGGAGAATGCGGTGCATGCTACCCATGTACAATGCTAGCAAGGATTGGAGGAGAGTGGGTATGGTAGTGAAATCAGCTGTGAATGGGAGGCATCGGGAAAAAAAATGGCACTGGTAAAATCTCAGCGGCGCCGACGAGCCCTTGTGTACGAAAACATGGATGCGGCTGCAGAGGTGTGCAAACCTGAAGACTGCTAAGAGTTGAAGATGAAGCAGCAGTGGTGGTAATCTTTGAGCCATCGGAGCACATATGGAAAACTGTGACACCGAGTAATTGCCGGTTCTTCTTGTGGTTGGCTGCACATAATCGCTGCTGGACGGCTGCTCGTTTGGCCAGAAGAAATCTACCGCATCCGGATCACTGCCCCCTTTGTGATCAAGAGGACAAAACAATCCAGCACCTCCTCACCTCTTGTGTTTTTGCCCACCAGTTCTGGTTTGTGTTCTTGCAGAGAGTGGGGCTAGCAACCCTCTCTACTCAGCATGGACAAAATATTTGATGAGTGGTGGTGCCGAACTGCCAAGATTGTCGACAAAACACTTGAGAAAGGGCTGAACTTGCTCATAGTTGTGGGTGCTTAGACTATCTCCAACGGAAGCCCCATATAGTCACTTACATTCAAAATGGGTCACAAAAGCGTTAAAACATCCCTCGAACGGATGACCTAAAGGGGCGACCCAAATGCGATTGAGGGAGGTGGCCACGCAAAAAATACATCACCACAGGCCGCGACCAAGCCGTCCATGCGCGCCTCTTCTTCCCCGCCTCCCCGCCGCGCTCCCCGCCGCCGCCGCCCCCCCCTGCTGCCTCACCGTGCGAGGCCGCCCGCGCGGCTAGCTCCCCACCGCGTCTCCCCTCCCTCGCCTGTCTAGCGCTGACACCGGCGCAGAGCTCCTCGATCTGCCGCTACCCCCGGACCCCTCCCCCCCCTCCTCCGTCCTCTACTCCGTCCTCGCGCGGGCGTCCAGGTGCTGCAGCAGCGTGGATAGACGAAGGGGGAGGAGGGGACCTGGGCGCGGTGGAGGAGAGGCTCGGGAGGGGGAGCGGAGGCGGGTGGATGCGCATCCGGAGTCGGGGACATAACGGCGGTCTTCGGGGAGGACGACCGGGTCCACCGCGCCACACGCGAAGAAGAACCGGCAGAGAAGAAGGAACCAGCGGCGGCGGAGAGGGATTTGGGTTTGGGGATGGGACTTCGGTTGGAGATGCAAGTTTTTAGGTGTTCTATGTTGAAAAAAATGGACACCTAGAATGGGTTTGGGTGCCCGGCACCATTGGAGATAGTCTTAGACACTTTGGCGCCATTGGAATGATTGTCTTCAATGGAGCATCTCCGAGCCTCCCTGCTGCCTTGGTGATATTTGCTCACCAGCCATGGTCATGACACTGGTGATTATTTCACTAGCTAGTTATTAGAGGTTGGGTAGTTGTTACTTGATTAAAAGGCGGGAAAAATAACAAAACAATGTGTTCGTTCGTGCGTGTGTGTTGTACTCTCTTCTTCTATTAATGAAATGATACGCAACTTTTCTGCATATTCAAAAAATCTGAGCGCCTCACCGTCACGACATGTATTGCCGTAATGGGTTTTGGGGCTTTGTGGAAGAAATTTGGATAATAAGGCACACGAGCAAGGTATTCCCATAGTGGGTTTTGGGGCTTTGGGGAAGAAATATGGATAACTAGCTGGAACCCCGGGCGTTGCCCCGGGCTGCGAAATTTATGTAAACATTGGCTTACAATATGTAGTTAAAAAAAAGGGCATGGCAATATGGCTATTCAGGTAAGAAACAGGACAAAGTATAGTTAAAGTAAGGTGTGATCCACATATTTCTGTACAACGGAAGGTTCAGCCGCAAAGTAAGAATGCCAACTTTGGAAACACCAAATTCTTTAATTTCAATTTGATCTCTGAAACAAATACATAGTTGTGTCAAATGCCATTTTAATCCAAGGCTATTTGTATTTCAGCATGTTTATCTGTAAACAAATCAAAGAGAACACATGTAAACGGTTTTTTTTTTCTTTGTCTAGTCCACTATCTGAAACATCTAAATAGCAAACACAAACTTATGAATATATTAAATATATTAAAGCATGGATTTATACTTGCAGCTAGAACAAAAAAAGATGAGGTCAACAAAAATTGGACATAGCATACAAAAACCAGGTCCTCTGCCATTTGGACATGAATAGGCCGATTAATCCGAAAAATATTGTGTTAAATTGTGGTTGCGCCCTAGTAATAGCTACAGTAGTCTCTTGCAATTAAAAGTAAGGCATAGTGTTAGGCGCATACTCCCTTTGCGAATGGGAGGTATATGGGCAGATATCACAACCCTGACGGGCAATGTCTCTGCCCTTCACTCTTGCTTGTCTATCTGTACCGGTTGAGGTTCTGAGTTGCAGAAGCACTGTTGCCAAGTCCTTGACGTGCATTTCTAAGGATCACTGTATCGTGGAGTATGTAACACAACATGCCCTTTCGGCATTTAGGCCTGGTGGAACATTTGCACGGAACGAAATAGAAGAGTTTCCGAGGGGTAGCAGATGGAAGTACACAGATTGCGCTATTGGCAAAGGAGGACATTGACCTATATGTTTTGGGAAGTAGGCAAAGCTGTTAAATAGTCAGTTGGACTAGTGGCTTCCTTCCGTTGCATGGTGTCAGCTTGCAATGTTTTCTTTACTTAATTTCTCATTATTCTCCTTAGCCAGTGTGTCCCCTCAGCTTTCATTTTTCTTTGTTTTTCAGCCTGAAACATGTTTTATTCAGTCAACTATATGTTTTCTTCTACTCTATCTTAATGAAAGGGCAGAACACCCGCCAATCTGCCGCCAAGAAGCCAAGAAGGGGCTCAGGAAGAGGGGATGTCACCATCTGGGGGTGAAGAGACAAGGCTGAAAGGAACGTGAAGGGCAGATGCATTTTCGCCATTATCAGAAAATTTTGGTGAGGATGGTAACTAAGGCATCAGTTTTGGATTGGATGGCAGATAAAGCAAACCTAACATTTCAATGGTAAATAAGAAAGAAGTGTAATTTTGAATGGTAAGTAAGGAAATTTAGATGGCTCTGTGATCAGCTTGAGCATGTTTACCACTGTGACAACTAATAACCATGGCCCATACAAGTCGACAAAAGCTTAATTTTATTGCTATGGAACACCTCCCATATACTTCATTATTTTTGTTAGCATAGTACAATGTCTACAAGTAATTAAATGCTCATTTTGTTGAGTGAAATATTAATCGTACAATAAAAACAATAAGTTTTTAGTACTTTTTTTTAGATCATTGATTAACTATTGTACATGGCCCTATATTATCCCGCCCCGGCCTCCAAACTCTGGGCCGGCCCTAGTCGATACTTTATGCGAGGACAAAAACATAATCCGGAACTCTGGGCCGGCTCAGTTTATTTCTATATGATATAATTTCATTACAGTGGTGGCAGTGCCTCATATGGCGTTGCCTCAATCTGTCCTTCAGGATGACATGGACAAAATTCAATGCCAACTATGTATGTTTACGAGGACACCCTGCCAAAATTGCATAACCAATCTTTTACCTGCTACTTGCAAACTACAAATAACTCTGAGGCAAAGAGAAAAATGTTGTGTTATATATGTGGTTGTGCCCTAGTAAAAGCTAATCCCTTGCAATGAGAAGTAGGCATGGAGTTAGGGATACTCCCTTCGTGAATGGAAGGCATCGTGGAAGATACCAGAACCCTTTCGTACAATGTCAGTGTCCTTCACTCTTGCGTCACTATCGGTCCCCATTGAGGCTTTGAGTTGCAGAGACATTGTTGGTGAGACCAAGATGTGCAGTTCTAGATATCATTCTATTGCGTCACATTTAGTACAACATCTCCTCTCCCCTTTGAAACAGCAGCTACCTATCTTACTGGACACTCTCGTCTGACTGAAGATGCCTGTTGTATTGTTTTGTTTCATGGATGCGGGTCTGCTTATACTCATGGATAATTTTATGTTTCCTTACGCTGTCAATTCATGAGATCATTATGCAACAGAAGAAGTGATAAATTTTGTGATGACAATTATTATCGGTGTTTCATTTTGGGAACATCCACAAAGTATCTAAATAGATCGTCCTATGCGTCTAATAAAGTATGAGAAAGTATAGCTTCTACTGATACACGACCTGCATATTATTGTGATGCTTTGGACTGTAACTCGGGTAGTATGATAGTATTTGAGACTTGTATAAAGAGTTCAAGTAGTCTTAACAAAAGATTTTTATGTGGTACCTACATAAACAAGTAGTCTTAACAAAAGACAATTTAGCTCGACGTAATTGGCATGGTAGTAAGAGTTTGTTGCTTTTGTTCTAAGAACGAAACCATTCAACACTTATTCATTGATTGCCATTACGCTAAATTCTTATGGCGCCTTGTTTTCTTTTGTTTTGATTTGAAACCACCTCATAATATAGCACATATGTTTGGGGGATGGATGAATGGTATAGGTGCAAATTTAAAAAAAACAACTACTTGTTGGGATTTCAGCGTTATGCTGGGTTATCTGGTTAAGTAGGAATGATATTGTTTTTAACAAAGCACCTATGATGACATATATGCAAGGTACTCTTCAGAGGGACTCACTGCTGCGGTTCTGGTCACAACTGTAGAGGAGTAGTGACGACAAATCCATGATGATAGATGCGTGTCGACGCCTAGAGGTGCTGGCGATGGAGTTTTATGCGCACAATGGATGGAGATTTTCTAATAGACTTTGTTATTAATTCTTATCATCCAGATTGTAATGTGTGCTTTACTTTCAGTCCTATTTGGCAGACGGATGTGCTGCAACTCTGTAATAAAATGGCTGTAACCTCTTTGTGAGGCCAAGGCCGGAATGATACACATTATCTAAAAATAAAGAGTTCAACGTCAGCCATCTATTTTCTTCAATGGAACGATTCAAATATTCTTTGTACTGCATAAACTTCTACCACTATATATTACGATAGTATTTGAGATTAGTATAAAGAGCACGAGGTACTGTCGGAAAAGAAATCAGTGGCATGAAAGTGACGTTGTGCATCTGGTAGGGCAATAGTTCAACAAAATCATTCTTTAATCTTCCCGATTGAAATCCCTTCTTTTCCTGTTATCAGTGTTGATGGGCAGTGTGGAACGATTTGGCCGGGGCGAAAGGGCCTGTAGCCTAGTGGTTACAAAAGCCTCAGTAGCACCTGAGGTCCTGGGTTCGACTCCTCGTAGGAGCGAATTTTCAAGGATTTAACGGTATTTATGCTTTCAGTGGTAGGCGACGCTCCCGTCGATAGCGAGGCGTCAGTTGTGACTTCGTCAATCTCTAGAATTTGCCGGCTCAGTCTTCGAAGATGCTCATAGAGGTAGGATTTGCGCATGTGTGTTCATAGAGGTGAGTGTGCGTGCGTTGTGAGTGTCTGAGTTGTACGGTGTAATCTAACGATTTGGCCGGGGGCGCGTCGCATGATGGGCGCGAGTGCGGCGGCCCAGGTTGTCACACCGCCGTAGGCAGTGTTAGCATGATGTTGTGCCCTCCTCGTGGAGGAGCATGGTGTGCAGACCTTTTCAAGGACGAAGCGCAAAGCTGTAGCCTCACATGAGGTCAAATCAGAACTTTTTTCTAGTATCTAAAAAAAAGGACGAAGCGCACGACATCGATCGGAGGCCAGCCGGCGATAGTTACACGCCTGCGTCAGGGGCCGGATCGGAGAGCTACAGCTTGTGGAAAAGAAGGACGAAGCAGTGGAAAAGAAGGATGAAATATACCAATTGCGCGGCAAGGTGCATAGTGCATTGTCATTCAAGTAAATTCAACATTGCAGATCATTTATCAGTCGATTCAAAAAGATTGTGAAGTGTGCTTACCTTGACGTGGCTGTAGGCGTTCAAAATGGGGGAGAGCTGCAGCCAACAGATAAGGTTGTGTCTTAATTGTAAATCAGGTCGCTCTGCTGCTAGTGGTAGTTCACTGCTGGCTCAATTTAATAATCTTGATAGAAATTCTGGAGGTTCGTTGAATGGATGAATTTTAATTTTCCCTTCCTTGCAACATTTTGTATATTTTAGCTCTTTGTTTCGATATCTGGTGACACGTTTAGAGCATTCTTGAGGCCAAAATAGAGCACCATAATATTTGCACTTACAACCGTGCCAAAGTATGATCTTTCTTGGATATGACTCTTTTAGATACTGTATATACTCAGGAGATAAATAAATCATGTTATGTGGTATTGATAAGTAGGCATATTTTTTCTGGATATTGAGGTTTCGTTTTTTGGATATGTTTTCTATTGATTTTGCTGAATTTATTAGGATGTCCTGTATTTTGCGTTTACAGGTTTTTGGTCTCCCCATTTGTGAAGGGATAATAGGTTTTCAAGCTATGCTAATCACATGTTGAGCTATAAAACTGAAAAAATAACGATAGAAGCATGATCTGAATGGTATTGACCTAAAATATACATGAGTTTGATAACGATAGAAGCATAAAAATTGTATGTATATTCAGTATTATGAATTTATATCTAGAGGTGATAGATTTTTAATGTACCTTGAAAAATTATAGATATGCCTATATTGTTTATCGGAAAACTGAACTAATGTTGTAATACTTTTTTCCCCTTAAAAAGGGTTGTTAAGATTTTTAGCATTTGTTTTGTTAATCTTTCTTTCAGTTGCAGCTTAGCAGAAGCAAATAGAACCACATCTTTCAATATGGTAAGATGATACAGGAAAGAACAAACCAACCAAGCTTGATTATGTGCTTTTGAGACTGGTGTGTGGTGTCTTGACACATCCAAATGAAGCAACACTAAAATGCTGAATTGGAATGAGTTCAGTGCTTTTTCTCTACAAGTGAGATCACATATCGCAATGAGTCCAGAAATAAGAAAAGAAAGACAGAGAGAGCTACAGAGGGAGGAGACTGGGTGAGGTTGGCGCGTAGGAGCTGGGCTTTGTTCACTGGCAACGAGTGGGCTGGTCAGCAGGGCTGCTGTGACGGGAGTGGCCGTCGTTGTCCGTTGGGGAGGTGCCGGAGGACTGTCGCGAGATTGTCTCAGTGAGTCCATTTATTGGGAAGGAGGTGACCTCCATTACCACGCCGGACATACGCCGTCGCGCCACTTAGGCAATGAGGATTTGTGTTCGCTGTGGGAATTTGTTTGATTGGCCGGCCATCTTTTTCTGCTGAGACATGATACAGACGTATCTTGGCTAATCTTGCAGGTAAGAAATACAAAAATCAAAATGGAAACTCATATGGGAATTTGCTCGAGCACCTAGCATGCAACCAGGACGTCAGGAGATGGACGAGCGAGTTAGCCAGGCGTTGCTGAGCGGCGCACAAGTTCTTGGTGTGGCATCAGGCTCAGACTCGGTGATCTGCAGATAAGGTGGAGTGGAGGGGAGAGTGTCGCCGGCGCAGGACATCGGCTCGGCTGTCTCCATTCCCTGTTTTTGCATCCCGCATGGACTGCGAAAGACTTCGACTTGTCTTCAGTTCGGTCGGCAATTTTTCGGTGCCAGCGAGGGGGACGACGGCGGGCGAATGGGGAAGACAGTGACCGGCGGCGCAAGAACAGGTGGTAGATAGAAAACTTGATTACCTTTTTTCTTTGATCCTAGTAGAGTTCGCTGGAGTAGTTTGATTTTCGTCTTCTCGCTTGCGTTCTCTCGTGGCTCTTGGATTTTGCCGGAGGACTTTCTCGTTACGAGCTCTTAAGATTTTTCTTGCGAAAGCGCGGACTGTGGAGAGGATTCCGGATTGGAGTAGTTTGATTTTTCTTGCGAGCTCTTAGGCATGGCCGCATGGGAAGCATGACATTTCTAGGGGAAAAATCACGGACGTTCCTTCCTAAATGGACGGTACACATTAACGAGCCAATCAGGAGCTGGAGAACGGCACGGGTTTTAGATATGTAGAGATTTTAATGATAAGGACTTATTGTACTCCGTGACGTCATAGGATCCACCTAAATAGACACTATATTGTTAGACAAATAGAAATCTCTAGATGTACATAATATTGTTGGACGGAGGGAGTACTTGCTACCAGAAGTAGTTATGGGTGTGTTTGATTCACGTATAAATGCTTAGCCAGGCTTGTGGTATGCAGTATCTTTGCTTTTTCACATATTTGATTGTCCGTAATATAAAGTAACCTGGTCGTGCTTGTGCAAAAGAGGCCACTTAGCCTGGCCAGAGGGAAACGCCCAAATCGATCGTTCCCCGCAAGCCAGGCTTGTGCTAGCAGCGGTCCCCACAAAAAACGAATCGTCTCACCTCACCGCAGCTTCACCGCGTCTCCTCGCCATGGCCGCCGCCCGCCCACTGCTCCAGGCCGGCGCCGCCGAGCAACACCACACTCCGCCAAGATCCGCTGCCGCCGTCTCCCTCCCGAGTTCCCATCTTTTCTCCCTCCTGCTCCACCTCAACTGTCGGCGGCGAGCGCCGGGCTAGCCACGGCGAGGCGTGGTTTAGCCTGAGGGCGACATCTTCTTCCCGCTGCTCTTCATGCGCGAGAGGGTGCTCTTCAGCGCGGCTTCACCTCGGCGTCCATCTCGCCGCCGGCTCCGTCCTCCACCACGGCATCGTGCTGCTTCGTGCTCCGTCCAGCGCGGATGGGCACGGGCCATCACGTCGAGCTTCTGCGCGCTGCGAGGACGCGGAGGCCAAATCCGGTCCAAGGTGCACAGATCCTCGTGTTGCACAGGACGATGAATGCTGCCGCGAGCTAGAGGAGGAGCACCGCTCCGCGCCTGGGTGGCTGCTGAAGCGCGTGGAGCAGCAGCCGGAGGCAGAGCGGAAGATACGGCGGTGCAAGATGTCGAATCCAAAATTGTTGCCCGAAATCGACCATGACGGCAAATCGACTCTTCGGCAAGCTCTGTAACGACGATTGGTGTGAGCAAGCGGAGGCATAGGGCATGCGCCACCTGCTAACAGACCCAATGGGGGAAGAAATTGCAAGCTAAGAAAAGGCGAGAGGCACTGGCAAGCATGAGAGACTTCCGCCCAGATGGCGTCAGCAAGCTGCCAATCGAGCTTGCGGCAAACAAATCTATCATCGGTGGTGTTTCAATCGAACTTGCACCCATTGACGAAGAATTTTGCTTACAGCACGAAGCGGCCTCATGGCTCCCTCAGTTCTGTTTTCAGACGTTGAGATCAAATAGAGGCAAAACTGATTAGTATTGTTTTGGGCTCGCAGATTGCAGCAGCGTGAGGCAGAAGTAGCTCTTGCAAGATCCTGCTGAAATTGAGGATTTCATATTGTACCCTTCTTTTCTTCTTACTATTTCCAGTCTAGTTCCGTGGATTGGTGCAAAGATTTAGATAAAAAGATTGTTCCTTCACGGCAAGTCTCGACTGGAAAATGTCCTTGTTGTTTTATAATTCACGTGCGCAGCAATTTACATGATGATGTCAGGAAACATGTGTACTATAACGCATGAATCTGGATTTTTAATTTTGAATAGAAAGAAATAAAACATGGATTAATCATGTATTGCAATGGTAAAGACAATGGATGGGAGGGAGGCGGAAGAGAGAGGTGACGGAGTCTAACACTCACCACATCAAATGCAGGGTGATCTTATTCAGTCAATACAGCCAACCAAACGCAAGCTTACACTAACCAAAAGTTATCTACGTAGCCAACTAAACATGTGCCTATTTTTGGTTCTTGCATTGATTTAGCCTGGTTTGAGATAGCCTGGGTACGATCCTATGCAGGGCTAAACTAGTGCAGGTAACCAAACACACCCTATATTATCTGAATGTATTTTCGTTCTGCCAAAACTCATCAACAGCTTGTCTTACTTACTATACGGCTACAAATAAGCCCGAGGCAAAGAAAAAGTAGTTATGTTATCTGGTTATTGTGACCAAATAACACTGCTAGTCCCTTGTGATGAGAGATAGCCATGGAAGGAGGGAATGATTGCAAATGGGAGGCATTGGGAAAATATACCAACACCGTGGTGTACGAAGCATATGCTTTTCACTGTTGTTTCGCCAATCATCACTTGTCTCCAGTGAGCTGCGGAGTTCCAGTTGGCTAGTGCCGAGACATTTAGGGGATATTTGGTTGCTAGCCACACTTTGCCACAACTAATTACATATAGCACAATACACCCTCTCGGCTTGGAAACTCCAGCTACCGGCACTACAAGAAATCTGACATTCTATGACGATTTTCTCATGACAAAAGGCATATTCGTCATAAAGTCTTTATGTTTTATGACGATTTCCAGGAGATATAATATTTAGTGACAAAAACACAGCGTTCGTCATAAAATCTTTTCATAAAACGTCATAAACCATATCCCATGCTAAATTGTGACGACCTCTGATCGTCATAATTTGTCTACAGTCAAACGTCACAATTTTCATTCGTGCAAGTATAGTCTGATATGAACAAGAATAAAACTACTAAATTGGTCTGAATTTTTGCTCAATATTTCCATAGCAAAATGACATATTTGAGTACATATAAATAACAAAAGCATTACATGTTGCAATCACAAACTGGCCTAATTTGAGTACATTATACTACATCCAGAACTACTACTGTTGTTCTACTACAGCTGCACTAAATTGGCCTCAGCTGCATGTTGCCTATTGCGGTCTCAAGTTCGATTCTCCATCGAAGCAGGCCAACAATTTTTTGATTCATTTTTTAACGTAAGACTGACCGGTGGGACCAACCTGTAGGTGACCCAAGCCACTGTCATGTCGAGACCACATGTCTGTGGAGAAGCATCTGCCGCCGACATGTGGGTCCTGCGAAACCGGCTGCGGGCGCCAAATAGCGAAAAACTTGTGCCGCGGGGCGCCACAAGCCAAAATTTGGACGACAAAACTGGCGCCTCCAAGCCGCGCGCCTGCCTCCTCCCACTTTTAAGGTCAAATGACATTTGTGTCCTGAAATGTTCTAGAAAGGTCACTTGCGCTCCGAGTACATTTTTGTAAAACGCGATGAGCCCCTGCTGGCCGCTTCTTTTCTTATCCGTGCTTCCCCAAGCCTCAGACCAATTCTCCATTCTCCAACCCTTGCTCCGCCGCCACAGCCTACTCCACGCGCCTTGCCGTTGCCGCCGCCTCCACGACGTGCTGCTTCCAGATCTACCACGGCAGCCTTTCCCTCCACCGCATCCTGCTCCACGCGTCTCGCTTCGGCATCTCCCGCCGCCGATTCCACTCCACCATTCACCGCCGCCGCCGCCGACTAATTGACGCCGGCCGTTTCCGTCTATCGCCGCGAGCTCTCGGGCACGCTGGACCACCGACGAGTACACGGCGCCTTCAACAACCTCGGCCGTGGACGAGCCCTCAACAATCTCCGCTGCCTTGCGCGCTCGCCGACGACTCGTACCTTTCTCTTGTCCGGCGACAAAGGTCGATAGAAAAATGGCTCCGGGCCGGAAGCTGGGAGCAAGCAAACGGACCCCAGTAGGTACGTCCACACTGTATTTCATTCCGCCTGATGCTCCTCTGGTGCTTGCCCTACATGTCGGTTGTTGGTTAAAGCTAGCAATTTGAGTTCTAATTTGCCTAGGATTAGTGTTATTGTAAATCAGATAAAAAATAACAGCATGATTTCTTGATACTTGTCATGACTGTTTTCTTGATGCAACAGTAGAATGCCCTATGATGTGCTTAATTGCTTATCATGACTGTTTTCTCTACCCGCAACAAAAATGACTGTTTTCTGTAGCGTCGGCATATATTTGTGTTCTGGTAGTTTTTGTTGCTGATGCACGCATGAGCTCATCAATCAGTCAGCATGTTATTTAGTATATGGTTAGCAAGGAGAGATGGTCAGAGGAAATCAAGCCATGCTTATTGTTTGGAACAAACTGATGAGACTCGTATCTTTAATAATAGACTGAAACTTGTATTACAAAAAGTTCATGATAGTATTTTGTGGTCTACCTGCACTCAGAGTATAATTAAATAAACTAAGTCCCCTTGTTCTATCAATCCATAATAACTAACGCCCTGTTCGGATGAACGGAAGTGGCTGGGGCTGGCGGCTGATTTCACTGTTGCTGTCTCTGCCAACGGTCACAAGCGCCAGCCAGTCCAGCCACTTCCAGCCGTGCCGAACGAGCTGTAACTGAAACATGTCATTTATACATCTGCAACCATAGACAGGGATAATTGTGAGGCAACAAATCCCAATGCTCCCACTCGGGAAAGACTATGGGGAAAATTGCGGTAAGTCTTTCCTAACCAGGGTCAATTGCTTATCTTGTTATATATTCATTATATATGCTTTGCATGTCTGTTTCTGATGTTCATCCTCTTAACTAGGAATGTTTTACTATTGACTGCAACAATGATGCAGTCAAGAATGCGTGCACTGATTTGTTCAAGGGTATACGCAAAGGCAAATGAGATACAGGCTGAAGAAAACGTACTTTGATAACATACCTGCAAACCAAGTGAGAACAACAACGTCTTTACTGAGTATGACTGACGAACAATGGAGGGCTTTAGTTGAGATGTGGTCAAATCCAAAGCACAAGGTAAAGACTTGTATTCTCTTCAAACCTGTTGTATGCATTTCCATGGCTGCATATTATTGTATACACTTTCATGACTGCAAGCTGTTTTGACTGCCCATGTTGTGTTTATTTATTTGATAAATTTATGTGTTAGGGTCTGCTTGCTATACATTTATTTGTGGTGTACCTGAGTGCTTCTTGTGGGTCACATGAGGAATGCAGTTCTGTTTAACTTATGCCAACAGGAAAGGAACAGCTGATATAAAAAACTTATGGTGCTTGTTGCTTTAACTCGTAGAGTCCTATCTACTTCAGTCTATTGATATGGTCGTATGTTGGCTTGCGCGAATGCAGTTCTGTTCAAACTTATGCCAACAAGCAAGTAGAAACTGAGATGGGTGACTTGAAGGAACATGTTCAGAATTCAGATGCACAGATTGAAACTCTGAAGCAACAAGCAACAGATATCGATATCATTCTTCGTAAGCTGGTCATGCTCAACAAGGTTTAGTTCCATAACTTCACCTACCTTGCTGGTTCAAATGTTGAGTAGTGGTTGATGACCTTGTTAGTGTTGGACTTGTTTTGGACCTACTGCTTTGTAGATCTTTTAATTTTAGGTGGTTGTTTGTTGACATGAGGCATTGGACCTGTTATTTTGGCTGTATGTCGTTAGGCATATGTTAGTCATGTGGGCTGTACGTGATGTAGGGGAACTCTTGTCATGTGGGCTGTACGTGATGTAGGGGAACTCTTGTCATGTGGGCTGTACGTGATGTATTGGAACTCTTGTCATGTGGGCTGTGTCGGAGCTGAGGCTGAATGGGTCTATTTGACCATTTTCTTTTTCAATATTTTGTGTTATAGATCTGGGCTTAATTTAATGTTAAGTGGGCTGCACTCTTGTACTAAATGGGTTCGATGTGTTCAAATTCCAAGCCAGAAATGGGTTGGGCTGATGCAACTAAATGGATCAAGCCTACTATCAAGACTAAAAAGGGCCTCCACTACCAGCCCAACAACGAAAAATCATAATGGGCTAGGTCCAACATGGCTATTGACAGCAAGTGAGTTATGACAATTTTGGACAATTTAGTGACAAAAATGATTGTCACAAAATAGTGACGAAGTAGGATTCGTCACAAAAAAATTATGACGAAAAATACGAATTTGTCACAAAACTTGGATAGAGACGCGTGATAGGTGACAAATGAGAATTCGTCACGGATGTGTCACTGAGATCGCTTCGTGACGAATTTTGCATGTTTTGTGACGAAAATGAATTGTCATAGAAGCCTATATTTCTTGTAGTGCGGACATGAAGTTGCACTAAAATTACTGTAAACTCCTTGTCCTAAACGTCGTATAATAAAAATAAAGGTAGTACTTGATAATATTAACAAGGACAAACATAACCGCACAAGAAAATTCAGAACAATCATATGAAATGGAAGTTCAGAGAGCTCTGAAACTATGCGGCAACAGGATAGGAATATGCACAGGTTCTCACCACCACACTGGGCAGCCGGCGAGGCAGACTCAATCCTGGCTCACTTGAATGCCTTATCGAGACAGATGGAGCTTGAGCCCACGTTCATTCCCTTGGCCAAGACATGGGGATGATTAATCAGTAGTCCCTCTCTTCTTTTTTATCAATGGAAATGACCGACTGTTCTTTCACCGATCAACTAGTGCAGCAAGAAACATCGGTGACCAACTGCGTAGGCTCTAAATTGCAAGATTCAGCGCATATGTGAATAGAAATGGAAAATTCAACAACACATATATGACACAATAATGTAACATTCTTCAGGCCCTGACGAAACAGATACAGTTCATAACCGGAATCCTTGGCATCTGAGATGAGAAGGGGAATCAAAATATCACATTTCCAGGGTATTCAAAAGTAACTGCAATTTTTGTGCTCTAGAGTATTTCGTCGAACGATGGGTTCACGGCCAAGATTGTTGGTTCAATTAAATCTACAACTTAACATAACTTAATCAGGATCGCTAGTCTAGAAGAT
>JAAXCT010001518.1:0-75000 GCA_012490785.1 Eragrostis nindensis | reverse complement strand
GGCATGCGTTTGTCTAGAAAAAAAGATCGATGTGTTCAACAAACTGAATTGATGACGTGGACAAAACCCTCAACTGCAAGGAGGTGTACTCATGATTTTTTTTATTTCATAATTTCATTTCAGTGCCTCCCTTGATGTGTTCTCGTTCTTTGTTTTCAACAAAACAAAGCAAAAAACCCATTTCAAAGTGCATGTTAATTGCACTGCACATCCTGTCAAAATTCAGAAACTTGTCTTTATTTGTACTGCACATCCATTTTTCTTTATATGACGTTTATGGCATGAAGTATGCACTAAAATTAGTGTGAACTCCTTATCCAAAACTTCATCTATAAACACAGAGGTATACTTGATAATATTCACGAGGACTAACATAAATGCCCAAGAACATTCAGAAACAATAATCTGGAACGGAAATTCAGAGTGCCAAAACTACGAGGCGATATAGGAATGCACAGTTTTGCAGCACACTGGACGGCCCTTTGCAAGGCAAGCTCAATCCTGGCTCACTTGAATGCCTTATGCAGACAGATAGAGCTTGAGCCCACGCTGCCAAGACCTGGGGATGATTAATCAGTATTTCCTCTTTATCTTCTTTATCAATGGAAATTGACTGTTTATCACCAATCGACCGGTGCAGCAAGAAACATTGGCGTGCCCAAAACTTTTGTGGAGAAATGAAATGTTTCTAGCATCAAATGCGCAGGGCTATTCTCCAACAGCATGCCCTGTGACCTAAATTGCAAGATTCAGCAGGACAAGTGAAAAGAAATGGAAATTTCAACAACATGACAAAAGTGCAATATTCTTTGGGCCCAGAAGAAACTGATTTTGTTCATAACCGCAATCCTTGCCATATGAGTAGGGTATTCAAAGTAACTGCAATCTTTGAGCTCTGGAGCATTTGGTGCACGCCCAAGATGGCATGCACCAAAGACTCTGGCACAGGGCCTCAGAGCACAACATGTTGATGATGACTAACGTAGAGGCAGAGATGCAAGCAGTCAGGGACACAGAGACGGCACAAGCCGACCCCGCAGCGGCAGTGTGATGGCGGTGATTCTGCGATTGTGAAAGATCCCTCATGCATGACGCTCCGATGTGCTGCTGCAAGGTGACGGCTGGGGTCTCCTTCGCCCCACAGCAGTGTCTCCCTACGGAGTGCTGGTGCAGCTAGAGACAATCCCAGTGTTCTCTACTTCCCCGACGCCTCCCGTTCCCTATGGATCCCTCTGCCGTACACCTTACTTTCATTTCAGCATTTGCGTCTCTCCTAAAACTAGCGGTCTCTTGCCAATAGTATGCTTTGTCCATTGGAAGGGAGGTGGACTTGCTTGCAAGTTTAGAGAAAGCATGCATGTGGTGGGTGTTTGCCACAATGAATACATGCGCAGAAGATATCTTCCGCTGATGATCACTGGGCCTATGTATATCTCGCAGCAAACAAATGATCACTTCTTCATGGCTGGTAGTAGCGATATGGTTGGGACCAATGAATTCAACACTGCTGATAGGAGAAAACTTTCGCACATACATTTTGTATATATAACAAATATTACAGCATCAAGCAATATGTGTTGTCCCTCATGTAGGAGAGTTTAGTAATCGATATTGTCTGTGAGTTGTGCTTGGTTAGTCTCGTGTGGTAGCTAGGTGGAGGGACAAAAGTAGAAAATGGGAAGGATGCTACTATGCTAACAAGGACGTAGCAGAGAAGGTAGTGAGATCAGTTGAGAATGGGAGGCATATGTAGGAAGAAGCCGTTGCATGCATCAAAGTCGCTTGAATCCTATGGCTGTGTATTCTCTGTTTGCTGCAGGCGTGCGTTTGCAAGCGAAAGATCGATGTGTTCAACAAACTGAATTGATGAGGTGGACAAAACCGTGAACTGCAAGGAGGTGTACTCGTGATTTTTTTTATTTAATAATTTCATTTCAGTGCCTCCCTTGATGTGTTCTCGTTCTTTGTTCTCAACAAAACAAAGCAAAAAACCCATTCAAAGTGCATGTTATTTGCACTGCACATCCTGTCAAAATTCAGAAACTTGTCTTTATTTGCACTGCACATCCTGTCAATATTCAATAGGAATTTTAAGATGCCCCATATCAATATCACTAGTATAATTTCGTGGTATCTTTTTTTTTTTTTTTTTCACAACAGGGTCACGTCCTGGAATTTCATTACTTGTGGTAACGAAATCACAGCAGGTCTCGCTTAAAAAGCATTTCAGAGCAAAAACGTAAATGCAAGTGCGGAAATTAGAGATACTTTTACAAGTCTTTCAAATGCTAACAAGCGCAAATTGATCTCAACAGATCAACTATTCTAATTATACGAGACGCAAAAAATTATGGGAAGGAAGCTCCTGACACCGAGTCCATCTTCATGCCCATTAGATCACTCCTGCAGGAACTTGCTGGAGCGTCGCCCGTCCTCGCGTGTAGCTGTAGTGCTGCTTCCTTCAGTGTGCTTGCCCCTTCCGAGAGAGCCTTCCCGTCTTCACCCTTCTGCAGGCCTGCCCAATAAACTAGAAACGAGCATGCATAATAGACGATCTCAGTAGGAGATCGAATAAGTTTTTTATCAAACAGGTTCTGTTGCGCAACTTCCAGGTTGCGCAACATATTGCAGCTAAACCAACCATATGACATTTTTTTCCCATATGGCATGAAGTGATGTATCCAGGTCCAGTATTGAACCATACTATCAGGTCTACATCTTCCCTAAAGGAGTACCATGGTCATTTTACATGTACGGAGCGGTGCCGCCGCTCCCTCCGCAACCAGCTCGGGCCAGTTGTTGAGCGGCTCACACCATCTCTCCCCCTCTCTGTTGTTCGAGCGCCGCCACCACCACATGACCTCTCCTCTCGCTGCATCGCCATCCACGAGCTGACCGGCTTTTCCGATCGAAGCCGCCTAGCGCCGCTTGATCAAATTGAAGCCTCCCTTCACCTTGAATCGTCGTGGCACCGCCTCACCCCCACGAACTCAGCCGACAGCCAAGCTCGTCCTCGCGACCCCCTACGCTGCAGACCAGTTAGCGCCGCCCTGATTGAATCGCAGGTAAATAAGATGCACCGTCATTGCTTTTTTATTCCAACTTGATTATTGGGCTCCGGGCCATGGGTTTACTGTCCTTGTTGCGAAGGAATGCTTAGATATTGGGTTGCATGTAGGCTATTCGATGAAATGCCTTTGACGTGATGTTTGGTCATTACCACCAAGCTCATGAACTCGTTCGCAGATTGACTATGCAACTCCTGCTGAATTCCTCTCCATCAGAGACATGTCTGACTCTATTCTGCTGAGGGCGGCAGTGGCAGTTGACAAGAGAAGGTGCAGGTGGTGGTTGTTACAAGTGTTCGGAGTTGCTGCCTATTCTGCAGGTACGGTTCGTGTTTTAATTTTTAACTCTACATTCAAGCTTTGTTAAAAAAAAACTCTATTCAAACCTAACTGAATTTGCCATGATCAGCACGTATAAAGTAGCTGGTTATTACATGCCGGATCATTTTCCACTGTTTGAGTAGAAATAGAAATGTTGACTGAATGAACAGTGATCATATATACTTTTTTTCGATGCAGACAATGCCCGGAAAACGAGTGGCTTCGCTTCATATATAGAACAGCCATAAGATGATCGAGGGAAAGATTTCACTCATTTGTTGCATAAGAATGTTTCGAAAATCGGAGTAGTAGAAAGGGAGATGAGTGATTTTTGTACTTGTGTAACATTGTAGGTAGGAGAGGAAATGAGCAATTCAGCCACCACCGCCACTGTGCATGGCGAACCCTATACATAGGGCACTTGTAGATGAATGGGAGGAGCACATCGTGCTCGATGAAAACTATGACCACGAGCTCTCCTCCTCCTTCCTGCGCGTGCTGCCGCCGGCTGATTCCCGCATCCCGGACCACTCCAACCTAGCTCAACACTGAAGAAGAGAAATGAAACGAAAATGAAATATGGTGCTCGATGGATTAGGAATTATTAACCATTCACCCTTGACTGCCAAATAATTACAAGGTTGCCATTTAGTTTCTTTTCTAAAATACCCTAGTATTATATTAATACTGCTAAAAATACTAGTGGTACTGTGGGTAAGAGAAAAACCAATCTGAACTGTCAGACTGTAAGAAAAAGAGAAAGGTCTCTCTCGCCTATCCAGTGATTTTCTTCGATTTCCCTCCGCCGAATCTCTCATCTGAGAAAGTAGGTCACCTGACTGGCCCATCCTTTAGGCACCTTTGGAAGGCAGGGATGCTCTCGGGCGATAGGTTTCCCTATTTCTCATGGGTAAGTTGCCTATTTATTAGAGATAAGTTGCCGTTTCCCTAATACTTGCTCGACCAGCCGATTATCCCAGGGGACGATGGCTTTGAAACAATCAACTCCTTGGCCCCTTCAGATCTTTCCGCTACTACTCACTTGTGGTATGGGGCACTATAAAACTCCTCAAATTCAAAGTGCGCTGCTACTACAAATTAATAACTCCAAGGCAAAGAGGAACTCAGTTATACTATCTAGTTGTGACCAAACAGCACCGCTAGTCTCTTGCAATCAGAGAAGTAGTAGTAGTAAGTTCGCAGAGGAGAGAGAGAGAGAGAGAGAGAGAGAGAGAGAGAGAGAGAGAGAGAGAGAGAGAGAGAGAGAGAGAGAGAGAGAGAGAGAGTAGTCGTGGAGGGAGGGAGGGACTGTGAATGGGAGGCATCGGGAAAGATATCACCATCCTGGCGTGCAGTGTCTCTGCTATTCATTCTTACATTACCACCGTTCCGGTGAGATGCGGAGGCAAAGTCCTGAGACACGAGGTTCTAATCACTCCTGCTGCATCGCATGTAACACAATATGCACTTACGGCGTGCAAATGCCAACTCCCTAGCTACTACAGAGGGCTGCCATCGTCCAAACAAAGAGGATGCTGTATTGTTTTGCATCTTGGATGCACTCAGTGTGCTCTCGTAAAACAGCGTGCTCTACCTCTACTACAATTTTTTTAAAAAAATTCATGCTGTACAACTAAAGGTGGATGAATAAATTAAAGCATTTGGATTGATCCGTGAGATCAGTATGATATAGAAGAAGGATACATATTTTGATGAAAATTCGATCGTACCAGCTTTTGATCTTAGAAAACATGCACAAAGTGCTGAAAGGGTCGTTCCATAGATCGAAACTCTAGCACCTATTGATACACTGCCTACATATATAGCACTGTGGGTGCTTAATTAGAACTTGCACGTATGAATGTATGATTTGCAATTAAGATTGTTGATTATTCTTGATGGCTGATGACTTGGCATTTGTCATCCAAAATCGTACTACAGCTCAGATCTTTTATTGTTGATGTTGGCTAGTTCGAGCAAACCAACGTCGTGAAAGAAGGGTGAAACAAAAAAGTAGAATTGTTCACCGAGCTGAATCGGAAGTTAGATGCATAGAAGCATATTCACATTTCTTTTCTAAAAAGTAAAATAGATAAGAGAGTCGAGTATCCTAACCAGCTAGCTAGACCACAACGGATGTCCTCTACTTGTGCTCAACGGAAGTGGCATGATAGTTCCTTCTGCGACACCTCCCATCCCTGCATCTGTCCGCTATCTACCTTTCCTTCGATCCTTCTATGGCAGGATCCAAGCACAAGTTAATATGAAACTAATTTTTAGCCAACCAAGAGACTAATAATAATCCTAGAGAACCCGACTAATGTGCTCCAACAGGAATGAACTAGAAATGAACTACAAAAGCTTGTCTGGACGTCAGTAAATTAAGTACAAATTAAGGGAGTAGTAGTCCAATTTTAGTGCGGTGGATCCAAACAATGTCTAAAGCTAGTGTACTCGTTGCCTTTACATGTCAATTGGTAGGCATTTGAATTTTTGCTTGCAAGTTTAGAAAGAGAATGCTGAAAACGGTTGGTGTTTGAAATGAGGGAGAAGCGAGGCCAATGTTCGCGACAGTGCAGAATTTTATGGGCCAAGCGTATCTTCCCTAGTTAATGATGATTTCCTGCGGTCATCACGGGCCCGTGTGTGGGAAATGATCACTTCATGCATGGTTCGTAGCATGCAACGATCTGGTTGGGACCAATGAATTCCACCACTCTCCCACATAAATAATTTCGGAGACCAGTGCGCATGCATGTGTACATATAAACATACCGTGTAGCATTAGAGAAGTATTTGTTAAGTTATTGGATATATATTGCGAGCTATATTAGTCTAGTCAGGCTTGTGCGGAGCTAGAGCTGGGCGAAGGGACCAAGGATATAGGAGCTGGGCGAAGGGACCAAGGGTATAGGACGGGATGGCGTAGATTCTACGGTACTATGCTAGTAAGGATTGGAGGTTGGGAAATCGATTGAGGATGGGAGGCATTAGGGAAGCAGCCGACACATGAGGATCTCTAGACCGTGTGGTGATAAGCAAAGCATGAATGCAAGCGCATGTAGGCATTCCTTTTTCGCGCTCTTGAGCCGACTCTGTTTCGTGCATCCAAAGTCGGAGAAATCAATTAAGCTGGGCTTCTGTTAGCTGACTTGACACCACGGCGTTGGCTCTGTCTGTGCTGCATGACTCGCACGTCCTCCACCCGCTCTAGGACAGTCACTCGCTTAGTCTCCCTATCCCTCATGTACATGTGTAAGTACCACCTGATGATTAATCGAAGCTCCTGTCTTGTGTGCTCCAATTTTCTCTCTCGCTAGCTCTCTAGCGTTTTCTCCTTCTACAACTTCATTTGACTCGGCCGTGTGCAAAGAAATTGAGGCAAGAATAAATAATTAAACATAAAACCCATACACTAGAGCTGGGCTTGACGCTACTTTCAATGTTACTCACTAATCTCGTGGCCATGTAAAGCAATAACAGCCGAGGCTATGTATGCAATTAATAAAATGGAGCCAAGCCTTTATTAGTCTAACTAATTTCCAAGGAAGAAGAAAAGAAACTAGGGATAAGCTAAGACACACAACCATGGGAAAACTAGCTACAACTGGAATTCTTCGTTGGTTCCTCTTCTTTTTTCCATCTTTTCTCCAGCATTGAGCGGGTGGGGATTCATTTTGTTGGGGGTAATTTAAATTCTTTCTGATTTCTTACGTTTATTAAGCTTAAATTACAACATAATCCTTGGCTGACCACACTGGGCCTACACACGCATGTATTCCTCTCATTTCGAGCTCTTTCTTCTATAAAATTGACATGCAAAGTTTTTTTTTTTTTTGCTCCCAAGAATTTCCTTTATACTTCCTAAATCGAGGTGTCCAAATTCTATTTCCCTAATAATTTTTTTTGGATATACAATATGGTTTTTATCGGACCATTTCACACGGAACACAACGTGGCACGTACGTTGGAGCTCAATTTCGTGTGGTGTTATTTATGAACAAATCTCCATTGGATTTATTTGACAAACAACATATTGTTACCAACGTGCAGATCTTGCACACTCATAGACAACCCTGAAAATCTACTTCCGTGCATGATCGCTGGATATCACATTGTAAAATGTCGACCTCCGGTGAGCATATTACCGCAGCTTCACTATATTATTGTTAGAATTATCAGGCTAGGCTCATGTTTATTTCTAAATAATTCATGAAAATCTCAAAGGGTTATTCATATGGTGGGAGTGCAACTCTCTTTAGTCTGATATTGCTAATTGAGGTGGAGGGATGCCAACTAAAATAGTGAGATGCTCTACACTCTTGCTAGTGTGTGGATGAGAGAAGAAATAAGGAACAACACACGCATGCGCTCACCTCAAGGGGTGTGGTCGCGCATCACCTATGTGAATGGTCTGCCGAATTCCGGCCTCTAACCCTACCTATTCTCCCTCTATAAGCACTGGGAGAGGGATTTCTGACCGTTTCCACCTGATAGTCTTCCTCAACATTCCAGGGCTGCCGCTCGTCGTCGTCTACAACAATTTCATAGCATTGGTGTTTTGGTCGATCTTCACTCTAAAATCATCAATGCTATGAATTTTCGTCACGAAGTTGTTTTCACTGGTAGGATTTGTAGGTCCACCAGCTACTATTTTTGGTATAAATGCAAGTACATTTTGAGAGCAATGAAACCATTTGTTAAGAAGCAAGTGTATTTTCAGAAGTTAGTGGAAATCAAAAACATAAGTGGGTTATAGGCCCCACCACCCTTTAAAATTAATAAAAACACAGCTTGCATTGGAGATGGAACCCGTGCCCTCACAGAAAGCAATTGGTGACTAAGGATGAAATATAGTCACAAATAATAATTAAAAAAGAAAAATAAAAGTAAATACGTAGACTCGTCTATTTTAATCTGTAATATGTTCGTCATGTTTATGTTTTATTTCTGGATTAAATTGACACTAAAAATGCTCATCCAACAATTATTATTGATGATAGAAAAAGCCAACTTGTTGCTAGACAGGTGATGCAGTTGGGTACCCGTTATATGGTGCTTCAATGACAGCGGGCACCAACGCATATAAAAAAAATTCGGACTGCTCCTAAATCGGTACTTTTATTAATTTGAGTTGGTACTTTTATCTAACAGCAAAAAAGTGTGCTCTACGTGTGTTGTTGTATATGATTTCTACCTCAATATGTACGCATGTTGTGTTAACATACTATCAAATCGTATCCAAATTTGTCAAAGCTTAGTTATATATTTATCCAAAATTATTACATATGAAATAAGCAAAATTTACAAAATTTGTCAGTCCAAGTTTTGATCTCCAAGAATTTTTTAAATTAGTCAAAATTCCTGTTACAAGAAAGAAAGAACATGGTTGGATGGTCTCATAGTGTTACTACCTCCTTTTTCTTTATATGACATTTATGACATGAAGTTTGCACTAAAATTAGTGTGGACTCCATATCCAAAACGTCATCTATAAACACAGAGGCAGAACATGATAAGAGCTATGAGGACTAACATAAAGCGCAAGAAAAATTCAGAAACAATAATCTGAAACGGGGAATTCTGAGTGCGCTGAAACTATGAGGCGACATAGGAATTCACAGGTTCGCAGCACATTGGGGATGGACGGCCCTGTAGAAGCAAACCAACCCTAGCTCACATGAATGTTTTATTGAGACAGATGGAACCCACCCTCACTCCATTGGCCGGGACTTGGGGATGATTAATCAGTAGTCACTCTCTTCTTTATCAATGGAAATGACAACCCGTGCAGCAAGAAACATCGACGGCCCCGTAACTTCTGTGAACAAACGAAATGTTTCTTGTGTCGAAATGCGCAGGGAATATGTTGAATCCAGCAGCATACCCTGTGACTAGAAGTGCAACATTCAGCAGCAATGTCAAAAGAAATGAAAATTCAGCAACGCATATACGACATAATAGTGCAACATTCTTCAGGCTCTGAAGAAACTGATATAGTTCATAACCGGAATCCTTTGCATATGAGATGAGCAGGGGAATCAAAATACAACATTTCCAGTAAATTCAAAGGAACTCCAATCTTTGTGCTTTGGAGCATTCACAACGGGAAACGGCATGTTTGCCGAGGCCCAGGGCGCTCGGCAAAGGGCCAAATGCGCTCGGCAAACTCTTTGCCGAGTGTAGCCTACAACAAAAATTTACCGGCAAAAGGCTCTTTGCCGAGAGCCAAATGTCGGGCGCTCGGCAAAGATTTTGCCGAGTGTCGGGAAGACACTCGGCAATAAAGTAACGTGACGGCCCACAAACAGCCGTAACGTCAAGTTTGCCGAGTGCCATGTCGCCAGGCACTCGGCAAACTCTCACCTTTGCCGAATGCCACGTCACCGGGCACTCGGCAAAGATGGCAACTTTGCCGAGTGCCACGGCTCTGCACTCGGCAAAGATGGTCAATTTGCCGAGTGCTTAGCTGTGGCTCTCGGCAAAATTCTGGGGCACTCGGCAAAAAATTGCCACAGATTGCAATAAAATGTTTAAATCATCTACAACCTGGACCAAAATCACACCAAATCATACATAGACAATCACCATCACCACAAACACAAATATATCATCACCATCATCATCACGGGCACATTAATCATCACAAACACTAAAACACATGACCACAACCTCAAGTTCACATAGAAAGTGTCCACATAGTTCAAATACAAGTTGTCGACAACCACAACCACAAGTTCATAGGAATAGAAGTTCAAATACAACTAACTACAAGTTCATTGACGAGGTGGGTACCACGGTGACCAAGCATTTGGCGGGGAAATCGGATTGTTGGATCCCGCCGATTGATTCTGCACAAAAAAGAGGTTGTGTGTGTAAGACAAGTTGTAAGAAAGACGCATACAAGCTAAAACATTCGATTACTTCATCGTATCATACTTGAAGGTAAGAAATGAAACTACAAGGATTAGTGACTCACCGGAGTGCCTGTAGGAGTAGCGGGGAAAGGAGGAGTGCCGAAAGTAGGTTGTACGGGAAACAGCCGTGGAGGTGGCGACGGGAGACCGGGTATAGTCTGCATGTACTGGAACATCACGCCCATCATCTGCTGCGTCCTCTGCCGCTGTGCCTCCAGCTTCGCCTCCATCTGGGCCTCCATCCTCTGCCGCTCTTCCTCCAGCTGCGCCTCATCTGGGCCTACAATATTTTCATCCCAGTGTTACAATGCAAGGCACAGCCATGTAAAAACCAATGAATGACGTATAAGAAAAAATAATCTGGAGCTGCTCAAGCTGGATCTATGAAGCACTCTGTCGTGGGCGTATGGGCGGGGCCGAGGCCGAGCTTCTTGCTCGGATCTGGGAGAGGGTGGGAGTAGAGGCTGTGTCCAGTGTGCTGTCTGCAATCCAGTAGCGGCCATGCTTCTTAACTCCACCCAGCCTCACGACGATCTCTCCATCAACGACCTCAGTGCTCGGGTCCCACTCTGGCCTGTGGACATCCCTAGCCACCGACATGTACTGACTGAGGCGACTGTGGACGGTGGCATTGGTGTACGACTCGGGCGGGTCCTCCGGTTTGTAGTCGACCTCGGACGTCGCCTTGCCCTTGTGGGCCATAGCCCAAGCCTTCAACGGGGGGCAAGGCGGGCCACCATGCGACGCCGACTGCAAAAAAAAAAAACAGAAAGATGATTAGAAATTATGAAAAATGAACGTTACAACAACGAAATGAATTCACGTACCCATCTAGCCGCGTACTGGTCAAGGGTAAGGTTGCCTTGATGGTGTGCTGGACCAGGCCTCATGAAACGCCGCTGCCGGCAAGCGCTGTGCGTCTCCTTCCACTGGGGGTCGCACCACCTTTCCATAATATATTCCCAGGCACGGCGATGGGGCCGCACCACTGTTGGCGGTTCTTATGCGATAAAATTAAATTCATTAATTCCGCAAACGCACGGATCACCATTGTAGCATTTCACCTTGGAGTATTCCAGGGTTATCGTATTTATATTCCGCAGGAAAGTAGAGCAAAAAGGAGCTGAATAGTAGCAATGCACTGAATAATTTGGAGAAGAAATAATGTATCAACTATACTTGAGACGGGGTAAGTTGGCATGATATATATGGGTGGCACACACCATTTCAATTCAAGGTAATAAAAGAAATAAAACTGTAGTATATATTTGGGAGAGCAACGAGATAGAGTTAAGGCTACCTGTATGTTTATCTATTATTTACTCTTCCTAGCAGTCAAGTCTACAAAGGTTATCTACTCTAGCTAAGCTCATACACATACAAGTCATGTCGTTTCGGGGCACGGAAGTGCCAAGGCAACCGATGCTGCTAGTTCACCCTGGGGATCCATCCGCTATAATTAAGACCCTGCTGAGTCCAACCCGGACGTGGTGGATTACAGAGACCGGTGTAGCTGTCACATACACTCACGGCTACCATCCTCCGTGGGGTTGGGTGCCAAACATGCATAGGCCAAGCTCTAAGCGCCATGCTTACAACCCGCCTAGAGGAACTACTCTTGATCAACGGAGCAGCCCTATCTAAGAATAGACAAGCACAGATTTCACCCGACGTCATCTCCGATGAAGGCACTCTCTCGTACTTGTCTACTCAAACAATCACGAATCCCGCAACAAGACTTCTACGAGCACTTCCTTAACCGAATAAATAAACTAAATAGAAAAGAACTGCTAAAAGAAATAAATAAAGATAAAACTAATTATATATTAAATGAAAGAATATCTCGAAAGAGTAAGGATACAAAAGAGCTATACCGAAACTCCGAGAAGACTCCAGAAGCCCGAGAGAGCTCTCACTCTACTCTAACTCCCAAAGTAACTACTAAACAAGAAAATGAACACTTGGATGAAGTGTGTTGGTGCGAATTGTTTCTGCAGCCGGCCAGGGGTATTTATAGCCTCTCCAGGACCAGAGGGGTCTTATAGCCGAACTTGGAGAGGCGGCGGCGCCAAGGTCGGTCGGCCGGCCGTCCACTGTGGCGGTTGGCCGCCGCCTTGCTCCTGGACGCTCCTGATCACTCCCTGAAGGCGGTCCGAAGGTCGGTTTCTTCGTGGGGTCGGCAGAACTGCAATAGGGGCCAAGTTAAGGCCCAAATGGCCCACCTCTGGTAAGTCGGCGCAAATCCGCTGGGCTGGGCCTTGAATTATGCGTTGTGGACCAGTTTCCAGCCCACTGGAGGAAGCCTGGGGCCTGCGGCCACCAGGTGGGGCCGGCTGGCCCGGGAAATTCCCTAGATGGGCCCACTTTCCTCCGTATTCACTCCTGCATCCAAATATCCACCAAAACTTGTGGAGTAGCATTAATCGTATCTAACAGAATCTTGGTGTTATACTTTTTATTTACCGGTAAGTTGGTGGTCAAAACATGATTTAACGACCGCCAACAACCTCCCCAAGCTTAAACTTTGCTCGTCCCGAGCAAACTCAACTCAGGGTACCGGCGGACCAGGAGTTACAAAGAAGCGCCCCATGGGTAATAAAGATGCAACAACGTACTCCCTAAACAGTGGTAAGTTTACGGGAGCACAAAATATTCATGAGTGTTGCAAAAATCGTGGGGCTTATATGTTACACCTTGTCATGCAGCATTGAAGACTAGAACGGCACTTTCGGACAAGTAATAATTCTAGCAGGTATGCATCCAGAGTTTTTATGTGCTGCAAAGTAAGGTGTAAAAATTCTCTTTCGTTTTGGACGGCACTTCTCTTACCATCCTCATGTGAGTCTATTCCTACAAGCTTCACTCATCCTACCTTCTACCAAATGAGGCTTTGTATGTGAAGCTTGGTAAGGAATGCACAAATGTCATGCACATGTTGTAAAGCTAAAGAAGGAGTCTCAATTAACATAGCAACTCCATGTATTTTGGTCATAAGAAAATGTTGGGATGGAGAGGGAGAAAACGAACTCACACTTGTGGAAGGGGTTTTGAACACTACTGGTCCTTTATTTTGCTCAAGATCTTTAAGATAAGAACCATATAGCGACTTTTGTCATGCAACCATGGAGTTTTTTTTTTTGACTACTCTATGGTGCAAGGGGCCATAAATTTTCATGGTTCAAAGAAAACATTTTTGAAATATTCTTGAGCTTTTTGATGGACCAGCGGTTTTACAAACTCTGAAAAATGTTTGGTTGATTTATCCAAACATTCCCCTTTTTATTTGGTGGAAAGAAATTTTTCGAAAACACACGCGAAGGAATTATGACCAAAATTAGGAGTGCTTAGTTTCAAGAGCACATCAAACCTTAACAAAACTCAATACATAAACAAATGGCTATGAGTGGGGCTGTTTCGAATATTATGATATGGCTTTGGTAGGTAAATAAATCCTCACACTAAGAGAAGTGTGCCAAAACGGAAGGGTTTTAGGTACTTGCAGCAATTCAAGAAAAACATCTCTGGATGAAACCATACTAAGAAATTGCAACAAGTCCTAATCATGCCATACCATAATCCACAATGCTCAGACTTGGTGTAACAAATGCAACCCACGGAAATAAGCAAGACTCATGATGTGATCATGCTCAAATAAAAATAACACGTATGTCAGGAGTAGAGGTTGCATCTATGCGACACATGGGAAGCTAATTTGTAACTCGATCATCATTTCCCTTAAGTGTAGCACAACACCAAGATTCTAGCATTTATTCGAAACAGGGAGTTTATTTATTTATTAAGAAAGTTAGAAATACTTACCTGGGGGTCCTCCCCAAGCTTGAGTCTTTGCAAGACTCGAGCTAGTGTTGAACTCCTTCTTACCTGTCGGCCCTCCCCAAGCTTGAGTCTTTGCAAGACTTAAGCTTGATTCAGGCTCTTCCTCCTCCTTCTTAACCTGCAAAAAAGAGGGAGGATGATACAAGTGGCTAGCCCCTAATGGGCATCGCCGGGAATCCTATTATTTTTGTTGTTTTTAAATTTTTTTTATAGTTTATGAAAGAAAAACAAATGCTACGCCTAGCTAGGGTAACGATTGGGATGGCCTCCCCAATTGGAGGGCTCTCATTTTTACGTCTTTGAGCTAGACGTTCTCCATGCCATTTCAATTTGTTTGGACCTCGCTCGCTGGAGAATCTGGCGAGGTTGAGGTTCCTTCTTTCTTCCGCCACACTTTGGTTGTCTTCTTTGTGCTTGTGGCGGCGACCTTTTCTTTACTAGGCGCCTTTGTTGTGCTCTCCTCGGTCGATACCGTAGCTGCCTTCTTCTTCCTGGACCGCCTAGTTCTCCTCTTCTTAGGCTATTGTGACTCCCCTACTCCTTCTTGTGATGGTGGAGCAAGAGGGGCTTGCGGTGCTTTTGGCGGCTGAGGCATCTTCCTTGGGGTCCTCCAATAGTTGGCTGGCCTTCTTGCATTCTCTCTTGCCAGATAGTTCTCATGTATGCAATTAGCTTGTTTGACTGTGGCATGGGTGGAGTAATCTCAATCTTCTCATTTCCCTTGGGTCCTTTCCATATATGACCCTTACTTGCTTGCATTGCTCAACCTTGGGCTTGAAGTTAAACGTCTCTTCCTTGCCGTTGAAATCCAGGTGTATCTCTCCTGCTCCCACGTCGATGTAGGTGTTGGTGGTGCTCAAGAATGTCCTCCCAAGGATGAGAGGAGTTCTATCATCCACCTCCATATTAAGCACAACAAAGTCAATGGGGACGAAGAGGTTTCTGATCTGCACTGGACATCTTGGACAATCCCTAAGGTAGGCGTAGTGACCCGTCTGCAAGCTGGAGCTGCATAGTTGTTGGAGATAACGGATGGTTTAACCCATCGTATATCGCCTTTGGCATGACGCTCACGCTTGCTCCTAAGTCACATAGTGCCCGAGCGAAGCACCGGTCGTTGACCAAACACGGTATGGTCGGACATCCGGGATCCCTCCTGATCACATCCTTGGGAAGTGCGGCATCCAAGTCGCTTTCTTCACACCTGATGGTTATTGCATTTACACTCTCCTTGGAGTTAACATCTGATTGCCCATGAAGTTTACCCTCACGAGGAGACTGAACAGCTGAAGCAATTTACGTGATTTGCGTCTCTAGCATTTTGTTATGGCTTAGCTGATTCTGCAGAGCAGTGCTGAACGATTCTAGCTTGGCATCTATGCTCTCTAAAGCCTTGTCCGTAGTAAGAAATTTCTTACTAATACTGTCATTGATCTTGACCTGGCCGAGAACTAGATCCTTGATAGAGGGCTCATAGCGGGAAAGATTACCATTGTTACCTCCCTGATTCTTGTTGAAGGAGAGGTCGGGCCTGGAGTTCCAACCGTAGTTGTTCTGGGAGCGGTACCCATTGCCATTATTGAGGAAATTGCATTCCTCCCTTGCATTTGGTAATTGATGCCCATATGCCCTGTGTTTCCGCACTCTTCACAAGTCATGCGGGAGTCCGCAACTTGCAGGTCCTGTGGAGACTCCACCTTGCGGAGCAGCTGATCGAGCTTGATGGCGAGCATGTCCATCGTCTCCACTTGGTGCACTCCACGGGTCTTGGTGGTCGCCGCTTGGCGTTCACCATGAGTCTGGTTGGCCGCCACCTTCTCAATCAACTTCTTAGCGTTCTTCACGCTAAGAGAGAAGAAAGAGCCGCCTGCCGCGGCGTCGAGGTGCTCTCGGGCGGACGGCCTCAAACCGTGGTAGAAACTCTGTATAAGGAGCCACTCCTCCATGCCATGGTATGGGCATGAGAGAACGTACTCCTGCATCCTGACCCAGGCTTCCGCGGTCAACTCATCTGCGAGCTGTTGGAAGCCCGAAATCTTGTTCCGCAGGGCAGTTGTCTTGCCCGACGGGAAGAACTTGGCGAGGAAGGCATTGGAGGATGCCGTCAATGTGTCGAGGGACTCTTGATTCGCGTAGAACCACTGGAGAGCCTTCCCCAACAGAGAGAATGGGAAGAGCTGCAGTCGGATGGCGTCCTGAGGTGCATCCTTCATGGCGAAGGTGTTGCACGTCATCAGGAACCTTTGGAGGTGAGCGTTCGCATCCTCCGACGGCTTCCCACAGAAAGGACTAGCCAAGATCATGTTGATCAAGGCCGGCTTGAGCTCGTAGTCCTTGTTGGTAATGCGCGGGTTGGGTCCCACGCGGATGTTCTCCGTAGTTGGCGCGGAGAAGTCATTGATCGTCTTCTCAACAACCGGGTCGGCCATGTTGTTCGATGAGGAAGCCCTGACAACCGGTGGAGGAGACGCTTCAAGAGCCAGGGCGTTCTTGTGGATCTGCTTGGTGAGTTTTGCTCGAACCTTCCTCAAGAACTGTTCTGGATCTGAGTGGAAGTTTTCTGGTACGTCGAAACCAGTCATGCACCGTCCTGTTTTTAAAAATTTCCACAAGAAGAGAAACAAGACAAGGGTAAGCCCGCAAAAGTAAGTGATAATTATTTTTCTCACAAACACAATGCATTTATTCAGATTCCTAGCTGCTACTTCCCCGGCAACGGCGCCAGAAATGCTTGTTGGCGGTTCTTATGCGATAAAATTAAATTCATTAATTCCGCAAGCGCACGGATCACCATTGTAGCATTTCACCTTGGAGTATTCCAGGGTTATCGTATTTATATTTCCGCAGGGAAGTAGAGCAAAAGGGAGCTGAATAGTAGCAATGCATTGAATAATTTGGAGAAGAAATAATGTATCAACTATACTTGAGACGGGGTAAGTGGCATGATATATATGGGTGGCACACACACCATTTCAATCCAAGGTAATAAAAGAAATAAAACTGTAGTATACATTTGGGAGAGCAACGAGATAGAGTTAAGGCTACCTGTATGTTTAGCTATTATTTACTCTTCCTAGCAGTCAAGTCTACAAAGGTTATCTACTCTAGCTAAGCTCATACACATACAAGTCATGTCGTTTCGGGGCACGGAAGTGCCAAGACAACCGATGCTGCTAGTTCACCCTGGGAATCCATCCGCTATAATTAAGACCCTGCTGAGTCCAACCCGGACGTGGTGGATTACAGAGACCGGTGCAGCTGTCACATACACTCGCGGCTACCATCCTCCGTGGGGTTGGGTGCCAAACGTGCATAGGCCAAGCTCTAAGCGCCATGCTTACAACCCGCCTAGAGGAACTACTCTTGATCAACGGAGCAGCCCTATCTAAGAATAGACAAGCACAGATTTCACCCGACGTCATCTCCGACGAAGGCACTCTCTCGTACTTGTCTACTCCAACAATCACGAATCCCACAACAAGACTTCTATGAGCACTTACTTAACCAAATAAATAAACTAAATAGAAAAGAACTACTAAAAGAAATAAATAAAGATAAAACTAATTATATATTAAATGAAAGAATATCTCGAAAGAGTAAGGATACAAAAGAGCTATACCGAAACTCCGAGAAGACTCGGAAGCCCGAGAGAGCTCTCACTCTACTCTAACTCCTAAAGTAACTACTAAACAAGAAAATGAACACTTGGATGAAGTGTGTTGGTGCGAATTGTTTCTGCAGCCGGCCAGGGGTATTTATAGCCTCTCCAGGACCGGGGGGTCTTATAGCCGAACCTGGAGAGGCGGTGGCGCCAAGGTCGGTCGGCCGGCCTAGTAGGGGGGCGGGCCGGCCATCCACTGTGGCGGTTGGCCGCCGCCTTGCTCCTGGACGCTCCTGATCACTCCCTGAAGGCGGTCCGAAGGTCGGTTTCTTCGTGGGGTCGGCAGAATTGCAGTAGGGGCCAAGTTAAGGCCCAAATGGCCCGCCTCTGGTAAGTCGGCGTAAATCCGCTGGGCTGGGCCTTGAAGTATGCGTTGTGGACCAGTTTCCAGCCTACTGGAGGAAGCCTGGGGCCTGAGGCCACCAGGCGGGGCCGGCCGGCCTAGGTTGGGGCCGGCTGGCCAGGGAAATTCCCTAGCTAGGCCCACTTTCCTCCATATTCACTCCTGCATCCAAATATCCACCAAACTTGTGGAGTAGTATTAATCCTATCTACTATGCACAGAATCTTAGTGTTAGACTTTTTATTTACCGGTAAGTTGGTGGTCAAAACATGATTTAACGACCGCCAACAACCACCACGGAATCACCTACAAGTCACAAAGTGCAGAAAATATGAGAAGATGAAATTAAGCGTACTTAATCAAGTATAGGAAATGTGAGAAGATGAAATTAAACATACTTAAATACGAGAAGGTGAAATTACCTCCATGTATTGTTCTCGGGTCAGCTCCATTGTCCGTGCCTCACCTTCTCCACCCTCATCTGCCGGAACTGAGCGTAGTAGGTGATGATGGCCTGGATGCGCACCTCATAAATCATGTCCGTAATGAGTTTAGGACATGCTTTGTACGCCGCATGGCGCGCCCGCTCCATATGCTCTGGCTCAACCCTGAAGAAATCCTGCACATAGACGCGAGGTATATTGTCATTATTTCAAGAATATCCAATGAATGCGATGATTGAGCAAAGCAATGCAAAGAAGACTTACAAACAGCTCCTCCACCACCCGGGCCGCTAGGTTCTCAAAGTGCTTGTTATCCCGATCTGGGAAATCGGGGAACTTTTTGTAGTGCTCCCAGGTATAGGCCGGCTCCTCCCCTCCGTAGGCACCAGGCCAGGAAACTGCTTCCTGCACAAAAGACCCAGGATGCCATTGGGCAAACGCTTGTGGTCACCTGGAGCGATCTTCTTCCAACCCCTGCCGAAGTGATCAAGACAAATGATTAGTTTCTATTGTGATTTTTAAGATATGAAATGAGTTAACATTTAGAGTTACTTACTTCTTCCCTTCGGGTCGAACCAACGGGCGTCTGTCAAAAGGTATCGGTCGCTGCGGGAGTTGTGCAGGACCTGTTAGCCACACACTCTGTGTGGCCTCAGAACTGTCAGCCCCTGCCGCCTCCTCCTCCTCCTCCTCCTCCTCCCCCTCCCCGTCTCTCTCCCCCTAGCCGAGCCGTGAGCTGGCAATAACTGTCAACATAACATCGAAGCCATTCCGACTCAAGCTAAACTGGGTCTTTACGGCCATTAGGCGTGCAATGGCATCCAGTTGAGAAACCCTAGTATGCCCGTGAAGAGGTTGTTGTGCCGCAGACAACATGTGATAATACGCCTTTGTGGTCTCCTCTGGCTCCTTCTCCTTACTTTGTTCATGGAACTGTGCTTCATGATAGTCATGTAACATGTCTCCTACCCGGCATCAGCATCACAGTCATCGACTCGTTGTCTCACAACCTCCTCTCTCATACGTTCGGCTTCACCATGATATATCCACCGGGTATAGTCTGCCGTAAATCCATTCTTAGCAAGATGTTTACTCATCTCTAACTTTGTTTGTTTCCTTGTGTTGTTACAACGGCTGCAGGGACACCAACTGACACCACCTTCTTTAACATTGCCAAATGCTTGTTCAAGAAAGCACCGGCCTTGCCAATCCATTCACTTGTTTCAGAACCCTGACTTGGGCGGCCCGTGTACTCATGGTCATCCATCCTCTAACATATAAGCGAGCAATATAAAATTCATTGGCATCTACGCTATGTTTACAGTGTCTACTAGGTGAAGATAGGTCCTAATCCCACCCGACGATGCGTAGATGGGGTTAGTTTCCAAAGTCTGCTCCGGTCCGAGACAGAATTTCGGCAGCACCTCCCGCTGTTCTCCAAATACACGTCCGGGGAGGGAGATTGTGTATCCGGAGAACAACAGGGAGATGGTGCCGAAACTCTGCCTCAAACCGGAATAGACCATGGAAACTAACTCCATCTACGCATCCTCGGGCTGTCCAAAAAACATGGACAATTCGAAACAGATACGGTCATAGATATGCAAAGATCTGCATATCTTCAACTGTATCTCTTTCGAACGGGAGACGCCTAACTAGGTTACGCGTTACCTACAAACATGAATATATGGAAAAGAGGGGTCTTTTATGTCTCACCTTGCTGTCCTGCAAAGTGACGAGTGAAAGACGGTGGAAAAGCCTCTCCTCCAAAGAACGTAACAAAATACCGTCAATTCAAAATTTCGACAGCACCTCCCCTGTACGGTGAGGTTCTCAAAACCTGCAACAAACAACGGTACGATGGCCGACAACCACTTACAACAAATCAGCGGCACGCCGACAACCATGTCCAATTGAAACAACCATGTTCATTCCGTAGCTAACATGTAACATCCATTATGAATTCTACAACATTACAAATAATTGACTACAAGATCCGCAGTGGCCTCAGCAAGCAGCAAGCAAGCAGCAGAGTGGCAGCGGCATCAAGAAGCAAGCAGCAGAGCGGCAGCGGCATCAGCAAGCATCGTGAAGGGGAGGGAGAAGGGAAGATGTTATACCTACAGATGGCGTCGGCGAAGGTGGGGAGGGAGACGAGGTCGGGGCGGCGCTCGAGAGGTCGATAGAGGGGAGGCAGACCGAGGTCGACAGCGGTGGCCGGGGCCGAGCCCCTCAGCGCGGCGGCATCCCGAGCGTCCCTCGCCGTCGGCGCAGTGGAGGGCGTCAGGACGGGCCTCGATGGAGGAGGGCCGAGGGGCGGGCTGGGTGGAGGAGGCCCGAGGGCTGCGGACGGCGTCGGGCAGGGGCAGGGGCGCCGGCGGACCGCGGTGGCCCGATGCGGCGGCGCAGGTGGGTCGGAGCGGGCGTCGAGGAAGGAGGGAGTCGAGGGGCGGGGGCGAGGGGAGGCGGGGCTGGGGGCGGCGTCGAGGAGGGAGGAGGAGGAGGCGGGGCGCCGCGGCGGCGGAGTGGACCGGGGCGGCGTCGAGGGAGGCGGTCCGGGGTGGCGGCGAGGAAGGGGACGGCGGCGGCGGGTGGCTCCGGCGCGGCGGATTCCAGGCAGCACGGACGTCGGCGAGGGGGCAGGTGGCGGCGGCGGCGGGGTGGCGGCGGCGCGGGGTGTCGGCGAGGAAGAAGATAAGAATGAGAGAGAGAGAGAGAGAAAGAGGCCGGTGCGCCCGAGATCTAGAATCAAAAGTTTGCCGAGTGCCTTGATTTGCGGTGCTCGGCAAAGAACAGGCACTCGGCAAAAATGTGTTTGCCGAGTGGCTTGGCCCCACACTCGGCAGACATTTTCATATGAAGTTCAAAAAAATTTAAAAATCACAAATAAATTCAAAAATTCACCAAACTTCGTGATACATTTTATATGTTCTATTGCCTAAAAAGATTTAGAGTCAATGTGATCGTCATTTTGATTCGACATCCCTTCAATAAATACTTTAAATAAATAAATTCCTTAAATATAGCCAACGATTCGAGAAAAATACCAAATTTGACATGAAGTACCTTGCATACATACAAGGAAGTTAAAAAAAATTAGTGGCCAAAAATGAAAAAAAATTATTTTGCCGAGTGTCCACAATAGGGACTTTGCCGAGTGCTAACCCTAGCAGTTGGCAAAAAGGCTCTTTGCCGAGTGTCACTAACGAACCCTCGGCAAAATTTTGATGGAGGCCGGTTCCGTTACGCGCGTCCGGTGCACGTGCGTGGCACGTGCCTGTTTGCTGAGGATTTTTTTTTGCCGAGAGTATTTTTTCCTTTGCCGTGTGCCGCGCACATGGCGCTCGGCAAACAATATCTTTGCCGAGTGCCTTGGCAGCTGGCTCTCGGCAAAGAAGTTTGTTGCCGAGTGCCTAGTTTTTGCCGAGAGTTTTGTCTTGGCTCTCGGCAAATAGGCTCTTTGCCGAGTACCCGACACATTGCTCTCGGCAAAGAGCGTGGCACTCGGCATACAGCCGGTTTCCCGTAGTGATTTCATCGAACGTTTGGTGCACGCCCGAGCTGGCATGAGCCAAAGACGCTGGGCACAAGGCTGCAGAGGAACGCATGTTAATGAAGAGCCTAGAGGCAGAGATGCAAACAGTCAGGGATAGAGACGGCGCAAGATGACAGCACAGGAAGGTTGAGCGGTGGCGCGTGTTTCAAGGGACGGATGTGAGGCAACAGCAAAGGCTCACGGGAGAGGTCCCTCATCCACAACCCTTCGACGTGGTGCTGCAAAGTGACGGCTTGGCTCTCCTTCTGCCCACAGCAGTGTCTCCCTGCGGAGTGCTGGTGCAGCAAGAGACAACTCCCGTGTTTTTTTTTTTTTTTTTTTTTGAACTCTCAAATCTGGATGTAAATGTAGTATCTGTTCGTACACGTAAAAACACGCCAACTCACGCCGACGCACTCCAACGCACACAAACCTGCCTACATTTATACCAGAGAAAACAACCCGCGTCCATCGAGAGATTATCGGAAACCGATGCACGACTGTCACACGCGGTGAGAGGTACCAGAGAAAACAAAACACAGCTGCAACTAAGCAACTAGGCCCCTAAAAGAAAGAAAAAACAAAAGAAAGCCCACGGAGCTTCTAGACACCATCCTTCTCCATCGTCCTCCAGCTCGCCGGACTCGCAGAAACGCCGACGACGCCTTGGACAAACGAAGAAGAAGCCGCAGCTGCCTCTGCAACAAGTCCACAAGCCTCCCGATAGCAGCGGCAGAGGACACCCGCCATCGAAGCGGCGGAAGCTCGGGACATTTATTCCAACCAGCGCGTCGTCGCCGCCGCATCTCGACGCGCCAAGGACACTGATTCCTTCTCCAGCAAAGCGCAGCAGCAGCGCCCCATCACGGAGCTCAGGCTCAACACGAAAAGGCCGCGGAGCGCAGGCTCGACGCGAAGACCAGGACGCACCACAAACACAGAGCATGGAAAAGAAACCCAACCTCACAGCTCCGCCGTCGACCATGGTAGCACCACCGGAATCACTGACCCCAAGAAGAGCACCACAGCAGCAACGGAAAGAAGCAGGAGGAACAAAAGCTTCGCACCGCCGATGTCGCCGTCGACGGGGAAGAAACGAAACTCACCTTGGCGAAACATCACCAAGAGAGACAAAATTTAGTACTATAGCTAGAGGCTATGACTAATATTTACAGCAGCAGCCGGATGGGAACGGCCTCCCCTCCCCCTCCGATGCCGACGAGGACACCAGAGGGGAGGGGAAGCAACGGTCACGCCCGACGGCGCCGAGAAATCGCCTTCCGCCGCGCTCCTTACTGTAGCGTGGGAAAAGAAGAGTCGAGTTCCCGACGCCTCCCGTTCCCTATGGATTCCTCTGCCGTACATCTCACTTTCATTTCAGCATCCATTTGCCTCTCCCCTCTCCTAAAACTAACGTTCTCTTGTCTCTCCTAAAGCTAACTTTCATTCAGCCCTGAATGTTCTTGCAAATTTAGAGAGGGCATGAATGTGGTTCAGTGGTTGGTGTTGCCACACTGAATACTTGCACGGAAGATACGGTCCACACTTACGTGCTCCGATGATCGCAGGGCCTATGTATATCTTGCATCAAACAAATGATCACTTCTTCATGGCTGGTAGTAGCGATATGGTTGGGACCAATGAATGCAACGCTGCTGATATTTATATGAAGAAAACTCGTGCATATACATTTGTATACATAACAAATATTACAGCATCAAGCAATATGTGTTGTCGTCCCTTATGCAGGAGAGTTTAGTAGCTATTGTGAGGTGTGCTTGGTTAGTCTAGTGTGGTAGCTAGTTGGAGGGACAAGAGTAGAGAATCGGAAGGTTGCTACGTACTGTACTATGCTAACAAGGATCGTAGGAGAGAAGGTGGTGAGATCAGTTGTGAATGGGAGGCATTTAGGATCAAGCTGTTGTATGCATCAAAGTCGCTTGAATCATATGGCGGTGTATTTTCTGTTTGCTGCAAGTCTCTTGCAATACTATCTAGTTGTGACCAAAGAACGCTGCTAGTCTCTTGCAATGAGAAGCAATAGTGGAGGGCGGGAGAGGCTGTGAATGGAGGCATCGGGAAAGATATCACCACCACCATTCTTGGGTGAAGTACGGAGGCAAAGTCCTGAGACATGCAGTTCTAAGAATCACTCCATTGCGTCGCATTTAAGATGGCACTGTGTATGCTTAGGCTACTCTCAATGTGAGTTTTATTTTCATTAAATAGGATGTCATGTAAGTGGTTTTGATGATGTGGCAACAAAATAGTGAAGAAAGAGAGGAAAGAGGTTTCATCTAGATGAAATCATGTCTACACTGTTTCTAAAACAAATTGTATCTTGCATGTGCTCAGCAGTGAAAATAAAACAATTCATTGTGTGGCATAGTATGTCATCTTTCAAATTAATGTTGTTTGGGTTATGTGGCATGCTTGAAAACAATAAAATGAAATAGTCCACTCGGACTAGCCTTAGAACTTGCACGTATGAATGAATGATTTGCATTTAAGATTGTATGATTGTTTCTAGATGGCGTAGATTCTACCGTACTATGCTAGTAAAAGGATCGGAGGTTGGGATTTGGGAAATCGATTGAGAATGGGAGGTATTAGGGACGTAGCCGACACATCAAATTCTCTGGAGCTGTGCCAATAAACAATGCATGGATGCAAGCGCATGTAGGCATTCCTTTTTCGTGCGCTTGAGCCGAATCTGGCTCATTCATCCAAAGTCGGAGAAATCGTGCTGGCCTTCTGTTAGCTGACTTCCACCGCGGCCCGTGCCCTGTCTGTGCTGCATGATGAGCACGTCCTCCGCCCGCTCTTGGACAGTCAATCGCTATCCCTCATGTACATGTGTAAGTACCACCTGATTTCTATCATAAAAAAAAAAAAGAGTACCACCTGATGATTGATGGAAGCTGTGCTCCAATTTCCTGTAGCGTTTTCTCCTTCTACAACTTCATTCGACTCGACCGTGTGCAAAAAAATTGAGGCAAGAATAATAATTAAACACCAGAGCTGGGCTTTTATGCTACTTTCAATGTTAATGGTTACTCACTAATATCGTGGCCATGTAAAGCAATATCCGCCGAGGCTATGTATGCAATAACATGGAGCCAAAAGCCTTTACTAGTCTAACTAATTTGTAAAAGAAGAAAAAATAAAACTGGGTAAGTAAGACATACAACCATGGGAAACTAGACACAACTGGAATTATCCGTTGGTTCCTTTTCTCATTTTTTCCCCATCCTTTATCCAGCATTGAGCGGGTGGGGATTCATTATTTCTTGGGGGGTAAATCATTCAAATTCTTTCTGATTTTTTACGTTTATTAAGCTTAAATACAACATACTTAATCCTTAGCCGACCACGCAGAGCCTACATGCGCATGAATTCCTCTCATTTTGAGCTCTTTCTTCTATAAAATTGACATGCAAAGTTTTTGTTTGTTCCCAAACCTAGCACTGGGCATTCGGGTTACCCGAAAAGTTCGGATCGGGTATTTCGGGTTTTGAGATTTCGGGTTTCTAAAAGCAGCACCCGAAATTAGCCTAAAAAATCAAAGACCCGACATTTCGGGTACCCGAAAGTTCGGGTTCGGGTTTCGGGTACCCAAAATTACCCGAATCTGACGAATCGGCGCTGGGTCTTGCCGGCGAATCGACGCCAGTACGCCGGGACGTCGGGGTGTTGTGCCTGTGCGGCGGCAACGCCGGATCTTGCCGGCAAATTCCACGAGTCGACGCTAGGACGTCGGGGCGCGCGCGGTGGTGATGCCGGGGCGTCCGGGCATCGGGTGCGTCGAGTCGCCGGCCCTCTGCGCAGCAGGGACGCCGGGCAGCCGGGGCGTAGCGCGGCTGGTAGCTGGGCGGCGATGCGATGAGCCAGCCGATTAGGCGATGAGAGCGGTGCTGCGTGCGATGCGAGAGCAGGGGGCGGCGGCGTTCAGGTGATGTGCTGTGTCGGGCAGCCTGGTGGCTCTCCTGTACGTGCCTTGCCTTTCCTTTCATGGGCTATAGCGTGGGCCATAGGAGTTTCAGTTTTGGGGCTGGGCTCAAATTAGTTTAAGAGTAGATGGGCTGCTGAAGTTCGGGTTGTTCGGGAAATTCGGGTACCGGGAACACAAACCCGATTAACCCGAAATAATTTCGGGTTTTCAAACTTCAGATCCGAAAAATTAGTTCGGGCATCGGTTTTCGGGTATTTCGGGTTCGGGGTCGGGTTTATCGGGTTCGGGATTCATGTAACGGTTTTGTGCCCAGTGCTACCCAAACCTACTTGAATGGTATGCCGAATTCCGACCTCTAACCGTAGCTATTCTCCCTCAATAAGGACGGGAGAGTTAGTGCTCGATCGTTTCCACATGCTCATCTTCATCAACATTATTGGGCTGCCAGTCATCGTCGACTATGACAACTTCATAGCGTTGATGTTTTGGTCAATTTTCACTCCAAAATCGTCAATGCAAGTATATTTTCAGAAGTTAGTTTAAATCAAAAACAAAAGTGGCTTATAGGTCCCACCACCCTTTAAAAAAGTAATAAAAAACACAGCTTGCATTGGAGATGGAACCCGCGCCCTCACAGAAAACAATTTGTGACTAAGGATGAAAGTTACTAGTCACTAATACAAGTTAAAAACAAGAAACAAAAAATAAGGGAGTAGACTCGTCTAGTTGAATCTGCAATATGTTCGCCATGTTCATGTTTTATTTCCGGATTAATTGACACTAAAATGCTCATATATCCAACAATTAGTATTTATGATAGAGAAGGTCAACTTGTTGAATGCTAGACAGGTGATGCTGTTGGGCACCAACGTATTTAAAAGAATTCGGACTGCTCCTAAATCGGTAATTTTATTAATTTCAGTTGTCCTTTTATCGAACAGCGAAAGGGGGTGCCCTACGTGTTGTTATATATGATTTCTACCTCAATATGCACGCAGGTAGTGTTAACATACTATACGAATCCCATCCGAATTTGTCAATTTTAGTTATATATTTATCCAAAAGATATTATGTATGAAATATGCAAAATTTGTCAGTCCAAGTTTTGATCTCCAAGAATTATTGGAATTAGTCAAAATTCCTGTTACAAGAAAGAAAGGACAAAAGAAAGAACATGGTTGGATGCTCTGATAGTGCTACTGCCTCCATTTCTCTATATGACGTTTATGACATGAAGTTTGCACTAAAATTAGTGTGAACTCTTTGTCCAAAACGTCATCCGTAAACACAGAGGTATACTTGATAATATTCACGAGGACTAACATAAATGCCCAAGAAAAATTCAGAAACAATAATCTGGAACGGAAATTCAGAGTGCTGAAACTATGAGGCGAGATAGGAATGCACAGGTTCGCAGCACACTGGACGGCCCTTTGCAAGGCAAACTCAATCCTGGTTCACTTGAATGCCTTATTCAGACAGATCGAGCTTGAGCCCATGCTCATTCCCTTGGCCAAGACATGAGGATGATTAATCAGTAGTCCCTCTTCTTCTTGTTCTTTATCAATGGAAATGACACACTGTTTATCACCTATCGACGGGTGCAGCAAAGACATCGGCGCGCCCAAAACTTTTGTGGAGAAATGAAATGTTTCTGGCATCAAATGCGCAGCGCTATGCTCCAGCAGCATACCATGTGACCTAAAGTGCAAGATTCAGCAGGATATGTGAAAAGAAAATACATTTGTGACAGAATAGTGCAACAACATTCTGTCGAACATGTCCAGGTTATTCAAAATCAGAAGAAACTGATTTTGTTCATAACCGCAATCCTTGGCATATGAGATGAGCAGGGGAATCAAAACATAACATTTCCAGGTTATTCAAAGCAACTGCAATCTTTGTGCTCTGGAGCGTTTTGTCGAACGTTTGGTGCACGCCTAAGCTGACATGCACCAAGACGCTGGGCAGATGACTGGAGAGCACTGCATATTGATGAAAAAGCAACGCTTAGAGCGGCAGAGATGCAAGCAGTCAGGGACAGAGACGACGCAAGATGACTTCGCAGCGGCGTGTAACGGCGATGCCGCGATGACTGAAGTTTGGGCAGTGGCGCGTGTTTCAAAGGGCAGATGTGAGGCCACAGCAAGGGCTCACGGGAGAGGTCCCTCGATCATCCAGAGCTTTGCGACGTGCTGCTGCAAAGTAACGTCTGGGCTCTCCTCCAGTACCCGGCAGTGTCTCCCTACGGAGTGCCGGTGCTTTGAGATACAAGCTCCGTGTTGTCTTCTTTCCCGATGCCTCCAATTCCCTATGGATCACTCTGCCGTACATGTCACTTTCATTACAGCATTTGCCTCGCCCCTCTCCCAAAACTAGCGTTCTCTTGTCTACGGTAACCTTGTCCTTTAGGTGGGGAGGTGAATTCGCCTGCAAGTTTAGAGAGAGCATGCATGTGGTTGGTGTTTTCGACAATGACTTGCATGGAAGATATCTTCTGCGAATATGTGCTCCAATGGTCGCTGCCTCGCTGGGCCTATATATGCAGCTGTAGCGATATGGTTGGGACCATTGAATTCAAACTGATGATATAACAATACTTTCTTTGGTGCTCTCAAGGAAATATAATTGCGTCAAGGCCCTCTTTATGTCTGTGCGATATAATCATTCTGTCTTTTGAGTAGGACAAGGGCAGAATAAATTCAATTCATGCATGCACTTCACATCATGCAAAAATTCAGCAACTTGTCTTTCTATTTACAGCTACAAATAACTTCGGGGCAAAGAGAAAAATGTCTTGTCCAATATACTTGTTGTGGGGCCACTGTGGCCAAGTAACACTACTACTAGTCCCCTACGATGAAAGAAGTAGGATGGAGGGAGAGGGAGGGATTGCGAATGGGAGTCATCGAGGATGCTGCCACCGGCCACCGCCCTGGCGTGCCATGTCTCTGCCCCTCTTGTCTCACCAATCTCCATTAAGTTCTGGAGACACTGTTGTAGAGTTGGGTACATGTAGTTCTAACTTCTAAGCACCGCACCATTGTTCGGACTGTCCGGTTTGACGACAATGGAGGAAGGTTGGGAGTTGGCCATGTGCACCACCAATCGATGCTTGATGTAGGTTAGCGGAACTCTTTCTTAGCTTCGGAGCCATGGCTGCTTCCTGTAGGTGCTTAGCCTCTCAAAACTTCTTGTTCTCATTCTCTCGGGAACCACCGTCTAGCCAATAACATGGAAGAGGAAGACAGCGCTTAGGATTAAGCCACATTAATTCTGTGTGTATATCCATGATTGGCATGACGTGAAGTGCAATTATGGGCGCGTTTGCCATCTGGTTCGGCCAGACATGCAAGTAAACTGCCATGTGAGATAACCTCTTTGACAATCATTGCGATATTCTTGTGTATAGTGCTGCTGTGATGGTTAAACATGTAAGACGAACAATGTGGTCCTCAGATCCTGCTTTTGTCACCGAGGTGTGAATAATGGTTTCCCTTTTTTTTTTAACAGTGCCTTTGATTTCTTTTTTTTTTTCACTGACGTGTGAATAGTGATTTCCCTTGCATCCGACAAACAAGCTGAAATCGAGATGTAAAAATGTGAACAAAAAAGATACTGCTTGCAAAGAAATATGATGATCATACAGAGGAAATAAAACTGTACACCTTTTAATATAATCCCCCTTCATTCGGGAAAAAAATGTACACCATATATATCTTGCATTTACAGGAGAAACTGCACCATATATTAATAGCAGCAATTATTATGTCGATACTATGCAAAGACAAAAACATAAACAGAGAGAAATAAGCATGTGGTCCACTTTATTTCTGTGATGATATCATTTCATTGCAGGGTGTGGCAGTGTCTCTCCTATGTGGTCTAAGTCTGTCTTTCTAGAAGACATTGCCCAAATTCAATTCCAGCTCTCTGTTTGCGCTGCACACACCCTGCCAAAAATGAATACCAGTCTGACCTGCCAGTACAAATAACTCAGAGGCAAAGAGAAAAATGTTGTCTCATATATATGTGGTTGCGCCCTAGTAAACAGAGTTAGGGATACTCCCTTTGCGAATGGGACGCATCTGGGAAGATACCACAACTACGACAGGCATATCTTTGCCACTCTCGCTCTTTCTTTTCTACCTGTCCCCGTTGAGGCTTTGAGTAGCAGAAAAACCGTTGCCGAGTCCAAGACATGTACCAGTTTGCGTGCCACGTATAGCACAACACACCCTTGGGGCTCCGAAAGTCGAAACGCCAGCTAGCCCCCTAAAAGGCGGCTCTTGGCCCTTTGAGAAATGCGGCTCAAGTGGAAACGATCTTTCTCTTGTAACGTTTTATTTCTTGGGCGAGTCAGATTGTGCTTGGCATTTCTGGATCCGGAAGCACCAGCATTCTGATTAGGTTTTCCAGTCAAATACGCGACACAGACCATATATGGATCAATTTTTCATGGATGCTGCCGGCAAAGCGTATCTAAGCGGATATTATTTTCCATTTTTTGAAGCTGTGAAACTAAAGTTCAATAAATCAAAGGTAGCTCGATCTATCCATAAAATTACTTAAAAGTTTATAAGCTTATTCTATGCATATAAACTCTAGCAACTATTGGTACACCATTTGTCTATTATTTTGGTCATAGGCCGGTTATTACTTTGCATTTGTCATCTTAAGTTGTAACTAAGTCGTGGGAATAAATTGAATGAAAGGTGAAAGATAAAAGGGCACTGCTGGTCAAATTGACTGAAGTTTAGGTGCATATGGAAGCATATTCACGTCAAGCAAAGCTTCATGGGTAAAACCAAGAAAAAAAAATGATAGCTACCAAACCGAATGTCCAAATTACAAATCCATTGCACCGTTGCCCCCGTTTATGATGAAATCTTTGAAACTAGAACCCACATGACTATATTTCGAAAATTTTCTCAAAATACAAGAATTGATGATTAAAAAAAGGAATGTTGGAGTAATTCAAATAAAATATTGCAACACAAAAGAAACTTTTGAACCAAAAAAAGAAATTGGACCAACAAATGATTAAATCAACTTATAAAAATATTGAACCAAAAAATGAAAGCATCGAACAAACAAAAGGAAACAATTGGATCAACAAAAAGAAAATGTGGTACTATCAAAGAGAAAAGTTGGACCAATAAAAGAAACAATTAGACCGACAAACGAAAATATTGGATCAATAAAAGAAAATGTTGGCTCACCAAATATGATTATTGGACCATCATTTTTTAGTGTGGGAAAATCATCTAAATATAAGCAAGTGGGCCTCTTCACGAGCTTTCATGCCATGCCAGCATTGAGCGGGTAGCGAGGGGTCCCTTTATTATTTCCATAAGTACTTTATCGTCAGTTTTTCCCCTATCAAGATATGTTCTAGTTTTGACTCCAACCATATTTGTCAAGATATGTTCCAGTTTCCTTGAATCAGCTCTCATATGGATTTGCTAATGCGACACGTACGTTGGAGCACCTGATCAATATCGTGTGATCGAAGTTGTATATGCAGAAATCTTTAGTGGATTTATTTGACGATCAATATTGTTACCAACGTGCAGATCTTGCACATTCGAGGACCTCATTGAAAACGCTCCGTGAATCACTGGCTGGCAATCACATATGTGGTTGTATAACGTGGACCTCGGGCGAGGACAGTCAAAGAAGTTTAGCATGTCTCACGTCAAAGGAGTTGATGGCAGCAAATTCGTCATTGCAAATTCCGTGACTTTGTTTAGCAACGGCAAATCTGATAAAAAATCAGCACCGCACTACTCACATTCGGCCTAAGGGCGCGTTTGGTTCATAGCCGCAGCTCGCCGCAACTCGCCACGCCAGAACTGCGGCGCGCAGCTGCTGCGTTGGTGCGTAGCCGCGGCTTAGGCGTGCCAAAGAATCGCAGCAGACGCGTAGTTCATTTCTCACGCCAAAGCACGCCGAAGTTGTGGCGGCCGTTTTGCTCGCCGCACCTCTGGCGTCGCCGCAGATGCGGTGTGGCGTTTTCTGGTCATGAAGCAAACAGACCCTAAGTATTGACTTCAAATGTACTCCTCCATTCCAAAATATAATCATTTGTTAACTTTTCAACATCACGTTTGACCGTTCATCTTATTTAATTTTTTTTGAAAATATAAAAATAAATAAGTCATTTCTAAAGTATATCTAATGATAAAATAAATTGTAACAAAATAAATAATATTTTTGTAAATTTTTTGAATAAGACGAACGGTCAAACGTGATGTTTAAAATTCAACAAATATTTATATTTTAAAATGAAGGTAGTATGGTTCAAGCTAAGGAGTACAGATTCATGTTCTACACAAGATGGCAGTTGCATCGAGAAGATGCCCTGATACCAGATCATTCGAAGTGGAGGCTTATCCGTGGCGTTATCCACCTCAGCGCGGCGTCCACCAATCGCAGCCCGCCTCCGCCTTATCCACCTCACTCCCGTCCCCAAGCGCGAACCATCTCGTCTCCACCACCACTTCCGGCGCGTCTCGCGCTTTCCCTTCTTTCTCCCGCTCCCGCCCGCGCCGGGTACACCGAAGTACCCTATCCCCACTATTCCACCACATGGCGGCGGCGCTCGCCTCCTCCCGCTGCTGCTGCAGCCGCCTCTCGCCGCCGCCGCCGCTCCCCTCCCGCGGCCGCCGGTCCGTCGTCCGCTGCGCTCTCCCGGGACAGGTGAGCTTCTTCTTCTTCCTGATGCTCTTAGGCGGTCTCGGTACTCCGGGTGCGGTTTCTCGTTTCATGTGTGGGATAGGGATGTTGCTACGACGGTTGTGTGGCAATGTAGCTTGGTGCGGCGAGCGTTGCTGCAGCTTCGATCGATCGGGTGAGAAAGGTTGTTGGTGCCTGGCTGCTGGAGAGGATTTAGCATACAAAAAAATTCCTGGTCCTGATTGAAATCGCAGACTGAACGATTGAAATTGTGAATTGGTGATGCATGGAAATGTACGGGTGGGATTTCTCATTCCAACCTGTAAATTGGCGGCGAATGTGTCATACTGGCTCTAATTATGTTTGGGCTTAGTGAGGCCCAGGATGACATAGGGTTCCGGGGGAAAAGGATTTTTCAACTTATTCTAGGATAGTAGTAGTAGTGAGTAGTGACACTCAGATTTTACCCATGCCATAAAGGCCTGTTCGTGTGCTTCTCAATGTTGCAATTCGAAATCCTGTAGAAATGGTCTCATTTGTAGCTATACTGTTGATTATATAATGATTTGCTGTTGCGTAACTCGTGGGAAGTTGGTGTTTTGCCTCTTCGTAACTAGCCTGTACTGAGATATTGGGGGTGGCAAATGCTGAAACGACATGTAATATAATGAGAAGTTCGGAGAATCGTTGTGGGTGAAATGACTTTTGATAAACAAAAATTATGTCAGCCCTAATTGTTTTGCTCAAAAGATTTGAAGTGTCAAAACCTAGTTTGCTGAACTGGAGTACTTTTCTTTTTTAGGTAATCTACCGCTGTTAAGTGCGCACACTATTTAATTTTCGAAAATCTTTATTCCGTGGATATGCAATATGACTGAAAGTAATTTTATTGATATTTTGGATTTTGCCAGTTCTTCTGACCAAAGTTTTATACTATGAGCTCTACTTAGTTGGCACATTGTCTTCTGTTAATTTCTCATCCTTTTTTTTCTTACAACCTATGCAGAAAAGAAACTCATTCAGTTGGAAAGAGTGTGCAGTTTCTGTAGCATTGTCAGTTGGATTAATTACTAGTGCACCAACGTTAGGATGGGAGGCCCATGCTTCTCCTCTTCAACCTGTTGTTCCAGATGTTTCTGTTCTGATCTCTGGACCTCCTATTAAAGATCCGGGTGCTTTATTGAGATATGCTTTGCCAATCAATAATAAAGCTATTCGTGAAGTTCAAAAGCCATTGGAGGATATCACAGACAGCCTCAAGGTTGCTGGCGTTAGAGCCTTGGATTCAGTTGAAAGAGTAAGTCACGCTTTCGAAGGTGCCCTTCAGAAGAGATCTACGAACTACGAAGGACAATGCATTCAATTACTGAAAGCAGCTGCCCTTCTGTCCCGCATCTCTTCAATTGCTTTGAACCTGTTTTTCTGGTACTTATGAATTTCCATCCTAATTCTAGAATGTCAGACAAGCATCAAGAGCACTGAGCAATGGGAGGAACTTAATTCTTGATGGTCTTGCTGAATCAAAAAGAGCAAATGGAGAAGAATTGTTGGATAAATTGGCTGTTGGACTCGAGGAGCTTCAAAGAATTGTTGAAGACAGAAACAGGGATGCTGTAGCTCCAAAGCAGAAGGAGCTTCTCCAGTATGTTGGAACGTGAGTAAACCTTCTCGACAATCATCATATTTTTTTGTACTGTTAGTGCTAAAGCAATAATAGTTTTGATAAGTGATAACTTTTTTTTTTGGGAACCCAAGTGAAAGTATCTGGTTAGATTGTGAGAAAATTATGATGTCAAACCGATATAATATTCTTTCTCAGTGAGCAAAAGTTTTCGTGGACAAATAATTATATAATGCTAGAGAACTGAATCGCACCTGCCTCTAAATAGCTGTGAGAACTGTTATGAAACCACTGTTCTCATTTATACCTTGTCATTGACTCTGCAGCTGAGATCTTCCTGGGACATTGCATTTCTGCAGTGTAGAAGAAGACATGGTCGATGGCTTCCCCTATGAAATACCAGAAGAGTACAGCAACATGCCTCTTCTCAAAGGACGAGCTGCTGTGGATATGAAGGTTAAAATCAAGGATAATCCCAACCTAGAAGATTGTGTATTTCGGATAGTTCTGGATGGATATAATGCTCCTGTGACTGCTGGGAATTTCATAGATCTGGTGGAACGGAAATTCTATGATGGCATGGAAATCCAAAGAGGTAATTCAATCTTTGGGTGCTTACTAATGATTGCACTCTCTTTCTTTCATAGCTGCGTTACTGCCCATTGATTTATATTGTATTGCAACTTGAGATCCATAAGTTCTGTTAGACGTGAATTTGATTTGCCGAAGTACTATATACTCTTTTGTAGCAAGCAGCTTACGTACTTTCAGAGTTTTGAGCACATTATACCAGAATGTATTTGCTTTTGCTGGAATTTCGCCAACATATACACTATCTGATCATTGTAGATACTTTTTCGAATCAATTAGAATTAGCAAATATGACTGACTCCCTCTGTTATTTTTTATCTATTTGTCTGGAACCATAGTGATACAGCAAGCTTTTTCTGAACTATTTTGGTTCTTTTGCAGCGGATGGCTTTGTTGTTCAAACTGGCGATCCTGAGGGACCAGCTGAGGGGTTTATTGATCCTGGTACTGGCAAACCTCGTACAGTACCTCTTGAGATAATGGTTGACGGTGATAAGGCTCCTGTGTATGGTGAAACACTTGAAGTATGGAACAGCTATTTGACCCTTCATTAATTCATTTCATCGCAGCAGAGAATTTCGGCAGCTATTTTTGAATATGCCTGTTACATAAAACACAATCATGCATTTTCAGGATCTTGGTCGCTACAAAGCTCAAACAAAACTCCCTTTCAATGCATTCGGAACGATGGCAATGGCTAGAGAGGCAAGTGTCATGTAGATTGAACATATCAACTTATGCAGATATTTACATATCGAGCATATTCTAATGTGAGACATGTTGAACAGGAATTTGATGCCAATTCTGCTTCTAGTCAAGTCTTTTGGCTCTTGAAAGAGAGCGAGCTGACACCAAGCAATGCCAACATATTGGATGGGCGGTACGCGGTATTCGGATACGTAACTGAGAACGAGGATTACTTGGCTGACCTCAAGGTTGGGGATGTCATTGAATCGATCCAGGTCGTCTCTGGCTTGGACAACCTCGTCAACCCCAGCTACAAGATAGTAGGATAATGGTGGGGAATTCCCTTATATGACGTTGGTAAAACTTAATTCGTAGTATGCCATCAATGTGTCTATGACGTATGGGAGCCACCACAATCACTAAATGTCATATCAGAGATTTAGGTTTTTACCAATTGCATACAAGAGTTTTTTTTTCTGATAACAATCATACATGTTTCTTATCAGAGTCCCTTCCCACGAATTGTCTTTTCGTTTCGATATTAATGTAAAGCTCTGTAATTTCTAACCTCATCTTATAGCCTTCTCATTTGTTGAGGTTTTGTTTCGTGCCGTGTATTAATTCGATATTAATTGAAAGTTATGAGTTGTTCATACCTTGTTGCGTGCTAATGGCATGTAGAGTATAACTGTAAATTGAACTGTAATGCATAATCAACTCATATTGGAAAGAAAAATGATTGACACTGGAAAGAAAAATAATTGAACGATCTGGCGGTGGCGTTGCTCCGGCAGGGTAGGAGGCACCGGCAATGGTTGAGAAAACTCCAGTTCGTCGTGTCGCATGGAACGTTGCGGCCTGGTTGCCGCCGGCTGTTTAGTCGGCCGCCAGGCGCCAGCCACCAAGTGGGCGCGTGTGGGGGAGGCGAAAGGGGTGGTGGCGGCGGGGCCACTAGCGTAGCGCCGGAGGCTCTGATGTCGCGGCGTGGGCTGAAAGTTTCAAGGGCCTGAGCGAGTTGACGAGGCAGAGGCCTGCAAGAGTTATGGGCTCTTAGGAAAGTAATTCGAGCTTCGAGGGAATATTCCAAGAAAGTAAAGATAATTGGAGTTCAAACTTTGCTCAAAAAAAATGGAGCTCAAAAAAATAAAGTAAAGATAATTCGGAAAGAATTGGAGTGCTAAGTATCCTTTTGACCGAAATATGAGGGGAAAGGAGCGCTAAGTATCTTCAGAAAAAAATTGAAGAAGTTTTGTATCCTTTTTGGTAAAATGTTTCGTACATGTAGAAGATTGAGAGGAATAATGAAAATTGAACTTAACTTGAAAGAATACTATAGAATAATCATATATATAAAAAAAATCCTTTCTAAGTGGGGATGAATATTTTTTTATGTTTCCACGTGGCAAGGATCCAATGACATGTAAAACCTAAATTGTGTGTCCGTCAGCTGCAATAATCAAATTATGGTGCAAAAAGTGTAGAGTAGAGAGTAGTGGTTTTAACCATCCGAATTTCTTATTGGACTCTACTGCATGTTCTCGTTTTAAGAAAAACAAAAGCCGATCTCAAATGCTACAACTTTGAGGGCAAATCTATACTTCAATCTTGAATATGTTACCTTGTTGAGGAAGTTATATTTCTTCATTGCAAAAATTGTGTTTCAATATCCATTAAAATTTATATATTGGAGGTTGGATGGATTTAAGCTGCTCCTTTTTTTTAGTCGCTTCGATCGACACGAGGCGCAAGTCTTTTTGATGTTTCCTATTAATTTGAAAGCTACAATGATAATTAAAAAAAGAACAAAAATATTTATGCATTTATGATATGTTTTTTCTTTGATGTAATGTAGGAAAAAGGAAACAAGGTCTATGTACAATTGTAGGTAGTGTCTGATTTTGCCACAATATTTATTGTAGCTGCCACGATGGCAGGCTTTATATTGCTAGTTACACACGATCACTATTTTGAGTGGTGTGGTGAGAATATGCGAGTGAGGTGTGGGTGCTAGCGCTCCCTTTTTATAAGACGTTATTATTATATGACGTGTCCAACACAACATTATGTATAATGTAAAAGAATACCAAAGGGTTTGTACCGGTTCCGTTTGAACCAAAATAATATGATTTATTTAAACTTATTAAGGGTGTGTGTGTGTTTGCTAGTAAAAAAAATCTAATCCGAGTATAGTCTAAAAGTTTTCAAACTTAAAGTTATCTCAAACATTATTAATTACATTATTTATTATGTTCATCTTTTAGTCCCATGAAGGGGACAATGCGATAACATTGCCTGGTTGTTCATCGGTATGATTAAGATTTACTATTGGATCATGTAACATCCTGGCCCAGGGCTTAATAGGATTGATAAGAATACTCATACCAACAGTTGCAACTTCAAACAGTTGCAACTTCTTTTCCGGAAGCTCATCTCGAAAGAACTCCAGGTTAAGCGTGCTTGGCCCGGAGCATTTCGGGATGGGTGACCGACCGGGAAGTCCTTCCCGGGTGTGCACGAGTGAGGACAAAGTGCGCAGAAAAGACTGTTTTAGTCTGTGGGGAACAGTCTTGAGATCCTAGAGAGCTGCCAGGCGTGCGGGCCCGGCCTCGTGGAGGCGGGACGTCACAAGTGGTATCAGAGCCGACTCTCGCGTTTCACGGCGCGTGTGGGCGCAGTTGCGCAGGCATGGTGTGCATTGCTGGTGTGGACCTAGAGTGGTCACCAGCATGGCACATGCGCTGGCACTGGACGCACGGACGTGGCCAAGAGAGGAAGTTCCTGGCCTGGGGTTGATCGACGAGGACGTCGATCTCCTAAGGGGGTGAGAATGTAACATCCTGGCCCAGGGCTTAATAGGATTGATAAGAATACTCATACCACAGTTGCAACTTCAAACAGTTGCAACTTCTTTTCCGGAAGCTCATCTCGAAAGAACTCCAGGTTAAGCGTGCTTGGCCCGGAGCAATTTCGGGATGGGTGACCAACCGGGAAGTCCTCCCGGGTTGCACGAGTGAGGACAAAGTGTCCCGCCTCCACGAGGCCGGGCCCGCACGCCTGGCAGCTCTCTACGATCTCAAGACTGTCCCCACAGACCAACACACGTCTTTTCTGCGCACTTTGTCCTCACTCGTGCGCACCCAGGAGGACTTCCCGGTCGGTCACCCATCCGAAATTGCTCCGGGCCAAGCACGCTTAACCCGGAGTTCTTTCGAGATGAGCTTCCGGAAAAGAAGTTGCAACTGTTGGTATGAGTATTCTTATCAATTCTATTAAGCCCTGGGCCAGGATGTTACATTCTCACCCCCTTAGGAGATCGACGTCCTCGTCGATCAACCCCAGGCCAGGAACTTCCTCTCTCGTGGCCACGTCCGTGCGTCCAGTGCCAGCGCATGTGCCATGCTGTGTGACCACTCTAGGTCCACACCAGCCATGCCACCATGCCTGCGCAACTGCGCCCACACGCGCCCGTGAAACCGCGAGAGTCGGCTCTGATACCACTTGTGACGTCCCGCCTCCACGAGGCCGGGCCCGCACGCCTGGCAGCTCTCTAGGATCTCAAGACTGTCCCCACAGACCAACACACGTCTTTTCTGCGCACTTTGTCCTCACCGTGCACACCCGGGAAGGACTTCCCGGTCGGTCACCCATCCCGAAATTGCTCCGGGCCAAGCACGCTTACCCTGGAGTTCTTTCGAGATGAGCTTCCGGAAAAGAAGTTACAACTGTTTGAAGTTGCAACTGTTGGTATGATTATTCTTATCAATCCTATTACGCCCTGGGCCAGGATGTTACAGATCACAATGAAGACACATTGACACCCAAACGCCCATAAATTCCATGCATATTATGATATTAAAAGCCGACAAATAACACATGAATGCACTCTCTGTATGCAAAGCATGGGCATTAGGATTTAGTGAGTGGATAAACATACTAAGACTAAGCCTATATAGTTATACTGTCTTCTCTTGTCTGGGACTCATAGGGGATGATTGTAATTGCCATCACTTGATCATGCCATGTTGAAATCATACCCGCAGTGAGATGAGATCCAAAAACCACTTGAATCACGCACACAACTATTTGTAGTGACGCAAATTGATATTGAGGTTCGTGCAACTTATTTTGAATTATACTTCTTTAAGTTCAGGACTCCACTAGTTGTTATCACTTTTTTAAGTGACACTTTGGGCATGTAGTTAATGCCTTGAAATTATATGGGTTGAGGGTCAGTCAGAGTTCATCCTCTGCAGCTAGGTGACAATATATTGAAATAGAACACACTCTAGGGACCGTAACGCTATATTTTCTTTGCCCGTGTTTACGCACGATAGCTAGCACTAGAATGTGGAAGCCAGTGAGACACTTGCAGACCAATTGCAAAAATGAACTGGCTACAAAGCCTGTGGATTGGCAACGTAAATGCTGCACATTCTGCTAAGCTTTTTGCTAGCCTGAAGAAGATGCCACTTCTCTCCAGCTTGCTTCTCAACGCAAGTGATGAGGAGCAGCCCTTTGCTTGGAAGCTCTCGACCCAGCAAGTCAAGAAAGCTCCACAGGTTGACAGGCGAAAGGCAGGCGATCTCGCCGGATTTTGATCCGCTTGCTTCCCTTCCCCTCCGGCGGTCTCGTTGACGCCGGAGGGGGCGGGGAAGCCGGATCCCGTCCCGTGCTGTAATATTAGGCCTAGATTAGGTTCTTAGGTTCTAAATAAGTTCTTCCATGGTGATGTTCATCCATGGGGAAAGTATTTTCCCTTCTGACGGTGGTGGTCCTTGCTCCGTCTGAGGTGAAATCTTTTGGTCCTCCGTTGCAGCTCCGGTGGTGTCCCATCTTCGATTCCGTCGGTAGAGCAGCGGTGTGAAGTTTTGTTCCTGGCGGGGTGGTGCCGGAGGCCAGGCGGTGGCGGGCGGATGCCGCTGCTGTGGCCCGGGGGCGTTGGTGCTGCTGCGGCTGATGGCCCTGGCAGCCGAATGCTTCCGTGCTGGTGCGGCGTCCTGGGTGGCGGCGTCCACTGCGGATGTTGGCTCTGGTGCGGGTCTGGCAGGTACACCCTCTTGTTGCCGTGGAACTTTTGTGCCGGCGTTGCGGATGTGTAGGCGACGTTTGGCTTCTTTTGATCCGGTCGACGACGGTGACGACGACGACCGTGATATGCTTTCTGTCCTGGACTGTCGGTGATGCGGAGGCACCGGCCCGTCCGTGGAATATTTTCTCCCGAGCCTCCTCCGTGTCGACGGTGCTTTGTTCTCCGGTGCTGTCGCCGGGCTTTGTGGAGAAGGGGTTCCTTCGGAATCCATCACCAGGGGAGCTCTCGTCCAGGGTTGCAGAGGAGTGGTTGGTGTTTGAAGCTTCGGCGAGCAGCGGGCGTGTTGAGCGACGTCGGAGCTGCGGCGGTTGGCGACGTGTTTGGCGACGGCGATGGCGGTCAGCGGCGCGTCGAGTAACGGTGGCTTTGATGATTGGTACCGCGTCAGGCGTCGTCGGGGCTGAGGGCTCTTAGGGGTTCCTTTCTTTAATGCCAGCTTTCTTTCTGTAATCTGTTTGGACTTTTATTTGTTGGGTACCTCTCGTCGCGTGGTGACAGTCGTGCGTTTATCTCTTGAGGGACGCGTTTTGTTTTCTGGGTATAGATGTAGGGGAGTTCGTGTGTGTTTGAGTGAGTTGTGTCTCCTTGATGTACACGAACAGATACTACATTTGTATTCAGGAATGAGAGGTTCAAAAAAGAACACGTGGGCCCTTTTAGTTAATGTAGAGCAACTCGAGGGGTCCTTGTGAAAAAGAGCGTTTTTTTTCCCCTCTCACCACCCTTCCCCTCGTTTTCGTTTCCCCTCCGCTCCGCTGATCTCCAAACCCTAGCTTCCCGATTCACGCTGCTCGAGTCGAATTCACCCTGAATTCGCGCGCGGGGGAGCCCGCTTCCCGTCGCTCCGGCCTCCTCTCGCGCTGATTCGGCGCCGCGGCCCGCAGATGGATCCATGGACATCGTGGGCAAGTCCAAGGAGGACGTCTCCCTCCCCAAATGTGAGCTCCCACCCTGCCTCGAATCACTTGTAGATGTAGGGTTCTGTTTAGTTTTTGGTCCTTGTGATATGTTGCTGTTAAATCTTGTGTATGTTGGTCGGCGTGTTCGTCCTGCCCCTTCAAATAATCTCGTTGGGGGCTTCTGGCTTGTGTATGCGATGTTTTTCTGTGAGATATAGGCTGTGAAACTGGGGTATTGAACTCGATGTGGTAGGAGAAGTGTCGTTTGCGTAGGTGTATTCTATGCGAATTATTAGGTAGAGGATTACTGCCCTGAGTTTGTGTCAAACCATGATTGTTATTTCCATGGATCGTGAATTGTTGAATCTGGTATCCCTTTCTATGGTGTCATGATTTAGTGGTAGTTGTTCTCAATCAAAGTGGAGTGTCAGTGTGAGAGTCTTGTTATGGTGCTATTCCTTAAACTGTTTTAGAGTTGCTCATGTGTCAGTGTGCGAGTCTTGTTTGGTTATTTCTAATATATTTGGTCCCTAATGTTGAATTCATGGTTATGGTCATGTAATGACTGAAATTGCCAATGTTTTCATAAGGCTATCTTGTTTGAAGTTTGTATTAATTCTGACAGCTACTTGTTAGTCAATTATGAATCTCCAACAGATGGAAATGGAATCAATTTTACCTTACAGATTGACTTCAGTTTTTTTGCAGTTCGGTGTATGAAATCTGTCTGTATGTGGTTGTATAGCTGTTTTTCACAGAAAGAAGATTTTTTTTGTTTTATAGCTTGATATGTTCAGAAAGCTCATCACAAATTTTGCTTATTACACTGGGAAAGTTTAATGATGAGCACTGTAGATAATATATTTTTATTTGTGATATCATGTTGTGCCATGAAATGTGAACGATCAACTATAAGAATAAGAAGTTGCAAGTTTACAACTACAGTACTATGTTCTGTCAAACCATTACTATTGGATTCACAAATTATTTCCTTGCACATAGATGGAAGCATTTGATACTTTCAGTTTGTGGGGCCTGTTTATAGTCATGGACTGATTGAACATTGTACTTTATGCTTCAGCAACAATGTTTAAGATCATTAAGGAGATGCTTCCTCCTGATGTTCGAGTGGCAAGAGATGCTCAGGATCTTCTTGTTGAATGTTGTGTAGGTAAGGCAAGCAAATGATCTACATTATGCGGATGGTTATATCTTAGCATATCATACATCTGTGTTCAACAATGCAAATAGTGTTATTACAATATGATTGTCCCACAACATACAATCAGACAAGAGTTGTTACCCTCTTATATGGATATTTATACATTTTGTGCTGGAGGAAATTTCTTATTGCACTCCCAAAGAGAGCATGCGAAATCTACTGCACAGGCAACTATTATAACATTTGGGTTGACTATTTGATTTGTTTGAACATTGTTATTTCACCTAGCTCTGTTTAGAATCTAGATACCTGATTGTGAATGATGCAAGTAAATTGAGTTTATCTAAGGTTAACATTGTAAGATTTATTAGGTTAATATATCATATTCTCATGTCTTCACTGGCAGGTTCATGCTCATACCATTTTCTCTTCTTCGTAACTTTTTTGTTCAAATGATTTACACTCCTTTCATGGGCATCTTTCGCAGTCTCACATTGGACCTAACATATTGATTATTTAAGATATATAGACTTGAGTTTCTCATCTCCGTCTAACCATTGTATGGACATTTTTTTTACATTCAGAGTTCATCAATCTCCTGTCTTCTGAATCCAATGAAGTGTGCAGCCGAGAAGAGAAGAAAACGATTGCTCCAGAGCATGTTCTCAAGGCTCTAAGTGTTAGTATTTTCTCCAGTTATGAATTTATTGTTTGGAACTAGCAAAGAATTTTTTTAGTAAGTTGGACATGCTTAAAATTGTTGGAAATGGAGGTACTTTTAAATTGGGTTCTGAAGAACAAATTGCTTAGACTGTTGGTGTTGTTTTGATATTGTTGGGGCACTGCACTCTTTTCTATCATTTGGTTTTAGTTTTATGCAAGTCTTTTTCTCCCATATGCGTGCTTGTTGAATACAGAGGGCATATCTATATTGCTTCGGTATGCTGCACACTCTAAGATAATAACATGCTTGTGAACTGTGAAAGACAGAATCATGAGCACATGAGCAATTTTCTCATGAAATGAGTTGTAGGCTAAATACTGAATTTCATGTTATCTTGTGTGACTAACCATGACTAAATTTGAACTTGATTGATGAACTGGATATATGTAGCTTATATGATTATTTTCTGCTTCGAGCTGTCAATATTGCTAAGCCACAAAGATGGTTAGCTGTCATATTGCTAAGATATAATATGTGAATTTCCTTACCTTATTACAATTCTTTCTTCTTTTCTAGGACCTTGGCTTCAGGGAGTACATTGATGAAGTGTATGCCGCATATGAACAGCACAAACTGGATACTCTGGTTGTTCTGCTTCTCACCCACAACTCTATGCGGATTATTCCCTATTCTAACTTTGCGAGCTATACATATATTTCTCTCGAGCAGGATTCCCCGAAAGCTGGCAAGTTCACTGGGTGGAGATGACAGAGGAAGAAGCCGTTGCTGAGCAACAAAGGATGTTTGCTGAGGCCCGAGCAAGGATGAATAATGGAGCCCCCAAGCCAAAGGAGCCAGAACAAGAGCCACAGCAGCAACCACAAAAGCCGCCACAAATTCAACTTCAGATGCATGCTGCACCACACCATCCTATGCAGCCACAGCTGCAGCTGCATCCACCACCACAGCAATCTGTCCGACCTCAACTGCAGCTCCATCAGACACCACAGCCTTCTCTCCCACCTCAACCGCAGGTGCATGCACAACTGCAACAGCCCCCACAACTGCAGCAGCATTCTCTACTGGAGCAACCCTCGCAGCCTCAACCACAGCAGTCCCCACAAGTGCAGCATCCCTTGCCAGTTCAACCGTCGCAACCTCAAACACAGCTGCATCCGCAAGCACATCAGCCCCCACAGGGGCAAGCACAGCAGCACGCACAGGCGCAACCACAGCAGCCTCAGGTGCAACCACAGCAGCTCCCTCAGCCTCAGGTGCCGCTGCAAAATCAACCACAAGCTCAGACGCAGCCACAGGTGCAAACTGAACATGGCGTTGATAGCTAGAGAGATTCAGTGGTGTAGCCCCAGTATAAGAGATGATCAGGCACTTTTGCTGGCATTTACTAGGAACATATATGCCAGCCGTGACTTGTTAGACCCTGCCTTAGGTTTCTGTGCTTCATGTACAATGTAAATCCAGTATGATTGCGTTACCCTGTTGCTAATAATTTGAAGCCTTTAGTTACTGATGATGTACCTACAGTGGCTAGAGATCTAGTTCCTGACTATGCCTGTAGTAATCTCATGACGCGCTGTGCGCTGTGTCAAAGGATAGTCTGTTATCTTTGTAACTGCCTAACTCGACACTTGTCCATGATAGTGACTGCTTTGGATGAACAATTGTTTATTAGGTGCTTATCAACACCAGGATTGACTGGTGTGACCATTTCCCTGCTGTGTCAAATAAGTGAGGTTGTGCCAGCTTTTCATTGTTGTCTTGTTGCAGAGCATATGTCAGGCATCCGTTCTTGCCATTTGGGCTTGACCAGAACTGCTGTCACTCAACTGAAGCTGAAATGCTGAATGCTCCGTCTTTGTTCTTTTGCTATTGTTACATGTCCCTTATTTAAGATGTAATCTAGTGATCCTATCGGGGAACTAGAACTGATACAATCGTTTTTCCCCCCCTCCCGTTTGTATACTATATCATTAGAACGGCAGTACATAATGTTTGGGAGTTGATTCCCAAGATACTTGGTTGTATCTTTCCTGGCTACTAAATCCACTAACCACATCATGATAAACCCAGTTCTTATTATTTCATATTCGCCAGGTGTTAACACGGCGGTTAACCCATATGCTCGCATACATACAGCACATAAGCAAGCTGACTACTAATATTAAGGTAACCTACACACACAACCACGCACGTCATGTCATAAACAACATGACAACTGCGTACCGACATCACACACACAAGAAATTACTATATATCCCGCACTAAGCGGATCGACGATCGGCTCAATCCACTTTTCAATAGCCTCTTATTTTTCACACGCCTTATTAACACACCACGAAGGAGGACTCGCCGGCTAGCTTCTTCTTCACTTGCATGTGGCGACGAGCACCCTCCTTGGCGGCAGCGAGGGGCGTCGGCCGTGGAGCGTGGCGAGGTTGTCGAGGATGAGCACGTCCCCCTTCTCCCACCGGAACTGGATGCTCTCCTCCTCGATGATCTCGCCGCACCGCCGCACGAAGTCGGCCGGGATCTCGCCGCCGTCGGCGAACGTGGCCGAGCTGAGCTCCTTGCCGTGCATCCCCCACCACCTGTGTGAACCACATCCGCCGCCCCTTCCCGCCGGGGAAGACGCGGGTGAGGCTGCGCGGGCGCCGAGGATCGTGCGCACGCCGCCGTCGGGGAGCCACTCCACGTCCATGCCCAGCGCCCGCGCGCGCGCCTCGGCCTCGGCCTTGTCGGAGGTGGCGAAGGCGTCCTCCCAGCCCCGGCCCCGCATGGATTTCGTGTCGTTCTTGCTCAGCGCCGTGAACGTGTAGCGGAGGCCCCTGGCGTCCAGCTCCTCCACCATCTCCGGGAACTCCGCCAGCGCGCGCTCCGTCACGCGGAAGCTCGGCACGAACGGCGTCTCCCCGCCGGACGGCGGCGGCGTCTCGCAGAACAGGATTACCTTCCCCGGGAACTCCTTGATCTGAGGATGAATGGTGATCGATCAGGACTTCATGAACTAAATGGCAACGACGACGACATCGACGTACGGCGCCATGGATGACGTACGTACCAGGACCATCTCGTGGTGGTAGTAGATGACTCCTCGAGGGGCCCCTCGTTGGCGGTCCAGACGCGGCCGTGGACGTGGGTGCGCGGCGCCGGGCCCACGTACCGGATGTCCGGCCACCCGAGCGCCTCCACCAGGCGTTGAACTCCACGGCATCGCGCACGTCGAAGCCGCGCAGCAGCAACGCCGCTGTTGGCCACCACCTTGGCCTCCACCCACTCGCGGTTCGCCTTCAGCGCCGCCGCCAGCGCCTCGTACCCATCGTCGGAGGAGGGCGTCAGCACCAGCGGCACCTGCTCGCCGTCGATCGTCTTCTGGCCCTTGCACTCGCTCACGCTGAAGAAGTCGGCTGCCTCCATTGTCCTCTGTTTCTCTCTCTAGCTACCTTCCTGATCACTCTTTCTGATCTGTCACTTATATGTATCTAATTAAGCAAGTTGTATGTGTTGGACTGCTGGTACATGTAAGTGCGATGCAAGTACATACGTATATATAGACATTGTGGCATTGAGAATTTGCGAGAGAAAGTGATGTGCAGTAAACAATAATATAAACTCTTGAGGCAGACTTTGTTTGAAGCGAGCGACGCATGAATACATTTTACGGGAAAATTCCATTCTGTGCTAATGTTATCTCCACAAAGATTCAGGAGCAAGAAAAGAAAAAAAACAGCCGTGATGAAAACCATGCGGTTTATTTGACGTGTATGATGGGGACGATAGGTAAGCCAAACGCGTTCGCAGTTAGTGATGATATGCCATGCAGATATCCCATCCATCAGTCAAGAACAAGGCTGCTTGGCGTGTTCAGTAACTCGCTCCACACGATCAGGACTGACGCAAACAATTAGGACGACATAGTAATTATATACGTACGCGCGGCGATTTCAACTTCGATTCACCGTCAGTTGATTTGCTCGATGGTGGTTTCCCGGGGTTGGAGGCGTGGGAGTGGGGAGGGTGAAATTGCAATGGGTCCATCGGTGGCCCGAAGCTTAGTTTTCACCGATGTCTTGTTCATTTATATTGATAATCTCATTACTAGAGACGAGTACTTTGGCACACGTATCACAGATGCTCTATTGATCCAAAGGAGCACAGCTAGCAGGCTCACTAGTTTTGTCTTGTCAGTACGCACCCAAACCTGCATGATCCAGAACCAGCTCGAATGTTGTATCAACCGTTTCAGATATTTTTTTTTCTAGCGAACCAGATATGGCATGGACCCGATGACCCCAAGCTCTCCCTTTTTTTATGGCCGAACGAACAGAAAATGGGTAGACTTGGATCTCATCGGTGATGTGTTTTAAAAAGGGCCCACCATCTGAATTTAAATTAATAGCCCAAATTTATGTCAAGCTTTGCGCTTCAAAGATGTGAGAGTGGTGTTTTAAGCTCCACCGAAACCTGAATCTTCGTTTGCACCATAATTAATATTTATAGAAAGAATCACAACGATTTTTGTTTATTAGAAAGTTAGAACTAATATTGTCCATAGATCTCAAAAGCTAGATGACTGAAAAATTAGGGATTGGAACATCCTAAAACATTAAGATTACTTTACATGGAAAATTGGAGTTCTTTTTTGTCCCTTTCTTGCGAGGAAGCTTGCCTTAGTGGGCCTTTGCAGTAATGATGTCATTTAAAAATAGATTCATTGGATTCCGGTCGGAATGGTGGAAATCGTAGCAAGCCAACATGTTCTGCTATTATCTAGCTAGACATGGAATTTATTATCAAACTTTTAGAGCAAATTTGGTAGAATAACAACTTGGTTATCAAAGAAAACAAAGCTGACTACGTTAACTATACCCGTTAAGGAGAGTTGCATCTCTTAGATCCATATAAACTTAAATTTTAAAGTTGGATCTTTGCTAAAAGGTCCAACAATAAATAGAAGGGATTTATTTTTTTTGCAAGAAAGGGAAAAATTGTTTTTTCACATTGAAAGCTCGAGTATATATGACTCGATGACCCCAAGCTCTCCCATTTTTTATGGCAAAAGAAATTTGGTGTGAAGTTCGATCTCATCTGTGAGTGTTTTAAAGAGGGCCCAACATCTGAATTTTAATTAATAGCCAAAATTTATGTCAAGGTTTGCGCTCCACATATGTCAAGCACAATATATAGGATAAGAAACATCTATGTGTTTTAAGCTCCCCGAAACCTGAATTCTCGTTTGCACAAAGCTAATATTTACAAAAGAATTCTCATTGATTTTTTTTGTTTAACTTTATCAGTAATTGGTATAATAAAAATTCTGGTGTTAGGTCTAAAAATTCATGCTATTGTTATGAGAAAGTTAGAACTAATTGATCATAGATGTCAAAATTAGATGACTGAAACATTAGGTGTTGGAACTCCTAAAACGTTAAGACTACTTTACATGGAAAATTGGTTTTTCTTTCCCTTTCTTGCGCTTTCGAGCTTGCCTTGGGGCCTTTTCAATAATTTTTTTCATTTGATAGATACGAGGGATTCTGGTCGAAATGGTAGAATTGCAGAAAGTCAACATGTTCTGCTATTATCTTTAGCTAGAAAACGAATTTATTAGAGATCAAATTTTAGCAGCAAATTTGATGGAATAAAAACTTGGTTATCAAAGAATATGAAGCTAAGCTCCACTCTTCGATCTATATAAATTTTGATTTTAATGTTGGATCTTTTTTCAAAAAGTCCAACAAAAATGGTTTTTTGACATTGAAAGATCGAGTATATTGAAATCTACCACCAAACTGATCGACCCAATACATTTAATAATATCAAAAGGTCACATCAATAAAAAATCTAGTACCCCTCCATCCATTCAACACAATTTTCTTGTTTTCTTACTTAATTATCAGGTAAGAGCGTGTCAAACTGCATCTTAAGAATACATTGAATAGCATAAGACAAAGGCAACCAATGTATTAACCAAGTATTATATCCAAACTCAGAGCTGATCAAAAGTTCAATACAAAATGGAAAGGAAGACTCTTTCCTTTCTTTGGAAGCGGCTACAAATTTAATATATTTAGTCAGTTATTTTCATAACTGTATGTGATGACTTTTTCGTGGGAATTACTGCAGGTTTAATTTGCCAAAACTGTTGGTAAATACATGAATTAGTACTAGAAAAGCTGTGGGCCGTTCATTAAATACTGTTGGGAAATAAAACTAAACCTGTCGGTGAATACTCATTTTCTTGTAGTGCTGATTACAGTTCAAAAAAAACGTGCGTCAAGAAAAAGAAATGCGGAGAGAGCATCAAAATGAGGCAACTCGTTGCCTAAGGTGGAAACACTGTGGGGACTAAACTTACTGTCATTAGTAATGCCACGTAAAAAGCATCTGTAAATGACAGGTTCGACACGAGTGAATTGCAGTTGATTTAGTTGCAAAGCATGTGTTACTGTACATGATAACAAAAGAGCTAAAGAAGTTATCATGTTTGGGGATGGTTACACAAGACTACCGCAGCACAATGTTTCTCCTCTGCTCTGCTTGGAGTAGAAAATACTCGAAGCGCCGCCATGAGGTGGCGCGCGGGACGCCATCGCCGGCTGCACGAGTAGTTGACTACGAGTCTACGGCACCCGACGACCGGTTGACTCGCCCAATCCGAACCGCACAAATTAGATCGTACGACTTTCAGGACAGCGACCACCCCTCGCCTTGTCTCTGCTGCGCGCCATGGCTCGCCGCCGAGTTCCAAACGACTTGCCGCCGGGTGATTCTCGCTGTATATCTGCGTGCTTCCACGCCGGCTGTGCTTCAATCCAGGCTGGCCTTTCACGGTTTCCGGCAAAGATGTCCGAGGGTTGGGGCGCCGCCGACCTTGGCGGCCGCGCATGCCTCTCTTAGTTTGACGCCTACCGCGCGCGGCCCCTGCTGATCTGGAGGTGCTACGGCTGCAACCAGTCCCACGGGAGCGCGGTGGCCGGACGCGGTGCGGGAGCCACCGGTCACACGACGCGTTCTAGGCTCTGTTTTCTCCTCTCCTCTGCTCTGCTGGGAACCCATCGGCCATGACTGGATCATGCTGATGCCTTTTGTTTTACTGAAATATTTACGAACCACCTTTTCTGTTGCAGACTGCTGATGGAGCGTTACTGAATACTTTGTTTCAGTTTTGTTGTCGAGCTTTACATTTGTGCTTTGATGGGACGAGCAGCACAAGACTGTTTTTTTTTTGGATTCTTGGCTAAAGACTTTGGACATCTATACATCTAAAATCACGGCAGGAGAAGCACCAACGTATGATTTCTTCGAGCTCTCTAATATGCATCTAAAATGACTGCACGAGTTTTCAGTTTGCATCTGACTTTTTCCACCCACCATAGCAACGCGTACCAAGTACAAGAGATCACATGTACTGTTGACACTAGTTAAAGCCATGTGCTAATTCTGAACTAAAGGGGAGGGGAAAAAAAATTCTAAAAGACACTAATCACTCCGATCGACACGCGTGGCTCAATGTACTTGCATGAGAGCATTGTGGGGGCTTTGAGAGTTATATATATATGACACTGAATTGGAAGATCATGTGCATACCTGCTTTCCCAAACATGTACCGCTTACTAGATAATTAATTTGATCTTCATCTGTGGGTATGAGAGGTATTAGGAATGGCTTGTTCAGCACCAATGATCTTTGCTGTCTTACAAGTGCCCATGTGTAGTAGAATTTTTAAGCCTTCTTAGCGAGAATTTCTTCAGTCATTGCTTCTCTCGTTTGCATTGGCTTCATAGCCAAACTCCCGACCTTCACAAAAAAAAAAGCTAATACTCCTACGACATATTCAATCTCTCTCTCTCGAAGAAGCATGCTTTACGCAAGTGCTTGACAATTTACATAAAACAGGTGACATGAGACATGTTTTTCCTCTCCTGAAACTTTTAATTATTCCCATTGTTCAGAAAAGATATCCATTGACTTATACTATAGACATTGGACGAGCGAGGTAATTAGCAACCGATTAACAATTACACTTGAAACATTTATTGTGAAACAAAAACACGAGACAGAGCCAAATGATCAAAAATACCTACAATTAAAGACCCTTTTTCATTCTAATAAGAACAGGAAACCATAACCAACCTTCATTGCTAAGTATAGAAAAGAATCCTAGTCCTTGTCTCAGCATTAACCTAAAAGGTAAGTACAGCGAAGAACAGCGCATGAGGCACAAGGTCTAGGATATATATTTGAGGTCTAATGCCATAGGAGACGTCATCATAAAATTCAGTCAGCTGCGCACTCAACTACTTGATCAGGTCAATTACTTCGTATTTCAAAGGGTCCTCCTTAACTTGAAAGAAACTATTGCATTTGTGCACCTTCTGAATTATAAGAACGCTCACATGTGCCGGGTTGCGAATGGCACCATTAATGTTCATCCTTAATTTTAAAAGGCCTAGTTGTTTATGAATAATCAACAACACTCTGTAAAAGTTTATTTTATATATATTTTTCATCAAAGTGTGAAAATGTTTTATTTTCACCAACCCACAAAATGCTTATTTTTGTATAGGAAGGAAGTATTTTGTATAAATATAATCTGTAGAGATATTTCCTTTTAGTTCTTGAAAAGAAACAGCAACAATTATTGTTTGAGTACTTGTATCCCCTTCCATCATTCACATTGGGCTATGAACATGCATTATATGTATTCAAAATTTGCCATTTACTAGAGTTTCATGATGTTATAAATTTTTTGGATCCAACAAGTATTTATGATGCAGCGCAGAAAGTGATGAAGTAACATAAAGGGATCTTCTCTCTTTCATGAGAAAAGGGAGTAAAGAGAACTTCAGTTGAACATTAGCAATTTGTGAAGTGAGGATGTATATACATATTATAGTGGGGTATATTTTTACTTTTATAGTGATCTTTAATAAATAAATATTTTTATTAATAGCTACTCAATTCAGAGTTGCCACTGTATCCCATATACTGAGTGGTCAAATCAAAGTTCAATTTCAGATTTTAAGCAACTGATCAAAATTGTATGAACATAATGATGAACACGTTGTGTACAACTGCATTGTTTTGCTGAAGTACTAAGGGACACATGTTTTCACCTTGAAGAACATGGACAAACCAGATCAATCCAGGAAATAAACCCGAGTAGATGGACATTACAATATCAGTTCAACTGCAAGGCAATCATATGGATGGTATATATATCTCCTGCCAATATATATATATATATATATATATATACATATATATGTATACTATATATATATATACGTCTATATATATATATAATATGTTGTCCGCTCTGTCCCTGGAAGTGTGCCCTCCTAGCTCGGCTATCCTGGCGCAAGAAATCTACACTTGCATTCTATAAACTTTTGGCAGCTCCTCCTTTGCGACCAAAAGGGTTAGTTGATGCTAGCTGATCATAAAGAATAGTAAAATGCAGGTATGGTTGACTAGTATGGGCTTGGGAGACATCGGGATTTGTAATGCTACCAAATTGAAAGTTGTTTCATCGAGGAGGGAAGCCGTCTGTAAATTTTTCTTGGCGGTCGACCGCCATGGTAATCTGTATCAATCAAAGTTGCACAAACATCATGGATACGGTGTGCACAATTACATTGTCTCTCTGAACTGAAGTACTAAGGGACAAATGTTTTCACACTGAACACATGCGCTTTGTACACCTTAATGAAAATGTAACACACCAAATATATCTAGGAAACAAACCCGGTAGATGGAAATTACAACCTCACTTCAATTGCTAGGCAATCATGTCCATGATATATTTTTCTCCTTGCCAATATATCTCGCTCGTCCACTATGCATAGTGTTCCTGTATAAACTTTCGGTAGCTCCTCTTATAGGATCAAAAGTATCAATCGATGCTAGTTGATCATAAAGAACATAGAAATATGGTGGACCATCTGTATGGGCTTGGGAGTCATTGGGATTTGAAATTCTACATTTGTTTCTTCCAGAGTTCCCAATTGTCGCATGCATGGATGTGCTCTAAAAACTTAGTATCAATCATGCGCCCCTATGCACATACACGCATGCACAAGCTAGCCCTGATGTTAATGGCTGTTTTTAACATCTGTCTATAAAACTTGCAACTTTGCCGAGTGACGACCTAGGAGCCTCGCACACCATGCACCTCCCCCGCCTTAGTACTCGACAACCTCGCCCTTGCAGACTCTGTTGTCGCAACCCATGGACGCGCTGTCAACAGCAAGGCTGCCGCCGTGGAGCTCTGCCGCTGCCTGCGCCGCGCTCGCGCGCTCCACCCGAACAGAGTGACGTGCGCCACAAGAAGTTAACGCACAACCATCGCGAGCGGAATGAGGCCAGCACAGGTGCGGTTGCCACTGAGCGCCTGATGTCCTCGGCGTCATGGCCCTGGAGGTCGACCATGCTCTGCTCTGCTGGCAACAACCAGCTGACCATGAGTGAAATATATTTTCATTTTAACCGAACTTTGCGGCAGACTGCTGATACAGAACCCATCATTACAGTTGGTGCTTTTGTAACATGTGAAACGAAAAGCATTTCATTTCAGTCCTTTTGTGTGAACTTTACATATGTTCTCTGGCAAGACGAGGAGCACAAGTTCACCGTCGATAAGCCTTTCAGACCACTTTGTACTGAATTTGCTACTAATGCTCAATCTGTCTCAGCGTCCCCTTGGAAACGAATGACACAATTGGTGCAATTTAATCGTATGGCTGTGTCCGATGTGATCGATGTTCTGAATGAATGCTTTAGTTCACTGTCCTTGCATGGGCTGAAAACTCTGGACGTTTGTACATCTGAATGACCGCAGGAGAAACGACATAGTTAAAGCCATGTACTTACGCCTAGGGGGAAAAAAAAATAACCAACACCAATAGCATCAGGTTCTGATAAATGTGGATGGCAACCCACACTTGAGAAACATGAGAGCATTATAGAGCTCGAAGAGCTCTGTCACACATATAGTTTCCACTTTCCAAAGCATGTTTCAGTTGCTTCGATTACTCGATCTCCATTGATAGGTATGAGTGGTATTAGGAATAGGTTGTTCACCATACGTGAGGACAGATGTAGTTTCTCAAAATGTGTTGTGTGTTTTGCACTTCCACGCTCTCCAACAGATCGCACTCTCCCAGGAAAGATGAAGCTCATCTCTGGGAATTTTTGAAGATGCAAAGCTGCTGAGGATGATCTGTCATCTCGTCGAAGCACGCTGAGGATGTTTAGGCCCTGTAGACGACATAGGTTGTAGAGCTATTGCCTTCTCACTTTCTTGTTTCCTTTTGTTTTTCATGCTTGGCCTTCCGGTCATGTGTAATATGTAACTCTTCCTCCTCCTCTTCTCTTCTTCTTCTTCTTCTTCTTGATGAAATACATGCTGCATGTCCGTTGGTAATTTACCAAAACTGTTTGAAAAGATATGAACTTGTACTATAAATCCGTGGGCCGTTCACTAAAAATGCTACAGGAAAATAAAACTAAAGCTGTTAGTAAGCACTCAATTTCTTGTACTGGTTACAGTTCGAAGAAACGTGCGTCAAGAAGACAAATGCGAAGGAGACGGCAGAATAATAAGGCAACTAGATATAGTTGCGTGTGGTGAAAACTCACTAGTACAAAAAGAGTTTAATATGACACTTCAAATTTTACAGTAGTGGCAGACACACAACGATCCGTCGCTGCAAGCTCGAGCGAAGATACTGTAGCAGACAGCAGTGGCGGACGTGATGATGTCAGCAACACTACAGAACCAGAGGCACGAAACAATGACGGGCAAAATGACGTCAGCACTGTCTGTCACCGGAAACGCATCAGCAGTGGCGGACATACTGACCTCGTTGTAGCGCCGCTACATATTTTTGATAGTTGTGGCGGGCGGCTGACGTCAAGCCGCCCGCCACTGGAAATCGGGCAGCCAGTTTGCCCCATCCCTCAGCATATTAAAAGGACCGAACCCTATGTCGCGTCCTCATTTCTCTCTTTTCCTCCTCTCCCAGCCGCCGCTCTCTCTTCTCTCTCTCTCCCTTCTCTCCCTCGGTGCGACGCGGAGGAGCAGCTCGGCAAGGTCCGACGCCCCTCTCCCTACCTCACGCCCTCTCTCCCTCTCTCTCTCTCTCTCTCTCTCTCTCTCTCTCTCTCTCTCTCTCTCTCTCTCTCTCCTCTCTCTCTCTCTCTCTCTCTCTCTCTTTGGCGCGGCGCGCGGGCGGGGCGTGGCGGATCCGGCGGCCCGAGGCGGGGGACGGCGTCGGCGGGCAAATCCGGCGGCCCGAGGCGCGGAGCGGCGTCGGCGGCGCGGATCCGGTCCCGGTGCAGCTTCCTGGTGGGTGCGGCGGCGGGATCCAGGCGGCGCGGCTTCCCGGTGGGCGCGGCGCGGCGGGATCCAGGCGGGCGCGGCTTCCCGGTGGGCGCGGCGGCGGCTTCCCGGTGGGTGCGGCGGCGGGATCCAGGGGGCTCGACGGCGGGATCCTGATGGGCGCAGCGGCAAGGGTCGTGAGGTCGTCACTGCGTCGAGGTACGTGGCGGATCCTGCCTGCTGGTGCTGGCCCTACCCGAGAACATGGTACGTCTCCACTACTTGTTCACGGTCTCGAGTTCTTCCGTTGCCAAATAATATTAAAATCAGTAGAAAAAAGATTACTCTTGAATGTTGCAATGTTTCTGAACAAGACAAGCGTAAAGAGATCAAACTCTATGTCTTCCAGTGTTTCTATCTGATGTTTCAGTGTAGCTTTGTTTCACTGAACAAGACAAGCGTAAAGAGATCAAACCATGTAGCTTTGTTTCAGTGTTTCTATCTGATGTTATGCTCAACTTCACATCATTTCTTTTCAGGCTGTGGTGCTCTTTGCAATGGGTGGGCTCGGATCAGCAGAACGCAGATGCCAAGCTTGACCTTGTGCGATGTTGCAGAGGTGACTAGTGCATGCAGTGTGTGAAGCATTTGTCTAGCACATTTCTTTAGTTCGATGCATCCAGTTGGATTTTGAGGAGAGAAACACTCGGTGTTTGTGATGTAACTTTTTGTTTATGCTTTCTGAAAAACATGAAGGCTTGCTCTGATGTTACTTTATATCTGCGCTAATCCAAAGCATTTGTTGAACCTCTGTGATCTCTGCTTATTGTTGTTTCAAAGCACACACATAAGTGGAAGAACAGAGGGAACAGGGGATTTTTTTTTTAATTCGGAAAAACCATTGTAGTGGCGGGCATGACGAACCCATGTGTGTCCGCCACTAGTGGCCACAACAGCAGTGGCGGACGCTGACGTCAGCGCGTCCGCCACTGCACTTCTTCAACAGTGATGGACGCCTTGTCCGCCACTGCTCTTTCGAGCTAGCAGTGACGGAAATATAGTGGCGGACTGTTTGTCCGCCACTGTAGGCCAAAAAAGCCTGCCACTAAAGGCCTTTTTTGTACTAGTGACTGTGGCAACTAAACTTACAACTGTCATTATATTTCACACAGCATCTGTAATAGACGGGTTCTCGCCACGAGTGAGTTGTGGTGGTTGGATTTAACTGCTAAGAGAGAAGAAATTAATTGCCACAAGAGACTTACATTTAGGACAATCCATTGATGCAAGCATGTGTTACGGAAATATAGTGGCGGACTGTTTGTCCGCCACTGTAGGCCAAAAAAGCCTGTCACTAAAGGCCTTTTTTATACTAGTGACTGTGGCAACTAAACTTACAACTGTCATTATATTTCACACAGCATCTGTAATAGACGGGTTCTCGCCACGAGTGAGTTGTGGTGGTTGGATTTAACTGCTAAGAGAGAAGAAATTAATTGCCACAAGAGACTTACATTTAGGACAATCCATTGATGCAAGCATGTGTTACATGACAAGAAAGAAGGTTCACAGACCGAAGCACAATGTTCGGGGCCGTGCAGCTCAGCCAGAACAGAAGCGTGGTCCGCAACACAGACAGCAGCACAAGACTGCACAACCACGGCCAACGTTGAGAGCCTGGGAGAGCGAGGGCGACGAGGCCGGCACAGCGGGCGGCTGGCGATGAGCGCCCGCCGTCCTTGGCGTCGCGGGCCCTGGGAATATCATTGGAGTCGTTGGTGGCGGACAAGGAACTGCTCGAAGCGCCGCCATGAGTAGCCGTGCGGACGCCGTCGAATCGACGATAACTCTGGCTGCACGCCCTGTCGACCGGAACCGCACGAATCAAATCGAACGACTTCCAGGTAGGATCTAGCCTCGTCATGGCTCCGCTGCACGCCATGGCTTGCCACCGGAGCGTCGTCGAGTTCCGAACTGCATCGTGTCACCCCGGATGGGGGCAGGCTGGGCTTGCTGTCAGTCTGGAGGTGCTACGGTTGCAACGCAGTCACACAGGGAGCTAGCGGTGGCCGGATACGGTGCGGGTGGCCACCGGCCACGCGACGAGTTCGATGCTCTGTTTTCTCCTACGCTCTGCTTGGAACGATGGACCTTGACTGAAGACCCGATCTCTTGCTGATGCTGCGCACTCAAGCGAAATGCATGTCTTTAATTTTGACCAATAATTTGCCGAACGAATTACCATCTTTTTGTTGCCGAATGCTGATGTAGCGTTACTGAATACTTCGTTCAAGTTTTTTGTCTGAACATATAAAAACAAAGTGTTTAAATTCAGTCTATTTTGGTCTGAACTTTACATATGTGCTCTGACAGGACAGGTAGCACAGCACAAGGCCATCGTCGACAAGCCTGTGAATGAACATTTCAGTTTTTTTGTTCTTGGCTCAAGGATCTGGATGTTTATACATCTAGAATTACTGGAGTACAAACACCATAGTATTTATACATATGCTATGTTTTCTCCAGGCTCTACTACATATACTACATCGAAAATGACTACAGGAGTTCGGAATTCATGAAAGCTCTATAATATGATACTTGAAATACAAAATATGTATACCTGCTTTAATTTCCCAAGCATGTGCCACTTACCACATAACTCGATCTACATTGGTCGGTATGAGAGGTGTTCGGAATTGGTTGTTTGTTGCTCCCATGCCTTGTAGCGAGAATTTCTTCTAGGTGTTGCTTCACTTCTCTATGTTGGCTTGATAGCCGAAACTCCTGTGACGAGTCACTGGAAATGTCATCGTAAAATTCAGTCAGCTGCGCTCTTAACTACTTGATCAGGTCTTTAACCTTTTTTCTTTTGAAAGGACATCAGATCCTTTCCTCGAAAGAAAATTATTGCACTGTGCAGTTTCCAAATTAAAAGAATGCTCACATATTTTGGTTTGCCCAAGGCGCCAGTAATGTTCAGCCTTTTAAAAGTCCCAGCTGCTTATGAATAATCAGAAACACCGTGCAAAAGTTTATTTTTATATTTGTCCATCCAAGTTGAAATTTTTTACTTTAGATGAAGGTAGTATTTGATATAAATATAATCTATTGGGGGCATTCCTCTCCGGTTCTCTCATAAGAAAAAAAAAAGAAGAAACAACACAAATGTTTGAATACACATAAAAATTTATGGTATGCATGATGATTTTCTCTTTTACTAAAGTTTTCATGATATTATAACGTTTTTGGATCCAACAAGTATTTATGATGCCCCAGAAAGTGATGTTAAACTTAACATAAAGGGATCTTCACTATTTTGTGAGAAAAGTGTGTCCAGTTATTGAGAACTTCAACTGAGCATTAGCAATTAGTGAAGCGACGACTTATACATATTCTAGGGGGGAATATATTTAGTTTTATATCAATCTTTCAAAAAATAGAAATAAAGCCTTTTAATTTATAGCTAGCTAAATTCAGATTTGCCACTGTATCCCATATCCTGAGTGGTCAAATCAAGGAAGCAAACCCCGGTAGATGGAAATTAGTCACAATCTAACTTCTACTGCTAGGCAACCATGTGCATAATATATATCTATCTCCGTGCCAATATATCAAGCTCGTCAACTATGCCAAGTGTCCCTTTATATAAATATTTCAATCTCACAGAAGTGTGCCCCCTAGCTTTGCTGTCCAGGAGCAATAAATTGACACTTGCATTCTATAAACTTTTGGTAGCTCCTCGTCACGACCAAAAGGACTAGTTGATCATAAAGAACATTAGAAATGCAGGTATGGTGGACCAGTATGAGCTTGGGAAACATCCGGATTTGAATTGCTACAGTTTGTTGCAATGGAAGTCCAATTTATCGCACGGATGTGCTAAAAACATGAGAGCATCAGGTTCCTATAAATGTGGATGTCACTTACACGCAGTTCCACTTTAGCACTTGAGAAACATGAGAGCATTATGGAGCTCCAAGAGCTCTATAAATATGATACTTTCATTAGAAGATGATACACACACATAGTTTACAAAGCATGTTTCAACTGCTTCGATCATTCGGTCTCCATTAGCAGGTATGAGAGGTATTGGAAATAGGTTCACTATGTAAGAAACGCTGAAACTAGACACTAGCACTTAGAGACGCGTTTTTAAAACGCGTCTGTAATGATAGATTGCAGACGTGTATCAACCAAACACGTCTGCTATATAGTTGTAGGGAACACAGGCAACTACGTAGCAGACGCGTTCTCTCGAAACGCGTCGCCAAACAAAGAGCGCGGACCCGAAATTTTCCTCGTATTCGCTTAAGAGCGCACACGTCCGAGTCCCCCTCTCCACTCTTGTCAGCCACTCACTGCCTTATCCCTTTGCTCCCAACTCGACGCGGTTTCCTCTCCAGCTCCTCTACCCGCACACTCGCTCACAACATGGGCCGCGGCCGCCGCGACCACCGACTTTGCCCGGCCACCGCCGCAGAGACGCCGCAACAGTAATCCGCCTCCCCTCCCCTCCCCTCTGCGCTAAAGCATCATCTGCCTCCCCTCCCCACTGCGCGGCTCTGCCGTCTCCGCCAGCCAGATCCACGGCGCGCTCCAGATCCGGCCGTTCCGCGAGCTCGACGTCCTCTTCCCCGCGCGCCGCCGGCAGCACCACCTCTCTGCCGGCAGCTCGACCTGCCTGGCCACATGCGCTCAGATCCAGATCCTCTCCACTCTCAGATCTGGCGGCCGTGCTCATGGATAAAACAAGGGGCGGAGCTCATCGACTCCGTGCTCGACGTCGTGCGCAAGGAGGCCGAGAACCGCGATTGCCTCCAAGGTCTGTACGACTGCCTCCAAGGGGGCGGATCTGCTTGGATCTGCCTGCATCTTCTCTCTCTCTCTCTCTCTCTCTCTCTCTCTCTCTCTCTCTCTCTCTCTCTGAGATCTGATCCATGACTATGCACGCAGGGTTACAACTGGGCCACTCCCTCGGCAGCAGCACCGGCTCCGGCATGGGCACCCTCCTCATCTCCAAGATCCGCGAGGAGTACCCCGACAGGATGATGCTCGCCTTCTCCGTCTTCCCCTCGCCCAAGGTCTCCGACACCGTCGTCGAGCCCTGCAGGAGGACGGCTGCTTCCCCTACATGCCATAGCTGAGCACGGATCTCGCCAATGGCTACTCTATGAGTTCCCTCCCTTACTCCTCTAAAATTCCATGGCTGTGCTCGCGCATCAGATGTTCGATGAATTGCCTGACCTAGCCGATTTGGTTCTTCCACTGACCATTGCTCTAGATAAAATTCTGTGTGTGCATGCTCTGATTTTTGATGTTGTGCATCTGATGGTCCATATGAGATGGTTCATATAGCAACGTTCTTTTACTTTGGAAACAAGTAGTGCCAGAGATGCGACATGCATGTTGAGCTTGTGAATGTAGCATGTTGATTAAGCTCTATTCTTGCTAGCATGAATGTTGATTGCAATGGCGTTTTTCAAGGCTACATTGAAAATGGTGTTTGACAGTAATAAGTTGCCGGTTCAAGAGGATGCATCACATATAGAATATGTCCACGTTGAATCTTTTACTGCATAGAGTTAATTGAATTTCGAGTGCCTGCTCATTGACTTTTGATTGTGTTTAATATTGTTTACAGAAACGATAAGGCAGCAGATAGATCTAGGACGAATGCTATCATTAGAGACCATCTGAAAAACTTGGTACCAATTACAGAAGAATGGCTTGCTGTCATGGAGGCTTGCGGACAGGTCAGTTCATTTGACATAGTACGTAGCTGAAATGGTTTCTAGCATCTGTATGGATAAGAGTATATGTAAAATTACATACTCATATGTAATGCAAGTCAGCTTTCCAGTTTGTGGTCTTTCATATTTGGGTGCATGTTACTATTTGCATGTTTTGTATGCTCATATTCGAATCCATTCACCTGGTGTTACTTAGGCTGCTGTACTGGCACATTTCCTGCGGCATTTTGTTAGCATAAGAAACAAACTGCTAGTTTCATTGACAGGAAACATGTGTATTTGTGATATTTTACTCAGATTCTGCATCACTCATCTGTTGGATGCTTGTGTGAGTGAAATTGATCATGAACAATAGTACTAGTGACAGTTCTGATAGGATATACATGTGCCAGTTCTGATGCACATCAATACTTCAGTTCACACGCAGGTTATGATACCATTGTTTACTATCTTTGCCTGATTATATTGTATCTTTGTTCACTTTACCTTCAAAGCTTTATATTCCTGATGTCATATTTTCCAGCTTATGGAAGCCTGTCCTCTTATGCTTCTCTGTTGTAATCTGTAACAGAGTCACGCAGGCCTTTTCAACCTATGTAAAATTGTTCTGGTTGCAGTGAACATCAGGCTGATTATGGAGAACTTAATGAAGGTTGCTACTGGACTTTTTCTCATCTAGCTAATTTCCTTTATTTGTTATATATTTTAGAGATATAATTTAGACATAATGAAGAACTTAATGAAGTGTTTTGCAGTGATGAGCTGAGTTGGTGTTGAAGGAGGAGTGGAGGAGTAGGACTCTAAGCAGCTGCAGTGAAGAATATTTGAGCACCTGTGATTGCCATTGTGACTGAAGGTAAACTTCTTATCTGAAGACATGCTACTTGTCTATCAAGTATGATAGGTATGTAAATCCTGCCAACCTCCATATATCTCAGCTATGGAACCAGGAAACTTATAACTGAATCAAGGCCAAAGCCATTTAGTTTGCTAACACCTCATGCCTCCTCTCTGTCAAATCTTTTTGTAACTTAGTGTTATTGCTGCTCTGTTCTACTTAAGTGTGATGTTACTGAGATTTGTGGTTGACACATTAAATTGAGAATATATTGGTGCTTGGATATGTATATTTTTGAAGAGCATTTACACTTGTGGACTGAAGGTTAACTAATTGATGCATTGCTGGTTGTTGGCATGTACAGGTGCGCCAAGTGAACATGTTTATATTTCCCCTCCGCAAACCACGTACAGATGAGTACTTCTTTTCCCCCAATCTCTGTCCTCTCTTCTCTGAAGTGCTCACACATGTGTTTAATTATTTGGGTTGCTATGTAGTTAGAGAAAACCCTACATGATGCATTTAAGCTAGTCTTGCAAGTTTGTTCTCTGATTTTTTGCTTGTCTAATCTAGCTTTCTGGCTGTGTGCTTTGTAATCATGATTAGTTAATTAAATACCTTTGTTAAGTGATGCATCCCACTCTGAATACATGTTTAAGTGATGTTTTGCCTGATTCAGTCAAGATAGTGGCTTCTTTGTTTTATCTTAAAGGCATGGAAGAATTATATAGTGGGGAGACGATCTTCTCTGCTACTTGACTATATAATACTGAAGTTTGTTACTGCACACACTATATTACTGAACTATTGTCTTTATACATATTTGCTACTTGACTATATTACTGAAATTGTCTTTATACTAAAGATTTTTTTATATGACAACCATTCCTTTAATATTCTGCTACATCAAGTGTCGATCAGATACTGTTACTCATTCCACATGTAAGCTTAAATTGAATATATTGCAGTTCCAGACTGATGAGTGTTTGAGCATGCCCAATATGTTACGAGTGTTGTTTATGAATCATAATTAATTGCTACTGAAACTAGCACATTGGCAGTTGGAGTTGGTGTGGATCTGTGTTCCTTGATATGATAAAATTTTCTACAACTTAATGATCTTATCATGTGTTAGGTACAATATTCCTCATTCATGTGTTGGTGCCTGGCTGCCAGCTAGTCCTTAGTGAGCTCTATTCCAAAGTTCAACTAGCTGCTTGCCTGTAGCATGATGATGAGTTCCAGTCTGGTGAATCATTCCATCAATTTCTATAGCATGTTGTTTCAGTATTGCTTGTCTCATAGCTCTGTAAATGAACTAGCTCTTCTTGCCTTGTAAACATTAGTAATAATGTATTGGAAGCAGTATTGTATATAATTGAATCACTGGATCTTTAGATTACAGGATCAGGATTGTATATAATTGCTAAACAGGGATATTTTTTGTATTTTGAATTAATCTTTGAGACGCGTTTTAATCAGGACACGTCTGCTATGTTTGCTCATTGCAGACGCGTTTTGACAACACGGGTCTGCTATGTTTGTTCATTGCAGACGCGTTTTCATCTGCACGCGTCTGCTATATGGACACGATTGCAGACTCGTCTCAGCAAAACGCTTCTGCTATCTGAGGATCTTGCAGACGCGCATTTACGCGTCTGCGATTAGCCCACATCACAGACGCGAATTTGGAGACGAAAAAAAATTTCGTCTGTGATTAGACTTGACCCGTGTCTGCTAATAGCCGTTCTTACATAGTGGTTGTTCACTGAACCTGAGGATGTTTGTAGTTTCCCAAAATGTGTTGTGTCGTGCACTAAATAGACAGGTTCGCCACGAGTGCATTACAGTAGTTGGATTTAACTCCATTGATGCAAGCATGTGTTACATGATAAAAAAAGAAGGTTGCGTTGATCGGGACTTTTTTTTTTTGAGGTGGAAAGGCATTCCATTAACATTCGGCTCTAGGCAAATCGCCAGAGACCAAAGGAACCACAAACTCCGGGGCTTGGCTCATGAACAGCGAGCCAGAGGCCAAAGCGAGCGACCCGTAGGACGCCATGGAGTCCGCTACCCTATTACATTCTCTAGGGCATACATGAACATCAACACTTTCGAAGTGTTCAGCTAATATAGCTTTGATTTGTCGAAACAAGCATCCCAGTGGGCTACGATCCATATCATTTGTGCACAGAGCATTCCCAAGAACAGCAGCGTCTGTTTCCAAAATGATGTGCGGCATTCCCAATTCAGCTGCACGCTCAACACCATGCAAAGCTGCCAGCGCTTCCGCATGCAAGGCTGACGAAATCCTGCTCAATCTACCACAGCCGCCTTCCAGGAAGACACCACGATCATCCCTGGCTACAAATCCCCAGCCACCATTCTGCGTTGCTTGACAAAAAGCACCATCAGTATTTATCTTGTACTCCCTCTGTCCCAAAATAGATGTCGCTGTTGACTTTTTTGACTGCTCGTCTTATTCAAATTTTTTGCACAAATTTTATTTATTTTTTTACAATTTGTTTTATCATTGAATATATTTTAATCATGACATATTTATTTTTATATTTAAATAATTTTTTTGAATAAGACGAAGAGTCAAACATGATGTCCAGTGACAACTATTTTGGGACGGAGGGAGTATACTCCCACTGGTGGTGGTTTCCACTGATTGTTCCTTGCTTTCCTGACTGGAGCATTTTTAGCACTTAAGCCTTCTATCTCCCTCTGAGTTGTGATCACTGTTCTGCAAATTTCATTCACCCCGGGCATTCTTTCATTTGCATTCTCCTTGTTTCTAGCACTCCACCACTTCCATAGTAGCACAAAACATTTTAGCTGCATCTCACGGTCAAGCTTCCAGATGTACTCAATCACCTCGTGAGCTGATGTGCATTGCCTCAAATTAACTCTGTGCAGCTCCAGATCAAGGCTCCTCCACACTTCCTTTGCTTTCTTACAGTTGAAAAATAAATGCCCACTGTCCTCATCCAATCTCTCACAAACTGGACACATAGTCTCTAGCTTTATCCCTCTCCGAGCAATATTCCTTTTTACTGGAAGACAATTATGCGCAAATTGCCAGAGGAACATCTTCAGCTTGTTTGGGCCCTTTGTCTGCCAAAGTTTATCCCATGCAAACAGGTGGTTATCTTCATTAGCACATTTCGAACCTGAAGCATCTCTCCTCTGTTCATGTTCTTGCATTTGTACCGCCAGCTTGTAGGCCGATCGGACAGAGAACTGGCCCTTCGGATCACAATGCCACCCATGCCAGTCATCCAACGATGTGTCCACCGGCATAGCTAATATAAGATCAGCATCTTGTCGCCAAAAAGTATCCTCCACCAGAACTGTATCCCAACTGCCCGTAGCCGGATTGATCAGTTCTGAAACCCTTGTAAGTAATGATGGGCCTCGCGGCGTAGCAGTCCTCCTCGTCAGACCATTAGGGATCCATGCATCCGACCAAATGTTGATCGATTCCCCATTTCCCACCCTCCAGATGAGGCCTTTTTCAACAGATCAATGCCCCTCAAAATGCTGCGCCAAGAATAAGAAATACCGGCGCCTTCCTGGCACTCTAGCATGCTTGTGTTAGGGAAGTACTTTGCTTTGAGGATCTGAGCAACCAGAGAGTCAGGGTTGTTTAAAATTCTCCATCCCTGCCTTGCCAACATGGCCATATTGAACAAGTGCAGATCTCGGAACCCAAGGCCTCCCTTTTTCTTTCCTTTTGTTAATTTGTCCCAACTCAACCAATGCACCTTATTCTGATTGTCCTGCTGGCTCCACCACCATCTACCAATCATGGAGTTTAAATCCTCACATAGGCCCTTCGTGAGATCAAAACAAGACATGGCATACGCCGGGATGGCTTGCGCCACCGCCTTTATCAAAATTTCCTTCCCCCTTTCGACAAAAGTTTCTCCTGCCAGCCTTGGATTTTCGCCCAAATACGCTGCTTAATATACTCAAAAGCTTTTTTCCTCGACTTCCCTATAGAGACTGGCAGCCCCAAGTACTTTTCATTTTTTGCCACTCGGCTGATGGACAAAATAGCCCTTAATTCATCACGGGTCAGGTCACTTGTGTTGGGGCTGAAAAAGACTGATGATTTGTCTCTATTGATCATTTGGCCTGATGCTCGTTCATACACTTCCAAAAGTCTCTTAAGTTCATTTGCAAAATCACTTCTCGCCCTCATGAGAATTAACGAGTCATCAGCAAAAAACAGATGGTTGATTCTTGGTGCATTCCTGCAGATTTTAACCCTTCTATTCGGCCTTCTTCTTCAGCTCGCTTCAACATGGCTGAGAAACATTCCGCACACAAAATGAACAGGTAGGGCGACAAGGGGTCCCCCTGCCGAAGGCCCCTCCCCGGGATGATCCTGTCCGTGTACTCATTATTCACCTTAATTCTATAGGACACAGTGGAGACACATCTCATAATCAGCTCAACCCACTCCCTCTGAAATCCCATTTTTTGCTCATGTCAAGCTTGATCGCCGCCCAAACCAGATTTTCCTTGTCTTCGGCTACCAATATAGTGAGTCAACTCATAAGCAATAAGCACATTGTCTGTGATTAGCCTGCCAGGAACAAAAGCACTTTGTGATTCAGAAATAATCTCAGGCAGTATTTTCTTCAACCTGTTGGCTAGCACTTTGGAAACAATCTTATAGAGAACATTGCATAGACTAATCAGTCTCAAGTCCTTTAGCTTGTCTGGTGACTTAACCTTCGGGATGAGCACAATGATCGTGTCATTCCACCCCGGAGGCATAGCACTGCCATTCAAAACTGCAAGCACCTCAGCCTTAACTTTATTCCCCACCAAGTTCCAGAATTTCTTGTAGAATATAGCCGGGTAGCCATCAGCCCCCGGCGCCTTGAGGTCCCCCATCTCACTCAAAGCCTCCCACACTTCCTTTCCTGTATAAGGAGCACACAGATCACCATTCATCTCTAGAGTTACACACTGCTCAACACAGGATAACACTTCACTCACATCAGCACCCGCATTAGAGACAAAGAGCTGCTGGTATTGATTAGCAATAAAGCTTTTCAGATTTCTCCCCCCCGCCACACCCCCTCCCTCATCCTTCAACCGATCAACACGATTTCGCCTCCTTCTCTCCGACGCCTGTGCGTGAAAAAATTTGTATTTCTGTCACCCTTCGTCAGCCAAGAGACATGCGCACGTTGTTTCCAATACACATTGTGCTGATCCTTCAACCGCTCAAGTTTGTACTGAGGACTTGTTCTTTATTTATTTGTTGCTGTGACAAAGTCCCCCGACGACAACACTCAAGCTCCTTTTTTGCCTGTTTGATCCTCCGGTCCAATTCACCAAGGACCGCCCGGTCCCACTCCCACAGCTCCCTGAGCACACTCTTTTGGATTTCCATCAGGTTGACAGAGCCCCCTTCAAGAGATTGTGCCCATGCCTCTTCCACCCGTGCACCACACTCCTCCTCCTCCAACCATCTCGCCTCGAACTTCCTCATCACCTCCATTGGCCTGCACCACTCCTGCGCACCGCGCGAACCGGTATCGAGGATCACCGGCCGATGGTCAGAATGGCGAGGGTCGCCGTTCACCACCCGCGCCAGAGGGAAGCGAACCCGCCACCCACTGTTTGCCACCGCCCGGTCAAGGCGTTCCCTCGTATAGCTACCAGCTTCATGGTGATTATTTCGCCAAGTGAAGGCATCACCCACAAAGCCCAAATCATGCAAGTCACAATCCTCCAAGGCCCTGCGAAAGCCTTCCATGCTTGCTTCCGCTCTGGCCGGTCCCCTCCTTCTCACAATTGAAAAGTATTTCATTAAAATCACCACTACACACCCACGGCAAATCATATTGATTTTTTAGAATGCGTAACAATTTCCACGTAAGATGCTTCTTCCCCGCCCGCGACTCTCCATAGACGCCAGTGAAGCGCCATTGGAAGCCATCGCTCTCCTTAATAATTGCATCTATGTTGTACTTAGACATACTTTTCACTGTGAGATTTACATCTTTCTTCCAAAACAAAGCCAAACCACCACTCAGGCCGGAGCTATCCTTCGCCACCATGTTGGACAGCTCCCACCTCCACCGAAACCACTCCATCCACTTCCCGTCATGTTTTGTCTCCGACACAAACAGGACGTCTGGGGCCTCCTCCTTCTGGATCTCCAGAAGGCTACGAACTGCCGGGCCATTCCCCGCCCCCAGCAGTTCCAAGAGATGAGCTTCATTGGGCACTGCGGGACTGACCCTGCAGTCCCGCTTCTTCAAAAGAGTTCACCGCCTCCACCCTCGCCACCAACGCCGCATCCACCTTCTGTTCTTTTTTCTCATCACCCATCACCGCATCTCTTTCCATCGCCCCCCTTTTCTTGACTGCCGCCACGATCTGCACAGCAGAAAGGGTGACTCCAGCTTGTACCTCAGCTCCTGGAGCTTGGGGCGGGGGAACTTTTAAAAGTTCCCTGCTTCTTTTTTTGTTTGCCTCCACCAGGTGTTGCTACAGAGCCCCCATCAGCAGCCAGCTTCCCTTTTATATTTGTACTGGACAGCATCTTAGCACTAGAGGCCAAGGTCACATGCTGGTCCTCTTCCTTTTCTTTAACCTGCTGACTCCCATCCCCATCCAGCTCCATACACGAGATGTTTTTCTGCATTTTCTTTCCTTTTTGCATGGTGTTGTGCTTCATCTTGTCATCTTCTCCCCCGTTAATTTGCATGGGAACTAGGCTCCCAGCACCCTCCCCATCACTGCCCAGCACCACACTCAGTGATTTCTCCATGTCTGATGATTCAGCAGCCTCAAAACAGAGTTTTCGAGGCACACCTCCACTCTCCACATGCTTGACTTGCTTCAGAGGGCTCTGCCCATCATCACGCAGCTCAGGATCAGAGAGTTGAGAGGACCCTCTCGCTACATCCGACAACCTGCTCTTCTCCTTCTCCGGGCTTCCTCCATGGCCCATCGCTCCTCCTCCCCTGCGATGATCCTCCCGACCCACTGCTCCCAGACCACCTGCCTCTGAACTCCCCTTGCATCTTCTTTTTCTGTGGATTAAACCGCAGGCCATCCCATACTGTTTCTCCCCTTCTTGCCTACACTGCCATCACACTCCTTGTCCACATGCCCCAGCAAACCGCAGATGTAACACAAAAATTTGGAAGGAACTCATATTGCAGTTTACACCAGCACCCACCACCATCCTCATCTTCCACCAGCACCCCTCTCGCTAGCGGTTTTTGCACATCCATGCGCACCTTCACACGCAAGTAAGAGCCCACAGCGGAGCCATCCTCATCAGCATCAACCTCCAGCACCTCACCAACCTTGCTCCCCATCAATCTACCAGCCTCAGCATTCATCAGCCCCAATGGCAAGTCAGGAAACCGGAGCCACACTGGAATGTAGCGAAACTCCAGCTCCCTCAACCTCTTGGACTCATCACACTCCACCACAATGAGCAGGTCATTGCCAAACTCCCACGGACCCTCCATGATAGCCCGGCGTTTGCCGCCTGGCTGCAGGAACGTGATCAAGAAAAAATTGTCCCCGAGATCCTTGCACTTGATGCCAGCACGAGGGCACCAAATCTTGCCTACTCCTTGCACAATCCCCTCCGCACTCCCCGCCTTGCTGGAGAACAACTTCCCCACAGCTTGCGGAAGCGAACCTTCCTCCTTTCTCCCCGCCTCCACGCCACCTTGACCCCTTTCCTCTCCTCCTCCGTGAGCTTGAGCCCCTGCATGAGGCCCTCAATCCCCTCATCTCCTCCCCTCCTCATCTCCCCCATCGAAGCACAGCTCCAAGACGAGCTCGAGGAGCGGCGAAATGGGCCGACACCAGGATGTGGAGCCTCAGATCCGGAGTGGAACCAAGGCTGGGCAAGCCAAATGGATCGGGAAACAGGAACAATCACTCGATTTTGCTGGATTTTGGTGGAAAAAAACCGACCGAAACGCTGGATCTGAATCCAGGTTCGGGACCTCTCCGAGCCGCCAGGGGAGTCCTAGCAGCCGGAACCGGAGTCCTTTTGGCGCCCAACCGGAGTCCTTTGCGTTGATCGGGACTATAGTTACACAGATCGCAGCATTCCCTATTGCTGTTCGCAACGTTTTATTTGTGGCAATAAACATAGGTATTGCAACCAAAAAATAAAAAAGTTGCCTAAGCCTTTTGTCACGCTACTACTTGCCACGACAGCCCACGAAATAAATTTTGTAGCTATAGTAGATTATTGCAACTATTTTGGTCTTATTTTACCACGATATTCCACCGTGGCAATACCCCAATTTTCTTGTAGTGGCCTTGAGTGGTCACACGGCATGGCACACGCGCTGGCATTGGACATACAGACGTGGCCAAGAGGAGACGTTCCTGGCCTGGGGTTGACCGATGAGGACGTCGGTCTTCTAAGGGGTGAGTATGTGACATCCTGACCAGTGCTTAATAGGATTGATAGAATACTCATACCAACAAGTTGCAACTTCTTTGTCGAAGCTTATGTCGAAAGATCTTCGAGGTTAAGCGTGTTTGGCCTGGAGTAATTGTAGGATGGGTGACCGACCGGGAAGTTCTTCCCGAGTGCGCACGAGTATAAAGTGCGTAGAAAAGACTTGTGTTGGTTTGTGAAAGCAGTCTTTGAGATCTTAGAGAGCTGTCAGGTGTAAGCGGACCCGGCTCGGGGAGCGGGACGTTACATTCATTGAACCTGAGAACATTTGTAGTTTCTCAAAATGTGTTGTGTTGTGCACTAACCACGAGTGCATTGTGGTAGTTGGAATTAACTGTAAGAGACAAGAAATTAATTGGCAGGAGAGACATTTACATGATAACAAAAGAAGGTGTATCATGTTTGGAGCTATAATTGTTCTAAAAAAATGTTTGGAGCTATAATTACACACCGCAGCACGTTGTTTGGGCCATGGAGCTCAGCCAGAACAGGAGCGCGGTCCTCTGTCGGTAACACAGACTGCAGCACAAGAAAATGCACAGCCACCGCTAGCGCTGAGAGCACAACGAGGCCGGCACACCGGGCAGCTGCTGATGAGCACCCGCCGTCCTCGGTGTCGCGGTCCGTGGAGGTCCCATTGGAGTTGTTGGTGGCGGGACTCAAAGCACCGCCATGAGACGGCGCGCCGACGCTCGCTGGCTGCACGCCCTGTGCAAGCTCAATGACGACCAGTCAATTCACCAGATCCGAACCACATAAATGAAATCCAACGACTTCCAGGATAGCGACCACCCCTCGTCATGGCTCCGCTGCGGAGTATGGCTCGCAGCCACAGCGTCGCCGAGTTCCCAACGATTTCGCCAGCCTTACCGCGTCGCGGGTGATTCTCGCTGCTCGCGTACCACCCATGCTTGAATCGCCTCGGTAGGCAGATTGAGAGAAACACGGCCGGACACGGTGCGGGAGGCCACCAGCCACGCGACGCGTTCCATGCTCTGTTTTCTCCTCTGCTCTGCTTGGAACGATCGACCATGACTGAAAACCAGATCTCTTGCTGATGCTGCGCAAGGGCTGTTCACATACGGTTTACAGAAACCGTTGCAGAAACCGGGTAGTAGAAAATACGGAAACACTGTTTACTGTTCGTACGTAAGCCATTTTCTGTTGGCCGATTTGACAATAGCTTGAGGCAAACCGTTCTGAACACCCCTACTGCGCACTATATGCATACCTTGAATTGTTTTCATTTTGATCAATATTTTGCTGAAGAATTTGCCAGCTTTTTGTTGCAGACTGTTGATGGGGACGCGGTGGCCGGCCACACGATGTGTGCCACGCTCTGTTTCATCTCTCCTCTGTTTCGAACGATCGACCCCATGACTGGAAGCCTGATCTCTTGCTGATGCTGCGCACTACCACTTTGCATCCCGAGAAATGTTTTCATTTGACCAATATTTTGCCGAACGATTTACCATCCTTTTGTTGCCGACTGCTGATGGAGCGTTACTGAATAGTACTTCGTTTCAGTTTTGTTGTCTGATCATTTGAAACCAAAGTGTTTAATTTGAGTCTTCTTATCTGCACTTTGCGTATGTGCTCTGACAGGAAGATTAGCACAACGACTGTTTTCAGTTCCTGGCTCAAGACTCGGGACGTTTACATCTAAAATTACGGCATCAAAATTTGCCATTTACTAGAGTTTCATGATGTTATAAATTGGTTTGGATCCAACAAGTATTTATGATGCAGCTCAGAAAGTGATGAGTAACATAAAGGGATCTTCTCTCTTTCAGAGAAAAGGGAGTAACAAGTATTTAGCAATTTGTGAAGTGAGGATGTATACATTTTATAGTGGGGTATATTTTTACTTTTATAGCGATCTTTAAATAAATAAATATTTTTATTAATAGCTAACTCAATTCAGAGTTGCCACTGTATCCCATATACTGAGTGGTCAAATCAAAAGTTCAATTTCAGATTTTAATGCAACTGATCAAAATTGTATGAACATAATGATGCATGAACACGTTGTGTACAACTGCATTGTTTCGCTGAAGTACTAAGGGGCACATGTTTTCACCTTGAAGAACATGGAACACACCAGATCGATCCAGGAAACAAACCCGAGTAGATGGACATTACAAGCTCAGTTCAACTGCAAGGCAGTCATATGGATGGTATATATATCTCCTTGCCAATATATCAAGTTTGTCAACTATGCCAAGTGTCCCTATATATAAATGTTGCGGATCTCATGGAAGTGTGCCCTCCTAGCTCGGCTATCCTGGCGCAAGAAATATACACTTGCATTCTATAAACTTTTGGCAGCTCCTCCTTATGCGACCAAAAGGGATTAGTTGACGCTAGCTGATCATAAAGAATAGTAGAAATGCAGGTATGGTTGACTAGTATGGGCTTGGGAGACATCGGGGTTTGTAATGCTACCAAATTGGAAGTTGTTTCATCAAAGAGGGAAGCCGTCCGTAAATTTCCTTGGCGGTCGACCGCCATGGCAATCTGTATTGATCAAAGTTGCACAAACATCATGGATACGGTGTGCACAATTACATTGTCTCTCTGACTGAAGTACTAAGGGACAATGTTTTCACACTGAACACATGCGCTTTTGTACACCTTAATAAAAATGTAACACACCAATATATCCAGGAAATAAACCCGAGCAGATCGAAGTTACAGCCCCACTTCAATTGCTAGGCAATCATGTCCATTGTATTTTATCTCCTTGCCAATATATCTCGCTCGTCCACTATGCAAAGTGTTCCTATATAAATGTTCCCAATCTCGCAGAAGTGTGAGTTCCAGGCGCAGGAAATATACACTCGCATTCCAGTATAAACTTTCAGTAGCCCCTCCTTATAGTACCAAAAAGTTCAGTCGACTAGTTGATCATAAAGAACATTAGAAATGTGGTGGACCACCTGTATGGGCTTGGGAGGCATTGGGATTTGAAATGCCACAATTTGTTTCACTTGGAGCTCCCAATTTATTGCATGGATGTGCTCTAAAAACTTAGTATCAATCATGCGCCCCTATGCACATACGTATATACATTCAGACCACACGCACGCACAAGCTAGCCCTGACTGTAAAATTTTTATTTCCTGGTGCTTAGTTATGTGGGATTCATGAATCATGACTGATGCATCCTGTTAATGGCTGTTTTTAGCATCTGTCTATAAAACTTGCAACTTTGCCGAGTGACGACCTAGGAGCTCGCACACCATGCACCTCCCCCACGTTAGTACTCGACAACCTCGCCCTTGCAGACTCTATTGTCGCAACCCATGGACGTGCTGTCAACAGCAAGGCTGCCGCCATGGAGCTCCGCCGCTGCCTACTCCGTGCTCGCGCGCTCCACCCAAACAGTGACGCGCTTCGCAGCCACAGCACAAGTTAACGCACAACCATCGCGAGCGGAACAAGGCCAGCACAGGTGGCGGTTGCCAATGAGCTCCAGACGTCCTCGGTTTCGTGGGTCCTGGTGGTCGACCATGCTCTGTTTTATCATCTGCTGGCAACAACCAGCTGACCATGAGTGAAATATTTTCACATTGACTGAATGCTGATCGGGAGTAACAGAACCCATCATTACATGTTTTTTTTGGTAACATGTGAAAAACTTTCATTTCAGTCCTCTTGTGTGAACTTTACATATGTGCTCTGACAGGACGAGGAGCACAAGTTCATCGTCGATAAGCCTGCATACCACTTTGTACTGAATGTGCTACTAATCCTCAATTGTAGAAGAATGACACAATTGGTGCAGTTCTATCGTATGGCTGTGTCACAGGTGATGGATGTTCTGAATGAATGTTTTAGTTCACTGTCCTTGCATGAGCTGAAAACTGGACATTCATACATCACCGCAGGAGAAACAACATAGTTAAAGACATGTGCTTACTGCACAACTAGGGGGGAAAAGTTAAGTGACCAACATCAATAGCATCAGGTTCTTATAAATGTGGTGTCACTTACACGGAGTTCCACCCACTTTAGCACTTGAGAAACATGAGAGCATTATGGAGCTCCAAGAGCTCTATATATGTGCTACTTGAATTAGTGATCACCACACACACACACACACACACCACACACACACACACACACACA
>JAAXCT010001517.1:0-161623 GCA_012490785.1 Eragrostis nindensis | reverse complement strand
TGAGCCAGCGGCATCGCCCTCGCCACCTCAGCATTCTTTGATGCCGATTGGAACATGAACGGACAAAAACAGGCACTCGTACTTTAATGCCGAATCCTCTAGAGTTCTTCTAAAAATATCTACTTTTTTAAAAAAATTGTCACCTTGAAAAGTTGAAGTAAACATTGCTGATCAAAGTCAACATGGCAACATCACAACTGGAGAGCAAAAATACGCTGACAGAACAGAACAACTAACCTTGCTAACAGCTTGCTGCTATGCTCCTCTGGTCCCTAATTAGCCATACCCATTGTTTGACGCAGAATTTGTAGGCAGCTACGGTATTTCATGACGTACATAATGGGGAATTTCCAAGCAGCTGGGAAATGTCTTTGCCACTATGAGCTCTTGGAAATTCCCGAGATCACTGTTTACCACTATGAGCTCTTTTTGCCCGTCCCTGGTCAGATCTGTATTTGGGCACATAACTGCTGTTCATCATGGAGACCAAGGATGCAGGCCAAACATACAGTCAAAATAAATGATTTTAGCGCAGGTTGGATAGGAACATGCCTTTCGTCTGTGCACGTAATGCCATAACAAAGCTGTAGTGCCACATTGCGGACTAAACTGAGCCCGAAGGACAAGTTGGAGCACTAAAGGACAAGGCACTAAAGTGACTGACTCGACTTAGAAACACTTTCCTCCTGTTCGTTTTTTGTCTCTTAGTCATATCTATTGTGTTGACACTGAATTTGTATGCATACGTAGCGTTACAAATGAGTTAGGTGTACCGTAACCGTTTTACCAATAAAGAACAGTTAGAAGTGCACAAAATTCAAACTAAAATATTGATGGTTACTTAATGTCATCATCTATCGTCATGTAAAATATAATATGCAAAAAAAAAAAAAACTTGTACTACAAAGCACACAAAGAGAAACATCATACGAATAACAATGGATTGAGGATCTGAAATGAAGTTGCAATCTGCAACGATCACGTGTATGTTTCTCTTTTTTTGTTGCATCTTGTACAAGCTTTTGTTTAAACTCCAATTCTGCAATCATGGTGTAAACATGATATCCATCTATATATTTTTGATATAAGTTTTTGTAACACGATAACACCTAAAGGAGTGGTGGCATCCGAACTTTTTTCTCATGACGTACAGGCGAGGGGAAATTTCAAGAAGCAGGGAGATATCTTTTATTTATCTTCCAAAGATAAAAATAAAGACATCACCTTTCTCCGCCTTTGCCACTGATGGAATACTGGGAAAGTTGTCCAATTAAACAAACAACTAGCAACAGGTTTGATCTTTTGCTCATTGCAGGCACTTCAGTTGTTATTAGGACAAGAGAAACTTGCAATATCTGCACACATTAGTGGGTTTGTGCGGCGATGAACTAGTACTTTTTTAGTATTAGTTGTTTAATTCCGTGGCCTAGCTGGTTCTGTGCTCGAAGTAGCATATGCGTTGGCAAGACTTAGTTTGAACAGCTTAATTTCATTATATTTTTTCATTGCAGTTTTATAGCTAATGTCATCGAGCAACCCATCCTTTTTTTTAACCTCTGTTGCAACTTGTGCTATTATAAAGTGTACCTGAATTGAAAGTACAAGGTGTTCCTTTTTTCTGGTAATAATGCGACTCGTTGCACCATGTTCCTTTTTATCCTTAATTATAATCCTCGTAAGTTGTAATCCACTGACCACTGTAATGTGTCATTGTCAACATTGTCATGGTAGGCCTAGTAGTGAAAGTTATTTGAATCGTTTCGTTCTTGCTGATACTTTTCTTCAGCAGCTATCTCAGCTTACCAATATCTCAAAAATTAGGTGAAGAGCTGACCCCATTATGGCTCTGGGTGGCTACGAAAGGTGATGATGCTTATTGCCATTCAGCGCGCATTCAATCTCCAACAAAATTTGCCTTTTAGCCATGTGTATGGCGTTTATTAATGAGTTCCGAAGGAAGATTTTAAATGCCTACCCATTTATTCTAGCCGTTCCTGACGGCCCTGCTTTCGCCCAACATTTTTCTTTGTTCTTTTTTAAATTGAATAATGTTTTCCTGAAATTGGACCAAGCTAAAATACTGTGAACTGTTAAGAACTGTTCCAAAGGTAACGAAAATCACTACAAACAAAGTGATCAATAGTCACCAAAGTACCTGATAAAGTACCTGATTGGTTGTTATTTCGTTGCAATCCGACTTGGTGGTTATATAGCTACCATTAATTGCATATGTTGGTTGCAAGTAAAATCATGTAGTAGCAACTAAGGCATCCTCGGCATAGAGTTAGCAACAATTCATCGCAAAAAAATAAAAAATAAAGTTAGCATAGCAACAAATAAATGTACACGTCTGTGTGTTATGTAGAACATGATTACTACTGACTAATTTTTATGACCAAATTTTTTAGTCTAATAAGTTTTGGTGACCAAAGCTTTCATTTCTTATAGTGAATTAACAGAAGAGAAAATTTCAATTTCCTAGGAACTACGAAAAATTCACTTGTTTCAAACCGCTCCTAGTGACATATTCCGTCCGATTTCTTAAAAGTTGAGCTAGAATCACGGCAAAAACAATCCACAAGTGTATATTTTTCGTGTGTAAACCATAAGTCGCAACCATTATATCCACCAATCGAGTATGGCTTCATCATGATTAGTATTGAACCGGACCCGGCCGTACGACTAATACTAATCAGCAAGCAACAGCCATCGCAAATCAGCACTGTTCGTACTAGCGAGTCGGAAGACCACGTCGTACGCACAGCATTTCCGATCAGTAGTATTCTGTGCTCAGTGGCCCTGAATCTGGATGTAACATAGTGTGCCCAATTGTCTCCGGAAAGGTAATAGAAATAAAACTAGAGCAAAACGTCCAGAAGCAGGGGCGGATCCAGCGGTCTCCCCACATTTTCTTGACAACCCCAAATGTTTTCGTCTTGCGTCCGCCACTGTCCAGAAGCTACTTCCAATCGAGAATGAATTAGCGTTGCGTGATACTATCAAACTAAATGTTATTTTTTCCCCCTTAAAAACTGTGTTTTCTGTAGCAAATCCAATATACAAGAACTGGGGGTAATTTGACCCTGCAACGTTTTGCTAATCCAATCCTACTACGGCTTTGTTTGGATCATCTAGCCAGTTAAAATTAGCTAACTAAACATTTAGCCAGCTAATATTTGGGAGGTATCTGTTTGGTCTTGGGTTTTCTAGACTTTTTTTTGCCTTTTTATGTAATTTTTTGTCTTTTTTATATGTTGTCACTTTTAGGAGGGTTGGGTGACTTGAAACAAGTGAATTTTTGTTTAGTCACTTTTAGTCGCCATGTTTGAATCCAAATTGACTAAAATTAGCCAGCTAAAAGTTTAGAAGGTGAATCCAAACAAGGCCTAAGATTATACTTAAACAAAACAAGTAGCACTTCTTAGATATTCAATGACTTGAGTGTTCTAGTAAGATTGATATTTACGGTGCCCATACCACTAGTATTATATTAGTTGTAGTGGTATCATGAAGGGTATCACAGTCATTTTACTTTTATCGATGCTTTACACTGCACTACGGCGTACCGAATTTTTTGCGTCGCAACCACTCTCCCTACGATCTCACCATGCCGACACCTGTGATATTGCCGCCCTGCACCGCCATACATTGCCTTTTGCCGTCACCGATTTCACACGAGTACTTAAATTTTTTTTCCCCAAATACCCTAATATTATTAATACTACTGGATCGTTGGATTTTAATTAACACTAGTATATACTAGTGGTATGAGACAATACCATTAGGATATACAAGTGGTATAAGACACCGTAAAACTCCTCAGTTTATATGCGGAATCCGCTCTGTATCATACAACCACATAACCGTCGGCAATCATGCAACTTTTGATAGGCCGATCTCAATATCCTTCCAAGTACCAAAGTAGGACTTCCCTTTTCCTGGTAATTATAGGACAATTACTCACTCCATTGCCTGTCATATCCTGGTGTCTTTAACCTTTGTCCGCTTTCTTCCATGGTAACGCATCAAATCAACTTTGTCACAGTTGGACTAGTGAAAGTATCTGAATGTTCTCAATGTCCTCTTTATAAGCTTTGCAGGTTTTTGTCCATAGTAATGTGTCATTATCATCCTTCTCGTAGTAGGACTAGTGAAAGTATCTGAATCATTCTGTTCTCTCTTTGATACGTACATGTCTTGTTCAGTAACCAACCAACTCAGCTTCGCTGAATCATCTTTCGATTAGGTGGAGTTGTCCTCAATGGGACTCACGGGGTGCTCAAAAAAGGTGATGTATCTCTGCATTCTCATCTTATCAGCACACACACAACTGGCCTTAGACGAAATTGCACGTTACATTCAAGACTTTTTTTTTTGCAGTGACATTGTTTTTTACTAAAAGGGCATAGTGCTCGTGCTGGTCGTTCATGATAAGAATTTTTATACCTGATTAATCTGTATCGAGTTTGCTTAAGAATATAAGTTAAAATAGTGTATATTTCAGTGGATTAAGGCTTGACCATTAGATTCCAACCCTTGTCTGATGTAGAGGCCGGGCCTTGTTCTCAGTTACTCGTCCGCCCCTATATATATCCAGTGAATTAAAGTTGTTGCTTTCTTTAATTTAACAAATTGCTGCTGTCTCATACAGCTCAAAAGATCAAGCGCGTTCCACCAGTGAACATACTACAAAAAGAACATACATGGCACGCACAGAAAAAAGAGAGAGGCAGAATCTGCCCTGCACACTTGTGTATTCTGCCTTTTTTTTTCCTAAAAATATTTTTCAAGTGGATGTTCCTTAGCTTTTACCTCCGATGAGCAATTTTCTTTGTAATCCCTGGGCGTACCCCTTTTTTATAGTGAGTGTCAATACATTATCATTCAACGATAGGCAAAATTACCTGAATGAGCTTTCTCAATTAGCTGAGTCCAATGATCACCCTGTGTCCTATTATGCTTAAAAGGAGTGAGGACTGAGGACTATCAAACATGGAAGATGTATGGACACTAGTCCAAACTTGCTAGTATTTTTTATCACTTGCACATTGCAAACCACTTAGGATAAGAGAGTTTGCATTGCCTTCACAAATCAACGGGTTGGTGATCACTGATTACTCAATGACCCACTTGCCATGTACTCCTCTATTTCTTTCGGTCCATGGCCTAACTAATTGAATGCTCGATGCCAGAGTACATGGCTTTTATGGCAAGATGGCACACTGGATTTGCAGGCTTAACCCCAACTGTCCAGAATAGAAGTATATATCTTGCAGATGTTTATTTCTCTTGAAAACTATAGCGAAGTTGCGGTTATTAGGCGTTCCGAATAGATTTTAAGCAAGACATTTTCTAAGAGAAGAAACCAACAATAATGAAGTTATATGGAAACTTATATCAATATATATTTTGTCATTTCCAACTTGATAACTATTCCCTCCGTCTCTAAGTATAAGGGATTGTTGACTTTTAGACATCACCTTTGACCATTCGTCTTATTCGACAAATTTATGAAAATAATATTTATTTTATTATAATTAGTTTCATCAGTAGATATACTTTAAATATAATATAACTATTTTTATATTTTCATAAATATTTTTGATAAGACGAATGGTCAAACGTGATGTCTGAAAGTCAACAATCCGTTATATTTAGGGACGGAGGGAGTAGTAGTGACTTGCCATTTGTACAAGTGTGGGATCTGAATACAGCCGTAGAAAGAACATGAATCGATTTGTCCTTTGTATTTGTCTTGTAATCTTGTTCTATGTCCATCTCAGCTTACCAGAATCTTCTTCTAACTGTCCTGAGCCCTTTGTGAATTACGGGTCGCTACAAAGGTGATTGTATTGCATTGCCATTTGAGTAAGCGTGATATAAATATCTTTTAAAACAATACTGTACTAGCTTTTTACAAGGTGGAGGGCCTCAACAAGAATAATTCTAAATGTGTATGTGTGTTAATTATTACGGTATAAGTTAATTGCACACTTTTATCTATTAGCTGAAGTTGGTGGATGCAACTGGTCGATGCATAGTAACTCAATATAGTATCAGAGCTAGAGGTCTTGATTTCGAAACATGATGGTGATTTATTAAAAAAATTGCTACTGACTCAAATTTTCTACGTCTGCGGCCTGAGGGTACAACCACGTGGTGGGTGGGGGGGGGGGGGGGGGGGGGGGGGGGGGGGTGTTGCAGTATAAGTAAGCTGCTCATCTTTTCCTGTCATCTTCATGTGAGGGGGGCGGGGGTTGGAGTATAAGTAAGGTGCACATCATCCCATATCAGCTTAAGTTGATGGGTGCGATCGGTGCAAACTCCTTGCATTCATAGTCAGACAAGTGGAAGTATCCCATTTCATTTTATTTGTTCTCTCAATATGTTTAACCTTTGTAGGCATATATGAATCCTATTGTTTGATCTCTCTTTGATACATGTCTTAGTTTAGTAAGGAGTCAACTAAACCAACCTGAATCTTATTTCAATTAGGTAAATAGATTTGCTAGTTCTCAAGCATCTACGATTTCGTAAATCTCTCAGCCACATTTTCGGGACAATGAAAATTTACTGTTGAACAATGAAACAGTATATTTTTGGAGTAATGAAATTGTACTGCTTGAACAATTAATTCTGGTGGAACATTTTGTCTTTCCATAGAACATTTTTTTGGCACAAGTGAATGAAAAACCTTGACGGTTGGATCAATATCCATTGATTGACGAAAAAGACTGAGATATTAACAAACTCTAGTCATGTGAAGAAGAGACATCTCTATAAAAGGGAAACTTAAGGTTTGCTTAAAAATGTGATGCAACTTTAAATGGAAAGTGGCATGTTTGTGCCATCTTTGCTGGCAAGACCCTTCAATTACCAGAATTGTTTGTCGTTGTACTGAATTAGTCCATAATGGGTTAAATTAAGATAGTGTATGTCGCTATTTCGATGGTTGAACACTTGATAATTATAATCCAACCCTTGGTAGGATGCAGGGCCATGATATTACATATGTAGGGTGTTCAAAACGATTCAAACTTGTTGGTCTCAAAGAAAAAAAACAATTCATAACTTGTTTGCGTAGCACGCGGTGTAGGATTATCATGACACCTTGCTTCTGTTTCTCCTGTCTGCTTAGTTCATTTCGTAACCAAAATTAAGCTGATCTTCGGTGAGCTTGCACGAAGTAAAATTCAAACTTTTCTGCATAGTTTACTAATGATATTTTTAAAACGGAATTCACAGTAGATTCCCTAAGTTTTCGGGAGATTATGTGCTTACCATCAATGTTTTATTTTTTTTTAAGAAAGAGTTAAAGTGCATCACCGGTCTCTAAACAATTTTGAGATTCTCATTCAGATTCATAAACTCTTAAAATGAAGATTTAGGTTCTTAGGGCTCGTTTGGATTGGAGGAAAAAATTTCCTTTCCTGCGTTTTTCCTGTAAAATTGAACTGTTTCCTGTGAAATTCATGTGCGATTCCTGTGAAATTCCTGCGTTCCAAAGGAGGCCTTAAGCTATTTCAGTATTCTCATTTGGACCCATAAACTATATATTGAATTGAAGATTCGGGTCCCTAACCTTGTTTAGCACCTAAACAACCATCCAAAATGTAGCTTGCATCGAAATCATGATGACATGGGAGTGAAATGCATGGCCAGTCCTCAAACCTGTTCGGTGTGCTTGTTGGGGGAGGCCCACTGTGTCCCCTCCCCCGGGGGAGGCCCACTCTGTCCCCTCCCCCCGGCCCAAAGGTCCGGCCTGCAAAGAAGCCCACTAGGGCCCAGAATGACAAATAGTGTAGGACAAGCCCATGTACCTTGGCCTTAAGGCAGCTAGGGTTAGGGAATCCCACCTTGTAATAAGGAAATGACCATAGTGCCCTTGGTGGAAGGGCAATATGGTACTTGTAACTCTAGGGTTGTGGGGGTGTATGAACCTATAAATACCCCCCTACCACCCTTAGGACAGGGCATTGAATACAAGCTCTTAATTACCTACTTCTCTTGGCTCTTGTTTGGTCCCTTCCTAGTCCTTCCCAGGGGTCCCTCATTAGTGGTAGACCCTTGGAGGATCCCCCTTCTACTATTGTGGGCTTGTAACCACAACAGTTGGCGCCGTCCGTGGGGAACGAACAAGAAGCCACGACGAGATGACCAAGAGGACTGAAAAATCAAAAACTGACCCTCCGGCAGGGGGTGCCTGAAAGACCAGGTCCGCGGCCTCCGACGACAACATCGACCCGCTGACGATAATCCGCACCTTCCCCAGTGTTGGTATTTCTTACACCACGAATAAATCCGCAAGCGCACGGAATACCGTTGTAGCACTTCACCCGGGAGTATTCCAAGGTATCGTATTTGTTTTCCCCAAGGAACGGAGATATCCTGCAGCAAGGTTAGTTTTACCCAAAGACACACAAGAACGATAGTAGTATAGGATTGAGAGGATGAATAAAGATCTAGTTATCCCTTAGGGTAGACGCACTCAAGCTCTACTTGTTTACTTCGGGCACTGGTATAGACCTGGTCTGCCAAGTCACGCCAGCCTGTAGCTCTACGACGAACCCGAACGTGGAGGATTACAAGGGACGGATAGGGCTGTCACCACCTGCCGCCTACCTCTACAAACCATGGGGCACGCTGCAAACAAAGGTAACCTCTAGCCTAGAAACCACGTCTATGCCGTCGATTACTACTCTAACCCCGATCCTGGTACTGATTCAGAAGGCTAGAGCACTCCTTGCGGAGCGATGATCCCGCAAACAAGTATAACAAGAATAACAACTAGTAAATAATGCTCGCTAGATCAATATCACCACGAATACTAACTTATGAATAAGAATGACGAACGAACGAAGAACGAACGACGAACGAAGAACGAACGACGACCTAACGAAGAACGAACGAAGAACTACTAATAAGATAATATCCGCCAAGGTACAAGATTTGGGCTAAGTCCTCACAAAGGGAGGACTACCTCTCTCTTCTCCCCTGCCCTCTCTCCTACTCTACTACTATACAAGAGGCCCTTGGCCTGGATAGGAGTGGAATGACTTGTGTCTTGTGTTGTGTGTTGAAAGGAGGGGGGGGTACCCCTTTATTTATAGCCTTGGGAAGTCGGTTTGGGGGTCCTCCACCGCCTATGGGCATTAATTGCTGGCTGAACCGACCTTGGTATGACGGTGGAAAACTGCCATAAAAAGATGAGCCTTAGAGGCTAAGGTACTGGGTCGGCCGACCTGCCCTGTGGGGTCGGTCGACCCCCTGGGGCCACCTCCTGGCTCCCCTCTTCTCTGGCATATCTTCTGGAATATTCTCTTCTTTATTCTGCTTGCTATCCTCTGATATATTCTTGATATGATTCTGATATGATCCTTGGATATGATTCTGATATGGATCCCCTGGAATATTCTTGATATGATTTGGGTTGATTTGGTGGGTCCATAAATCTTTGCCATTATTGAGGATCTCCAGGAGAGGATCTTTCTTCATGTTTCCTTGATATTGGGCTTTTGGGGAGATATCTTTATTCTGGGGAAAATCGATGTTTCCAAAGTAGACCTTTTATGCTTCCTTTTCCCCGTTTTCCTATGAAATGCAGCTGCACTCACAAATTCACCAAGACTCGTGGAATCCGTTAGTTTCAAGTCCTAAGTCTACCTTTGGTGTTTGATTTGAGGGTAAAAGGTGCAGCTAGTTGACGGTTTATTTTGGGTCTAAGAGCCGTCAACAACTCCCCCACACTTAGCCTTTGCTCGTCCTCGAGTAAAGATAAAGGACTAAGGTGGAACATAACTTTCTTCGGTATGATGCTAGCATACAAGTTATTCCAAGCCATACCTGCACCTGTGAACTTTGATGTGTCTATCATGTCATCTTGGGCGGTTGAGGAATGGAACGGTCATGATTCAAGTCATCGTAGCTGCATCTGCTGAGTAACTTGGGTTTTTGAAAGATTTTCAAAAGTAAAAACATAGCTCATACTCCTCTAATGATAACTCTCAGATCGCTCAATGTGTATGATTCCTCACCAAGGCATTTGATTTGCCTCTTTTCATCCTATTTCTATGTAAGGCTTTATGTGGAGCTTGGTAGGGAATGAAAAGGAGCATACTTGCATTACTTATGTTGCTAAGTCAAAAACCGGTTCCAAGGAGATGACAAGTCATACAATCTGATCAAGAATGTGCATGTGTGTGGATAAGTGTATAAAAAAGTGAATACGGTGGTTACTCCTTGATGTGATGATGTCTCTCTCTTGATTGCTTTTTATTTGAGAACATGGCTATCACTTCTTCTCTTTCTTTTTTTTTAATCATGCTCAATCTGTTTGAGCAGTTTTTTTTTCTTATTCATGCTGCATATGAGCACTCTTTCTTTCTCTTTTTTTTTCAACTTCTCTATCTTTTCGATAGCTATGTCTCTTTTGCAAGAATATTTGGAGAGAGACATCAACAACAAATGAAAGAGTATTTATTTTGGTGGATGGATGAAATGGTGTGGCTAACTTCCAGTGTAGAAGTTTAGCATGTTTTGTGGTGGTGGTGTATGTGTACGTGATCTTGATCATGAAAGTATGACAAGCATCTCACAAGGGTCACAACAATTTGACAAAGCTCAAAGCAATAACAAGCAGCATTTGTAGAGGTTTTCAATATGATCATTATTTGGCTCTGGTGGGAATATAGGATCATTGAGGAGTGCAAAGCTATGGATTTTGAATTTTGGAAGAAAAATTCCCAAGCACTTTATGCAGAATAAGCAAGATTTCCTCTCATCCAACCATATCTCATTTGCCAACAACTTAGATAAACATGGGGTCCTATGAGATTGGTGTTCACAAGCAACAGGTGTATGATGCGAGGAATAAAGAGTATGCAGGCCAACCAGGTGAAAGTATGTTGGTTCATTTTATATTTGAGTTAAATCTACAAGATTTTCATGAAAGATTGTTTTAACTCATGAAATAGGGATTAGGGGATAAGATGCGCAAACCATCGCCATGTATGGAGTGGAGATTAAGTGGGACCTTTGGGTGTTTGATCGAACCAAGGGGTTCAATCATTCTTTGTTTTCTTGTGCCCAATGGCTCCACTCCTTAGCGTGTTGATCGGTGCGATGTTGTGCATCGTGTTGGTGGGAGATCTCGAATGTGTGCGTGATGAAGACAGAGAGATCTCCCCCACATTTCTTGTTGTACCTGGCTTCTTTTATTCAAAACAAACAAAATAATGTGGAAATAAAAAAGGACTCTACCGGGGTTAAAGACCGGTGAGCCTAACTAATTCAGTTTGGAAACTAGCTCAAGGCGCAGTATGTGTATGAAAAAGGGAAATAAAAGCGCCTAGTTTATTCATATGTTTTTTTTGTTATTTATTTATTTCTTTATTTGATTTTAGATTATTTTTCAACTTTTTATTTTATCATGTAAGGTGAAATATAAAAGATACAAGTTGCGATACAATTTACCTTACTGGGGGAGGGAACCTCCCCCACACTTGTTCTTTGCTCATAGCCCTTGATTGGGGTTGAACCCCATGCGTTGGTTGTGGGTCTTGAGATTGACCGGGCTTTGTTGCAGCGCGGCGTTGATGTTGGCACCTTGGTCCTTAGTGGTTTGCCGCCATGTGCCACGATGAACCTCAAGCCTCATATCATTGCGTGGGTTGGTCCCAACCAAGTGGATACTTAGTTGTTTCCCACCCTGCTAGATATTCATAGGCTGGGGCTGTGGTGGTGGCACCTTCGTGGCTGCATTCCTTGATCTTTTCCAAGTAATCCCTGCCAAAAGCTCTACTCTTGCAAGCAATCCTCATCCAACTTGGAGAGGGGTGGTTAGCTCTCATAGCATATACAAATAAAGTCCCGGGTTAGTTAACGGGATCTCATTTGTATAGCCGAGGAAGATAAGCACAAGCGAATCATGTGACCATGTATGAGTGTGACCATAAACATGATAATCCTCATTGATAAAAGATCAGGGCTCATTGATATAAGAAACTTAAGCATTTGTAAAGCCCAGACTCTATAAGCAACATGAGCAATCAACTAGGTGCATTCAACGGTCATGGATGCTTGAAAAGTTCTAACCATTGCAAATGCATTGCATAAGAGAGATTCTTAAGTTATAAACCATGGCAGCAGGATTCTAAGCTCATTCCTCATAGATAGGCATTAAGTAACACAAGTCATAGCAAGCCATTCATGCCTCAAACACAAGGTGGAATGTGATACTTTGCAAAAGAGCATGCTTGCGAAGATCATGAGTTGAAAACAAGGTCAAGCAAGCAATGCTTATGGAAGCCTAATAGCAGACTAAGGTTGTTTCATGAAAGCACGTGATACTCGTTCAGGAAGAACCGAAGAGTAAAACCATTGTCTACTACTAGCAGGGTGCATAAAAACTGCATGGCAAGTAGGAAGGAACATTTCTCACCACACAAGCAAATTCATCTCACCCTGTGGCTTCTCATCATTGGCAAAGTTAACATTCATACCTGTTTTGTGCAGCAATTCCGAGTCTTGTGCTCATGTGTGAGCATGGACACAGTTCCATGAGTGTTGTAGGCTTGCTTCTCCTCATCGCACACTAAGATGGATTGGTGTTGACGAGGAGTCTCGACGTGTTGTTTTCATCGTGGTCCACCTCCATGGGATCCTCTTGAAGCTCTTCATGCCAACCCTTTTGAGTTAGGCATGAGTTCGATGGAGAGGTACGAATATGTCACATCGAGAGTGCGACTTGGGTTTGAGCTTATCGCCTTCTTCAACGCATCGATGAGCCACTTGTTGGCCCATTTCATAGCTGCACACAAGAGCGAGAACACAAGAGCAAACTCGAGAACGGGTTATGTTAGTGTAAATAATGTGGATCACCCGTTGGTTGCCCTTGCAAAGAATTTTTTTTTCGCAACTCAAATCATGAAAACAAACTAAAAGAAGAAAAGGGAAATCTTTTTGAGGCAAAACGCAAAAAAGGTTTGTCTCAAATTTATTTCTTTTTGAGAGTGATTTTCAAAGAAGAATAAAAAGATTTGGAGGAAGTCCAGCGGGAAAATTATTTTCGGAACCTCCAAAAAATGCAAATGGAAGAAATAAAAGAAGATGGAAATATTTTTCTTGAATTTGAGACACATTCCAATGAAAACTTTGGAGAAATGTGTGAGCAAGAATTTTGTTGTGAGGGTGCTTGAGTGAAAATGAAAATGAAATTGGAGAGTCCAAGCACCCTTGCTTCACAGAAATGAAATCCAATTTGGCCAACAACTCCCCAATGGCTATGAAAAAGTCAATAGGAGTTGTGCCAAATTTCCTCCAAAATTTTGCTCAAAACATTTTCCAACAAAAAGTTGTCTTAAATTCATTTTCCAAATTTATTCTCAAGAGCAATAAAATGTTTTTTTAAAATAGAAAATAAAAAGAAGAGTTGGAAAACTTCCAACCTGAGAAAACTTATTTTGGGAAACTCCCATAATGCAAATGGAAAAAAAAACTGAAAAGGAGAAAGGAAATCTTTTTCTTGAACTTGAGACAAAATACAATGAAAACTTGGGGAAATGCCAGAGCAAGAATTTTTTGTAAGGGTGCTGGAGTGAAGAAGAAATGAAATTGAAAAGTCCAAACACCCTTGCATCCCAATATAAAGAAATGAAGCTCACGTTGGTCAACAACCCCGCAATGGCTATGTGATGAAGAGTCAGAGGGAGCTGTGCCAAAAATTCTTCTAAAATCTTTTTCGCTCAAAGCATTTCCAACAAGAGTTGTCTCAAATTCGTTTTCCCAAATTTATTTTCTCAAAATAAATAAAACACTTTTTTTTAATCATGCAAAATGCAAAGTGGTTTGAAAAATCCCAAACATGATTCGGGAAAAATTCAACATGCAAGAATGCAAGTGAAAATCAAATATATATTTTTGTGGGAAAAAAGTTAAATATGCAAAAGAATGCAGGTGAAAATTCAAACATGCATGGATGCAAATCGGAGAAAAATCAAATATTCATGTTGAAAGATAAATCAAATATGGAAGAAGCAAATATGGGATAACTACCGATTATCCTGTCGGCAAGGGCATCATCATTTTTAAGTCCGATGAGCAAGACTTTTCTCCGTCATGTTCTTGATAATATAGTCCCGGAGAATGATCTGCATGGTTAGTACCAAAAATGCAACCACGATATTTGCAATATTTATGGTAAATGAAAGCATCTACAACCATCCTGAAAAACAAGTAGCAAAACAGATAGACAAGGTGGTTGTTGGCCTCATGCATGGTTTTGGGACTAACAATGCTTGACTCTGGAGATTCATGATATGAGCATGTATCTTTTGGGTTTTCAAGGAAGAAGTTCCAATGCTCATTCAAAGATTCATCTTTGGATTCTAGAGTCGATGCCCCAAGAAATTCCATGGCCGAAGGATTTCTTTCTAGAAGTTCTTGTTCATCATCAAGAATGATGCAAGGAGGGCCAGAGGGAAAGGACTCAAGTGAGGCAGAAGAAGAGGATCGTTGGATTTGAAGTGTTTCTTCCTTCTTGTCCTCTTCTTTGTTGGAAAACTTCTCATCCTCATGAAGAGCAAGATCGGGTGATATGAATGGAGAAATGAACTTCACTTGCTCGAGTGGTGTATGATCGAGATGAGGTTTCACTAAAGGATTTTGAGTGGTGGTGGTGGCGAAAGAAGTTTTCCAAAGGTTTTCTTTCGTGTCCTCCGTGAGAAATGGTTCTTTTGGAGGATCGGGAGGAGAAGGAGGTGGTTTCTTTACCCAGGTGTAATTCGAGGTATTCCCATAATCTTCAAAAATTATTTCCTCAAACATCGGATATTCAAAGGGTTCATCTTCTTCTTCCTCCTCCATCATTTGTTGTTTGGGGGGTGATGTAGAGGCTGGTGGTTTTTGATAGGAAGAGTTCAAGGTGTTTCTGTAACCTCCAAAGATATCATCCCCAAACTTGGATGGGAACTCCAGAGGTTCTTCATCCTCTATCATCGTTCGTGAATCGGATGAGGACTCGGATATTGGGTCTACCAAGGTAGACACCTTTTGTTGTGTTTGCACAATGACTTCCTCATCCTTTGACTCCGGCTCCTCAGGTGTTTTCAGCACAGGCGAAAAAGGTGTGTTTTCAACGATTATTTCTAAAAGCTCTTTTGCTTCCGCTATGGTCTTATGGAAACAAGAACCACCGGCAGCGTGTCAAGATAAAGTGCGGTGTTTTTGCTCAACTCCGAAATAAAGTGTTGAAAAGAACGGGTTCTGGGAGCAATAACTCTGGGCCGGAATCTGTTAATGAACAGAACCGATCCATGCCGCACTAAGGGTCTCTTCCTCTTCCTGGCGAAAGTTAATTATTTCCGCTCGTAGGAGCAGTGATACGAGATACCGGGAAAAAATGCTAGACAAAATTTGTCTCGCAATTCTTCCAATCGCCGTTTCACTCTCTTAGCGGTGTAAGTGTACCCATTGCTTCGCCTTCCCATTGAGGGAGAAGGAAAACAATGTCCACTTTAAGGTTTCATGTGTCATGCCATTGATCAATCGGCATGCACACAATTGCTCAAACTCTCGCAAGTGTTGAAAAGGATTTTCTTCTTTAAGACCAGAGAAAGATAAACCTTTGATCAAAGCAATAAAACTGGGGCAAAGCTCATAGCTTGATGAATAAATTGGTTGTGATGATAAAGGTGGCTCTAAGAGCTCGCCCCGTGGAGCCGAGAATGATTGAATTGTAGGTCGTGGCTCCATGGTCAATGTTTTTGGTATTTTTCTTTAAGTGGATAGGTGAAGGTGTGAAAAGGATGGAAAGGATAGATGGTGGAAATGTTTTTTTTAATGATGGTAAAGGAAAGATAAAAGGATACAGTACGAGGGCAAACCTGGTTCGCAGCAGAGATAGCAACCGTTCCCGGCCGCAACGGCGCCAGAAATGCTTGTTGGTATTTCTTACACCACGAATAAAATCCGCAAGCGCACGTATACCGTTGTAGCCTTCTCCCGGGAGTATTCCAAGGTATCGTATTTGTTTTCCCAAGGAACGGAGATATCCTGCAGCAAGGTTGTTTTTACTCAAGGACACACAAGAACGATAGTAGTATAGGATTGAGAGGATGAATAAAGATCTAGTTATCCCTTAGGGTAGACGCACTCAAGCTCTACTTGTTTACTTCGGGCACTGGTATAGACCTGGTCTGCCAAGTCACGCCAGCCTGTAGCTCTACGACGAACCCGAACATGGAGGATTACAAGGGACGGACAGGGCTGTCACCACCTGCCGCCTACCTCTACAAACCGTGGGGCACGCTGCAAACAAAGGTAACCTCTAGCCTAGACATGAAGCGTCCCGGGTAATTAAATCACCCGAAACTCCGTGTTTTCCGTACTTGCCCCAGGATCAATGACAAGCACACACGGTAATCACAGTGGAACCATAGCCATATCAAAATTTAACTATCAAGTTTATTTGAAATTTACAAAATATTGGCTCATCGGCCGACGAAATACCTTAAGAAATAAAAACAGCGGTATCACAAAGGAATTCAAATCTCCAGCGTGTGCCCCGTGTTCATCCCACAGGCAATTGACTGGAAGTTGAACTCCTAGAAAGAACGGCATCGTTCCTCACCGAGATCCTCGTCATCTCTGAAACCAAGTTATCGGAGGCAAGCAATGCGGGTGAATAATAGCAAAAATAATATTATATGCAAGGCCAAATGAAGGAAGGTATAGTATGGTTAAGTTTGCATAAATGAGCATATGGCAATCTAAAACTTGATTAATGACATAATTACTAAATTAAATTGCTGAATATAATTGCATAAATGTAAGCACAAGTAAAATATATATGAATAAAGTGTCATACTTGACTTCCATGTCAAGTTCCTACAATAATCATCAACTATGCCATTCATATATCAATACCATAATAACCATGATCAATTTAATCCCAACCATTCTCTAAACAAAGACCTATCTTTAAGGAGCTTGAGACCGCAAGCACGGCCATTCGAATGGATTAATTACTCTGCAGAGTTTGTACGCTGTACCCATGGACAGTGAGTGACCGTATGTGGTGTAGCTAGCACCGTGCACTCACGAAGTGTGCACATCGGTATCACACATAGCTTTTTCACTAGTGTCCGCTATCTTGCCTCCCCTAAAATGTATTATGCCCTCCTTACCTGGCTACTAACACCCCAGAGGCTAGTCCTCCTTAACGGTGGGTAATTAGACCAGAGGGTACATTTCATGTATTGGTAACCTTGAGCCCAAAACCGTAGTGATGGAGGTCCCTCTGAATACATTCATTAATGAATTATCCATACATGCAGCCTACTCCTAGAAGGCAAGATAGTTTCCAACTAATTACTTAGCCATGACCGTCCCATACCAGCATCCATGGTCGCACGATTATTCCTTAAATCAAGATTCAAATGTACCGGTCCTTATGCGATGCGACGGGTCTCCAAAATCATCATTATCAATCAATCATTAATCCAATTTAACATTATCACATTATAACCCGTCAACATCTAAATTATCATCATATATCATCAACAAGAATTCCCCATCAACATAATCCGTAAATTTAATGATTATACATGTGCTTCCATTTATACAAAATATAGCCTTTCTTTTAGCAAACTTAATTAGTAATTAACTATATCATGAAGCTTAGAGCATGTGTCCATTATGATAGCCCATCTTATGGTTACAAGGAAATATGATATAGTTCAACAAAGGGGATAAAATCAAATAGGTAGTATCTACCATTTCCCAAATGAGCATTTTAGTGATATAAATTATGCATAAATTAATCCTACATATTAAGCACTTAAATGCATTTGCAAACATAGGATCAAATGATCAAGGGGTGTGCTTGCCTCGCACCTTTATATACATAATTCATAGGACGATCTTCAAGTGTCGATCTTCACGTGATGTAGTCCTCCGACGATTCACTCACGTTTGTGATAAACACCGAAGGATCCAAATAAAGTCATCGATTGAAGATCCAATAAAATCTACAATAGAAATACCATATTTCGAATAAAAACCAAAGAACATGCTTATGGAATGCATTTCATGAAAATAAATATGTACAACGCGTTGTCGAATTCTATCGATAAATAAATAGAGGAAGGGATACTAGGGTTCTCGCGACTCCATTTATTCTACGGTGATAATTTGCTAAGAGATATATTCCTGACCTTATAATGGCCATATTCACCTAGACAAGTTATTTATTATTTAGTTTCTCTTAAATAGAAAAGCATGCATGTGTTATTTAAATGAATTAATGTGAAGCTAACATGATGGTATAGATATTTAATTACTAAATCTCTAAAGGAAACATGGTGAGATGCATATGGCTTATTGATGGTGATTGCGTGCATATCTATTATATAAATTATAAATTATTTCTATTAATGAACATGGGGTTATTCAAAGAAACATGAGTAAATAAACTAGATTTACATAGCAAATATTCATAAGGTGATTTACATGTAAAATGAGGCACAAGCTTCTAATACATATATATATGGAGACATTCCTAAGATATCTATTTTCTATAAATATTTTGGGGCATCTATGCAGGTGTATGCTATCTACAATTATATCTTCAAATGCCAGATGCTCATGCAAGCTATTAAGTATAGCTGGTATATCTACACGTTGTCAAAAGAGAGCTCTACTATAGTTAGTTTATACTTAATTTCCTACTTATGGTATAAACTAGAAATATGGCCCTACGGTTAAATTTAACATCTAAAATGGATCTTGTACAAAACTACCATATTAGTCTTTACATGGAATTAGGGTGAGATCTATATACTTTATTTATAGCAACTGTATGCATAATTATTAGTTAAATATTCAAATTATTGCTATAGGAGAAAATATGAATTTTCATGAGAAATATGTATGCATCAAATTGAATATTTATCTAACAACACATCCTATGATTTAATGCTGGAAAACAATGGTAAAGGATCCTAATACATTAAAGTACAGCCTAGTATGTTCATTCGTGTCTACGAAATTTTATTTATATAAAAGTGTGCAAATTAAAGCTTTTAGTAAATAAAATAAGTATGCACTTAGTAAATTTCATAACATGACATATGAGATAAGTATTCTAGCCTAGGTATATGTGATAGGGTACAAAACTACATATTTAACCATAAAGATTGAATGCACACCTGTTATGTAATTATCTTAGAAATTCTTATCTAAGATATGTTATTTCATAAAAGCATAAATAAATCTAACCACTTAATTTCTAACAAATTTTTCTTACGATTTATTCTGATGAACAGCAGCAAAAGTCCTAAAAAATTTGCAAGGAATTTTTCTAGCATTTTTATCTAATATTTTACGGCCATTTTCCTATTATTTTTCAATTAAATCGCTTAAACAGAAACTGACCAATCGTAGCTGGACATGTGGCGGCTTAGGATTAAACCTAATCTAATCGTGCGTGTACAGTAGCCGCGGCAGTCGAACGGCTTGCCGGCGGCGAAGAAGCGGCGGACTCTGGTGCAGAGTAGGTCTACGCGATGCGCGAATTTGAGGGCTACCTTCCGGTAGTTGCCTTGTCGACGATGGCCGGCTGTAGCGGCGGTGCGGCGGAGACTAAGACGGCGCGGCGGCAGGACGACATCGTGGCGCAAGAAGATGAGAACGGCCACGAGTTCTTGTAGCCGTCCAAGCATCTACAGGCTAGGAGGAAGCTCACCGAGCCGTTGGCGGCGATGGAGGCGGCCGGAGGCGACGGTCATCAACCAGCGGAGATGGAGCAGAGGCGACGCTCGGCAACGGGGCTCCTACGCTCGATTGCTTGGTAAACAGACAAGGGTAAGTGAGTCAGTGTCATCCATAGATGCTAAATGAACAACATGTCGACGTGAAGCTAACCAAAAGAGCTCCAATTTCCGGCAATGGTAGCGGCGGCCGGAATGGGGAAAATGAAAATTCGTCGAATTGCTGCAACGGTTGTGGATGAGGTTAAGTTCTAGAGGATAAAGGAGACGGGAGGAAAAGAATCAAAGCTCCAGAGGTGTCCTTTTATAGGAAGAGAAGGCGGTTCTCGCCGAGGTCCCAATCGGCAGTGAAGCAAGGTGAGAGGAGATGGGGAGGAATTCCAACGAGGCGAGGGAAAGCGCGAGAGAGGTCGAAGGCCGTTGGACGCGCCGCGTGGAACTTCACTATCGCGGCACAGGGACGGCGTCGTGCGTGGCGAGGCGGTGGTGGCTGGACGGCGGCAGTGCGTTGACGAGCGGGAGGAAGACGACGTCGAAGGAGGCGGTTCGGGTACGGGCCGAGCTGGGCTGGTTGGGCCGCGGCGATGGCAGTTGGGTCGGTCAGGTAAGTTTCCTTTTTCTTTATTTTCTAAATGGGCCGACTAGAGATTAAGCCCATGGGGCATAAAGTAACTTTTCGAATTTTCCAGAGACAGGGACATGACAACTAATTTTCTACCTATCCAAACGTTCTCCAAATATTATGAAAAATTCACAGAATTAAGTTTCCGTGATTGCGACCTATGGTGAATTTTGGGGAATTTCTGTCTAAGCCAATTTCCCTAGAAAATTCAAACAAAATTCTGTGCAACATGAAATGCATTATATGCTTGAGTTCAAAATTCCAGAAATAGTTAAATTATTAAATTCAAATATGAAAATCAACTCCAAATATTTGAAATTCCAAATAAGAGCATCTCAATTCAAACCATAGCAAAATATTTATGAAAACCAAATTGAGTTAGTTCATTATTCTGTTTAGAAACTTTTCATCTAAATCTTTCGTAGCTTATGTTAATGATGAGTTGATTTCTCAAAAATGACGGCCTAGGGGGCCGGGATGTTACAGTCTACCCCCCTTAAAAGAATCTCGTCCTCGAGATTCCGCAAAGTGTTAGTGTGGATGTTCACAAAGGTTAGTTCCAAGGTCTCGAAATGTTCTTCGATCTTCGATACACCATATGTGAGGATGATCTTCAAGCTCTTGTTTTGCTTCCCTCTTGGACACGGTTACTCCTTGAAAATTCTTCATATGCCGTATTCCCTATTCCGTGGTAGTTAGTGGTGGATGGTTTTGAAATTAATTATCATGACATTATTAGTTCTTTGTCTTCGGCATACCACACGTAGGAAACAATCTTCACGTATTCCTCGATATGGTAGATTTCTTGAGGTCGTTCTCCGATGTAGTGTATATGTCCTTCATGCTTGATGAACATTGATATCTTGAGGAAGAGGAATCCTTTAAAAGAAATCTTCGGGGTTTGTTAACATTGTTAGTAAAGATTACAAAAACTTTTCTTCGGCTCATAAAAGAGGTTAATATTCGTATGATCAAAATATTAGTAGAGTTAGATATATCTTACGTCCTACCCCCCTTAAATAAGTTTTAACCTATCATTCATAAAACATTTGAAATGCAATGCACAACATATAAAGTTAGTTCCTTCATCTTCAAGATTTTTGTAGCAATGAGTCATCTTCTTATATTCTCCTTGCTTCCTCTTTGATGTAGTTGCTACTTTCTTGTCCTGGAGATATCTTCTCGAAGTCCCTTCCTTTATCTTGAGAAAATGCTTGATCTTCTACGGCGATGTTAGATGAAAACTTCGATTCTCTTATTAATGTCCCTCGTCATTTGTGTTAACTCGTTACGAATGTTAGCATTACATTTCTTTCTAATTTTAACTTTTATCGAAAGTTAGCAAGCACCTATATGATCAAAGAAGAAAATTTTATTTTATTCAACATAATGCGTAAAGGCTTTCAAAAATAGGTTCGGGAGTAAGGGAAATATTTAAGTGGATGTTTGTAACAAAGATACTATGATATTTTCAAAATCACAAGAAAGTTTTGATGAAATAATCTATTAGAAGAATGGAGTCAAGAGTGGTAGGTTAGTAATCCAATGGAGTTTTAGGGCTATGTAAGCAAATGAATTTATAATGGTGAAATAAAACCAATATGATTGGTTATGGAACAATTTTGAATGCCATGAGTCCCAATAAACAAATAAGGGAAAAATTCTTATGTTCAAGGAAACATGAGGTTTTCAAAGCATAAGAATGTTTTTATGAATTTTGATTTACCAAAGAATGGAACTCAAAATCATTAGGCTAGTGTTCAAATGGAATTCGACCTCGGGAAAACGGATGAGAATACAAAGATAAGTAAAGTCAATAGGATTGATTTTTAAATGACTCGAATAGCATGTTGGTCATTGAAGGATATATGAGCACAACATTTGCTATCCGAGAAGAATGGCAATAAATCCTTGCAACCAAAATTACCTAGTGGGAACATCAAAGATGGTTTTTAGGAACTTACTCCAAGGTTTACGAGGCAAGTTCTCTAGGACAGGATCAAAACAAATTTTTAGAGCAAGTCGATATGGATTTAATAAAATAATGAGGGATGCTAAATATATGATCAATGCAACACATGACAATATGGGCATGTGTAACAATGTGATACAATAACTATTAAAGCATGATCAGCGAATTGGTAATAAATGATAGAATGACTTGACATTCAAGTAAGGATGGAGAACAATTCATAACAACAAGGTTTATTCATGATTAGCATAAGGAATTATTCCAAGGTTTTCAAGAGGGTTACCTTAGAATATAGATCAAAGAAATTTCTAAAACCAAAGTAACATAGAGCCATAGGTTTCTGTGTTTTGTGGACCATGAAAGATAATATTTTTCATTGGATCATGCAAAAATCAAGGTTGATTCTAGAGATTCACATCAACATGGATCAAGTGATCTCTAGGTTAAACAAGTCAAGGAAGATATGGCCTTCAGTTTAAAAGTATTAATGGATATCGAGCTAGTAAAATAAATGAATATTGTCACAAGGTAAGATAGCTAGACAAAACAATTAGACATACAAAGACAACATCGAGATGTTTTAGGAAAAGCATTCGAAGATGGTTATACTTCAGTTTTAACAAATGGTATGTGAGATAGAAAAATTAAAGAAGTGAGATAGTATGATATTCTCGTACTAGTTAATTTAAGGGCGTTGATCAAATAAAGTCATCACGCTATACAAAACGTGAGGCACTGAACAATCCGAGATAAAACTCGGTTTAAGAAGAGCAGATACACATGGATACAGAAATTTTCCGACACTCTTGATTTGCCAACTACAAGAAAAGGAAGAGCCGAAAATTTACAAGAGAGAACAGCGACATTACTCATTGCGACCATCCAACGGGCGGTTGAAACGCACATGCACCCAGTAGGCTACTACTGACAGAACTGCCACAATCACCCAGATCAGCACATCCCAGAATGAGTCCGTGCCGATCGAGGCTGGGTACTGGCTCCAAGTTGCGAGGGGCGCGGGGGCGGTAGATCCTAGAGGTGGGAAGGAAGGGAAACAAGGTAGCGTTTGGCTGGTGAGAAGCCATGGCTAGGACAGTGCCCTTTTTATGGTGGCTCAGTGGGGGGGGGGGGGGCTCCGGCGGCGAGATCTGGTGGAGCTTCTGAGATGCAAAGGGAAAAGAGAGCCGAGCGGCTAGGTTAAGGAGAGGCAGGTGAAGTGAGAAGACGAGCAGGGATATCTGCGGGGAGATGGGTTGCTTAGATAGGTTTGGGCCGAGTGGCTCATGGGCTTGGATGTCTCACATAAAATGATAAAAGAAAATTGAATTATTCTTGAAAGAAAGAATATAGTTTAGCCTCACTCTAGGTATGGCATGCTTAAAAGTAAATCAAGGAAATTTTTAATGCACTCAACAAGCCAATGTATGCAACTAGGGGAGGGGGTTGGGAGGTATAAGCTAGAGGATATGATTAGCGGTATCGCGATGTTGGCGTTAACTTATGTTATAGTCATAGATAATATGAGGTTATCCTAAAGGAAGGTTAGTAAAATTTAAACTATTTATTTTAGCATCCAATTTTATGCTTCCAAAATAAAACACCAAAATCACATAAAGCACCAAATCGAAAAGAACGAGCAAATCGACCGCAAATGGAAACTTCAGAATTTTTGAAAACAATTTCCTTCTTATTAATTATATCCATAGGTCTTTATGGCATAGCACTTTTAAAATGCCATATAATCCTACCTTAATATTTTCTTCCTACGGCCTTTATATCTATACCTCCTAAGAAATTTTGAAAGGAATAAGAGAAGAGATCCTAGTATTTATCATCGCATTCTCGCTACATCTTCTTCCTTGTCTAATGATAAATATAAAAGAAATAAGATTAGGAAGAAAATAGAATCAAGGTCAAGATGAGATACAAGAAAGAATATTTAAAATCAAGGTTGAGGAAAAGAGAACAATATTCTTCTTCTCCTTCATCTTTTCTCCTTAGCTAAGAAAGAGATGAGAGGGGATAAATAATTTCTCAAAATCAAATGAAAATATAGATAAGAAAAGAGACTAGGATTTAGGAAAGATGAGCAAAATCCTTATATTTTCTAAATATATTTGAAAATTTTGAAAATATAGCTTCAATTTACTAATCTAATCTAACGACCAATCTATCTAGGGTCAACCTGCAGTCAATATAGCTCGGATACCACCTGAAGCGTCCCGGGTAATTAAATCACCCGAAACTCCGTGTTTTCCGTACTTGCCCCAGGATCAATGACAAGCACACACGGTAATCACAGTGGAACCATAGCCATATCAAAATTTAACTATCAAGTTTATTTGAAATTTACAAAATATTGGCTCATCGGCCGACGAAATACCTTAAGAAATAAAAACAGCGGTATCACAAAGGAATTCAAATCTCCAGCGTGTGCCCCGTGTTCATCCCACAGGCAATTGACTGGAAGTTGAACTCCTAGAAAGAACGGCATCGTTCCTCACCGAGATCCTCGTCATCTCTGAAACCAAGTTATCGGAGGCAAGCAATGCGGGTGAATAATAGCAAAATAATAATTATATGCAAGGCCAAATGAAGGAAGGTATAGTATGGTTAAGTTTGCATAAATGAGCATATGGCAATCTAAAACTTGATTAATGACATAATTACTAAATTAAATTGCTTGAATATAAATTGCATAAATGTAAGCACAAGTAAAAATATTATATGAATAAAGTGTCATACTTGACTTCCATGTCAAGTTCCTACAATAATCATCAACTATGCCATTCATATATCAATAACCATAATAACCATGATCAATTTTAATCCCAACCATTCTCTAAACAAAGACCTATCTTTAAGGAGCTTGAGACCGCAAGCACGGCCATTCGAATGGATTAATTACTCTGCAGAGTTTGTACGCTGTACCCATGGACAGTGAGTGACCGTATGTGGTGTAGCTAGCACCGTGCACTCACGAAGTGTGCACATCGGTATCAGAGCATAGCTTTTTCACTAGCTGTCCGCTATCTTGCCTCCCCTAAAATGTATTATGCCCTCCTTACCTGGCTACTAACACCCCAGAGGCTAGTCCTCCTTAACGGTGGGTAATTAGACCAGAGGGTACATTTCATTGTATTGGTAAACCTTGAGCCCAAAACCGTAGTGATGGAGGTCCCTCTGAATACATTCATTAAATGAATTATCCATACATGCAGCCTACTCCTAGAAGGCAAGATAGTTTCCAACTAATTACTTAGCCATGACCGTCCCATACCAGCATCCATGGTCGCACGATTATTCCTTAAATCAAGATTCAAATGTACCGGTCCTTATGCGATGCGACGGGTCTCCAAAATCATCATTATCAATCAATCATTAATCCAATTTAACATTATCACATCATAACCCGTCAACATCTAAATTATCATCATATATCATCAACAAGAATTCCCCATCAACATAATCCGTAAATTTAATGATTATACATGTGCTTCCATTTATACAAAATATAGCCTTTCATTTTAGCAAACTTAATTAGTAATTAACTATATCATGAAGCTTAGAGCATGTGTCCATTATGATAGCCCATCTTATGGTTACAAGGAAATATGATATAGTTCAACAAAGGGGATAAAATCAAATAGGTAGTATCTACCATTTCCCAAATGAGCATTTTTAGTGATATAAATTATGCATAAATTAATCCTACATATTAAGCACTTAAATGCATTTGCAAACATAGGATCGAAATGATCAAGGGGTGTGCTTGCCTCGCACCTTTATATACATAATTCATAGGACGATCTTCAAGTGTTGATCTTCACGTGATGTAGTCCTCCGACGATTCACTCACGTTTGTGATAAACACCGAAGGATCCAAATAAAGTCATCGATTGAAGATCCAATAAAATCTACAATAGAAATACCATATTTCGAATAAAAACCAAAGAACATGCTTATGGAATGCATTTCATGAAAATAAATATGTACACGCGTTGTCGAATTCTATCGATAAATAAATAGAGGAAGGGATACTAGGGTTCTCGCGACTCCATTTATTCTACGGTGATAATTTGCTAAGAGATATATTCCTGACCTTATAATGGCCATATTCACCTAGACAAGTTATTTATTATTTAGTTTCTCTTAAATAGAAAAGCATGCATGTGTTATTTAAATGAATTAATGTGAAGCTAACATGATGGTATAGATATTTAATTACTAAATCTCTAAAGGAAACATGGTGAGATGCATATGGCTTATTGATGGTGATTGCGTGCATATCTATTATATAAATTATAAATTATTTCTATTAATGAACATGGGGTTATTCAAAGAAACATGAGTAAATAAACTAGATTTACATAGCAAATATTCATAAGGTGATTTACATGTAAAATGAGGCTACAAGCTTCTAATACATATATATATGGAGACATTCCTAAGATATCTATTTTCTATAAATATTTTGGGGCATCTATGCAGGTGTATGCTATCTACAATTATATCTTCAAATGCCAGATGCTCATGCAAGCTATTAAGTATAGCTGGTATATCTACACGTTGTCAAAAGAGAGCTCTACTATAGTTAGTTTATACTTAATTTCCTACTTATGGTATAAACTAGAAATATGGCCCTACGGTTAAATTTAACATCTAAAATGGATCTTGTACAAAACTACCATATTAGTCTTTACATGGAATTAGGGTGAGATCTATATACTTTATTTATAGCAACTGTATGCATAATTATTAGTTAAATATTCAAATTATTGCTATAGGAGAAAATATGAAATTTTCATGAGAAATATGTATGCATCAAATTGAATATTTATCTAACAACACATCCTATGATTTAATGCTGGAAAACAATGGTAAAGGATCCTAATACATTAAAGTACAGCCTAGTATGTTCATTCGTGTCTACGAAATTTTATTTATATAAAAGTGTGCAAATTAAAGCTTTTAGTAAATAAAATAAGTATGCACTTAGTAAATTTCATAACATGACATATGAGATAAGTATTCTAGCCTAGGTATATGTGATAGGGTACAAAACTACATATTTAACCATAAAGATTGAATGCACACCTGTTATGTAATTATCTTAGAAATTCTTATCTAAGGATATGTTATTTCATAAAAGCATAAATAAATCTAACCACTTAATTTCTAACAAATTTTTCTTACGATTTATTCTGATGAACAGCAGCAAAAGTCCTAAAAAATTTGCAAGGAATTTTTCTAGCATTTTTATCTAATATTTTACGGCCATTTTCCTATTATTTTTCAATTAAATCGCTTAAACAGAAACTGACCAATCGTAGCTGGACATGTGGCGGCTTAGGATTAAACCTAATCTAATCGTGCGTGTACAGTAGCCGCGGCAGTCGAACGGCTTGCCGGCGGCGAAGAAGCGGCGGACTCTGGTGCAGAGTAGGTCTACGCGATGCGCGAATTTGAGGGCTACCTTCCGGTAGTTGCCTTGTCGACGATGGCCGGCTGTAGCGGCGGTGCGGCGGAGACTAAGACGGCGCGGCGGCAGGACGACATCGTGGCGCAAGAAGATGAGAACGGCCACGAGTTCTTGTAGCCGTCCAAGCATCTACAGGCTAGGAGGAAGCTCACCGAGCCGTTGGCGGCGATGGAGGCGGCCGGAGGCGACGGTCATCAACCAGCGGAGATGGAGCAGAGGCGACGCTCGGCAACGGGGCTCCTACGCTCGATTGCTTGGTAAACAGACAAGGGTAAGTGAGTCAGTGTCATCCATAGATGCTAAATGAACAACATGTCGACGTGAAGCTAACCAAAAGAGCTCCAATTTCCGGCAATGGTAGCGGCGGCCGGAATGGGGAAAATGAAAATTCGTCGAATTGCTGCAACGGTTGTGGATGAGGTTAAGTTCTAGAGGATAAAGGAGACGGGAGGAAAAGAATCAAAGCTCCAGAGGTGTCCTTTTATAGGAAGAGAAGGCGGTTCTCGCCGAGGTCCCAATCGGCAGTGAAGCAAGGTGAGAGGAGATGGGGAGGAATTCCAACGAGGCGAGGGAAAGCGCGAGAGAGGTCGAAGGCCGTTGGACGCGCCGCGTGGAACTTCACTATCGCGGCACAGGGACGGCGTCGTGCGTGGCGAGGCGGTGGTGGCTGGACGGCGGCAGTGCGTTGACGAGCGGGAGGAAGACGACGTCGAAGGAGGCGGTTCGGGTACGGGCCGAGCTGGGCTGGTTGGGCCGCGGCGATGGCAGTTGGGTCGGTCAGGTAAGTTTCCTTTTTCTTTATTTTCTAAATGGGCCGACTAGAGATTAAGCCCATGGGGCATAAAGTAACTTTTCGAATTTTCCAGAGACAGGGACATGACAACTAATTTTCTACCTATCCAAACGTTCTCCAAATATTATGAAAAATTCACAGAAATTAAGTTTCCGTGATTGCGACCTATGGTGAATTTTGGGGAATTTCTGTCTAAGCCAATTTCCCTAGAAAATTCAAACAAAATTCTGTGCAACATGAAATGCATTATATGCTTGAGTTCAAAATTCCAGAAATAGTTAAATTATTAAATTCAAATATGAAAATCAACTCCAAATATTTGAAATTCCAAATAAGAGCATCTCAATTCAAACCATAGCAAAATATTTATGAAAACCAAATTGAGTTAGTTCATTATTCTGTTTAGAAACTTTTCATCTAAATCTTTCGTAGCTTATGTTAATGATGAGTTGATTTCTCAAAAATGACGGCCTAGGGGGCCGGGATGTTACAAGACACCACGTCTATGCCGTCGATTACTACTCTAACCCCGGTCCTGGTACTGATTCAGAAGGCTAGAGCACTCCTTGCGGAGCGATGATCCCGCAAACAAGTATAACAAGAATAACGACTAGTAAATAATGCTCGCTAGATCAATATCACCACGAATACTAACTTATGAATAAGAACGACGAACGAACGAAGAACGAACGACGACCTAACGAAGAACGAACGAAGAACTACTAATAAGATAATATCCGCCAAGGTACAAGATTTGGGCTAAGTCCTCACAAAGGGAGGACTACCCCTCTCTTCTCCCCTGCCCTCTCTCCTACTCTACTACTATACAAGAGGCCCTTGGATTGGATAGGAGTGGAATGACTTGTGTCTTGTGTTGTGTGTTGAAAGGAGGGGGGTACCCCTTTATTTATAGCCTTGGGAAGTCGGTTTGGGGGTCCTCCACCGCCTATGGGCATTAATTGCTGGCTGAACCGACCTTGGTATGACGGTGGAAAACTGCCATAAAAAGATGAGCCTTAGAGGCTAAGGTACTGGGTCGGCCGACCTGCCCTGTGGGGTCGGCCGACCCCCTGGGGCCACCTCCTGGCTCCCCTCTTCTCTGGCATATCTTCTGGAATATTCTCTTCTTTATTCTGCTTGCTATCCTCTGATATATTCTTGATACGATTCTGATATGATCCTTGGATATGATTCTGATATGGATCCCCCGGAATATTCTTGATATGATTTGGGTTGATTTGGTGGGTCCATAAATCTTTGCCATTATTGAGGATCTCCAGGAGAGGATCTTTCTTCATGTTTCCTTGATATTGGGCTTTTGGGGAGATATCTTTATTCTGGGGAAAATCGATGTTTCCAAAGTAGACCTTTTATGCTTCCTTTTCCCCGTTTTCCTATGAAATGCAGCTGCACTCACAAATTCACCAAGACTCGTGGAATCCGTTAGTTTCAAGTCCTAAGTCTACCTTTGGTGTTTGATTTGAGGGTAAAAGGTGCAGCTAGTTGACGGTTTATTTTGGGTCTAAGAGCCGTCAACACCCAGCGGCTCGACACCTCCGACAACCGTTGCTTCGGCGTCGACCTCAGTGGTTCCACCTTCGGAGGCCAACAACAACACAACCAACACCGACCTTCCAGCAGTCGAGGAAGCGGCCGAAGGCTCCTCCGAAGAGGAAGAAGAGAACATCGACGCGGGCGAGGTCGAGCGCCGCAACGAAACGATGGAGCCACTTCGCCGGAACGCCGAAGACGAAGCGCGGAGCCGAAGGGGGCTCGCCGAAGCAGTGGCTGAGGAGCAGCGCCTGGCGGGGCTCCAAGAGGCATTCAACCGCGAAGCTCGGGAAGCCGACGAAAGGCTGCTGAGGCAGCGCGCCCTCGAGAACCTCGACCGAGGCGAAGCCACTTACCGCCTTTGAGCCGAAGCCGCGCGTCGACGACAAGTTCACCTCCAGGCTCAACTAAACACCCTGCGACGCACCGGCCGCCGGGAGACTGACACACCGGAACACCGCCACGAGCGCGACGAGAGGCATACCCACTCCAGCGGCAGCGGGCGCCACGCAAGCTCTTCCGATACGAACCAACCGCTCTCCGCGCGCTTACAGGCGGTGGCGTGGCCGCGGAAGTTCATTTCGGCGAAGCTGCCAACCTTCGACGGCACCTCCGACCCCCGCGAGTTCTTCATGAGCTACGAGACCGCTATCGAGTCAGCAGGGGGCGACGATGACATCAAGGCCAAGGCGTTCGTCCTCGCTTCGAGCGGGATCGCCAAGACATGGTACACCAAGCTGCCCGCGAACATCATCTATTCATGGGAGCAGCTTCGGGATCAACTCCAAATCCACTTTCAAGGCAATTACGCAGCGAAGGTCACGGCGGCAGACCTTCAGGCGTGCAAGCAGAAAGACGACGAGTCACTACAAGACTACACCCGACGCTTCCTCCATCTGAAGTGCCAGGTGGAAGGAGTACCTGATTCGATCATTATCGAGGCGGTTGTTGACGGCTCTTAGACCCAATATTTACCCGTCAACTAGCTGCGCTTTTTATAATGAAACAATCACCAAAGGTAGACTTAGGTCTTTAAACTAATGATTTCCACGAGTCTTGGTGAATTTGTGAGTGCAGCTGCAGTTCGTAGGAAAACGGGGAAAAGGAAGCATAAAAGGCCCATCCTGGAAACACCAATTTTCCCTGGAATAAAGAATTATCCAAATAAAGCCCAACTCCCGATAAAAAGACTTCAAGTCCACCCATAGCAGGTGGATCAGAGGAGAAGGCAACCAGGGGAAGCCACCTGAGAAGGCCCAGGCCCGGAGGGGCCAGCCACAGGTCGGCCGACCCCAAACCCTAGGTCGGCCGACCCCCTGTGGTGGCCCCACTGGCCCATCTTCCTATGGCGGTTCGCCACCGCCTTCCAGAGGTCGGTTCCACCTGCAATCGATGCCACCGACCTAAGGAACCGCCTCAAGTTGCCGACCTTCTTGGGCTATAAATAAAGGGGTACCCCCCTCCTCCAAAAGACATCACAAGACACAAGTCATTCCACTCCCATCCAGGCCAAGGGCCTCTTGTACAGTAGTAGAATAGAGGAGAGGGCAAGGATCAAGAGAGGGATAGCTTTCCTTTTAGTTATTTCCTTATCTTGTACCCTTGGCGGATATTTATCTTATTAATAGTTCATCGTTCGTTCTTCGTTCGTTCGTCGTTCGTTCGTCGTTCGTTCATAGTACGAACCTTGTTCTTATTCGTAAGATTAGTATTCGTGGTGTTATTGATCTAGTGAGCTTTACATACTAGTCGTTATTCTTGTTATACTTGTTTACGGGATCATCGCTCCGCGAGGGGTGCTCTAGCCTTCCAGATTGGTACCAGGACCGGGGTTAGAGTAGTAATCGACGGCATAGGCGTGGTGCCTAGGCTAGAGGTTACCTTTGTTTGCAGCGTGCCCCACGGTTTGTAGAGGTAGGCGGCAGGTGGTGACAGCCCTGTCCGTCCCTTGTAATCCTCCACGTTCGGGTTCGTCGTAGAGCTACAGGCTGGCGTGACTTGGCAGACCAGGTCTATACCAGTGCCCGAAGTAAACGAGTAGAGCTAGAGTGCGATCGTCCTGCGGGACAGCTAGATCTTTATTCATCCTCTCAATCCTATACTACTGCCATTCTTGTGTGTCCTTGGGTAAAACTAACCTTGCTGCAGATTATCACCGTTCCTTGGGGAAAACAAATACGATACCTTGGAATACTCCCGGGTGAAGTGCTACAACGGTATTCCGTGCGCTTGCGGATTTATTCGTGGTGTAAGAAATACCAACAAGCATTTCTGGCGCCGTTGCCGGGGAGCGGTTGCTAATTCTGTAGCGGACCAGGTTTGCCCTCGTAACTTATCTTTACATTTCCCGTTCAATTAAATTAGAAAAAAAAAATACACACATGGAGTCATCACCTACAATCCAATCTTTTTCCACTCCACGGGGCGAGCTCTTAGAGCCACCATGTTCATCTCAACTTGTTGTTTCAACAAGCTATGAGCTCAGCCCCAGTTTTATTTCTTTGATCAAAGGACTTTCTTTCTCTGGTTTTAAAAATGAAAATCCCTTTGAACACTTGCGAGAGTTTGAGCACTTGTGTGCATGCCGATTGATCAATGGCATGACACATGAAACTTTAAAGTGGAAATTGTTTTCCTTCTCTCTCAATGGGAAGGCGAAGCAATGGTACACTTACACCGCTAAGAGAGTGAACGGTGATTGGAAAGAATTGCGAGACAAATTTTGTCTAGCATTTTTTCCCGTATCTCGTATCACTGCTCTACGCGCGGAAATAATTAACTTTCGCCAAGAGGAGGAAGAAACCCTTAGTGCGGCATGGATACGGTTCTGTTCATTAACAGATTCCGGTCCAGAGTTATTGCTCCCAGAACCCGTTCTTCTGCAACATTTTTATTCAGGGTTGAGCAAAGACACCGCACTTTATCTTGACACGGCTGCCGGTGGTTCTTTCTCTCATAAGACCATAGCGGAAGCAAAAGATTTGCTAGAAAGAATTGTTGAAAATACACCTTTTTCCGCTGAAATACCCGAGGAGCCGGAGTCAAAAGATGAGGAACTCATTGTGGAAACACAACAAAAGGTGTCTACCTTGGTAGACCCAACATCCGAGTCCTCATCTGATTCCCGAACAATGACAGAGGATGATGAACCTCTAGAGTTCCCATTTGAGTTTGAGGAAGAAATTTTTGAAGATTTTGGAAACACCTCGAACTATTTGTTTCAAAAGAGACCGCCTGTTCCTTTGCCACCTCCCGAACCAATTGAAAAAGAATATCTTGTGGAGACTGTTCGGGAGCTTACTTCAATCATGAGCGATGAATGGTTGAGGGAGAATGAGCTATCCATGGATATCATTCGGCTCTGCCCTCCCTCAACCAACATATGCTGCTCCATCAAAGGAACCAAGGTGGATGCACTCTACAATCCTCTTGTTGGTGCCAATATCCTCTCCGACACATATGCGTTGTCAATCTTTGGCAACCGACCATGGACATCAACAAACAAACTCCTCAAGCACCCATCAGGCCATATTCTTGAGAGTTTGGGGATTGTCAGAGATGTGACTCTCTATCATGAAGACCTTGAGGTTATCCTGGATTTCTACGTCTTCGAAGTCCCAAACTTCGACATAATGATCGGGCATTCCATAGAAAAATTCCTCATCGATGCCCCATCATTTGGAAACCTCAATTTCACCCTCGGAAAAGAGTCATTCTCCATTCCAATTACCACATCACGAAACACTCTTTCCGATGAACCACTTGAGGAATATCAAGTGGAGGAGGTCATGGCCATTTTTCCTCACATGGACCCCGAGTTAGCCTTGGAGGAAGATGCACAAGACTTTATCTTAGAAGAAGCCGACTCGGAGGACACCTTTGAGCTACCACAAACCACACCACCGCCACGACCTCCCATTGATCTTAAAGCGCTACCTCCCGGTTTGCGCTATGCTTTCTTGCACGAAGATCCGCAAGCTCCTGTCATCATAAGTGACAAGCTTTCGGAAGAAGAAACCACCAAACTCATAGCTGTGCTTGAAAAACATCGCTCCGTTCTTGGCTACTCACTTGAAGACCTAAAAGGGATCAGCCCCGCTCTCTGCACCCATCGCATTCCCACGGATCCTGAAAGTACACCTTCAAGGGAACCTCAAAGGAGGCTGAATAATGCGATGAGAGAAGTTGTGAAGAAAGAGGTCTTGAAGCTATTACATGCTGGGATCATCTATCCTGTTCCTCACAGTGATTGGGTGAGCCCCGTACAAGTGGTGCCCAAGAAAGGAGGTATGACGGTTGTTCATAATGATAAAAATGAACTCATTCCTCAACGAACCGTCACGGGGTGGCGAATGTGCATTGATTACCGAAAACTTAACAAGGCTACAAAGAAAGATCATTTTCCGCTGCCCTTCATCGATGAGATGTTGGAACGGCTGGCAAATCATTCTTTCTTCTGTTTCCTTGATGGGTATTCGGGATATCATCAAATTCCCATCCACCCCGACGATCAAAGTAAGACAACTTTCACATGCCTGTATGGAACTTATGCTTATCGTCGCATGTCTTTTGGTTTGTGCAATGCACCTGCCTCGTTCCAACGTTGCATGATGTCTATTTTCTCTGATATGATCGAAGAAATTATGGAAGTTTTTATGGATGATTTCTCTGTTTATGGAAAAACCTTCGATCATTGCTTAGAAAATTTAGACAAGGTCTTACAGAGATGCCATGAGAAGGACCTGGTACTTAATTGGGAAAAGTGCCACTTCATGGTCCAAGAGGGCATAGTTCTTGGACACCTTGTGTCCGAGAGAGGAATAGAGGTGGACAAAGCAAAAATAGAAGTTATAGAAAAGCTTCCGCCTCCTGTGAATATCAAGGGTGTTCGTAGTTTTCTGGGTCATGCTGGTTTCTATCGTCGCTTCATAAAATATTTTTCTCAAATTGCACGACCCCTTACGAACTTGCTTGCTAAGGATGCACCCTTTGATTTCAATGATGACTGCATGCATGCCTTTGCTACTCTTAAGAATGCACTCATCTCTGCTCCAATCATTCAACCCCCTGATTGGACGCTTCCTTTTGAAATAATGTGTGATGCTAGTGATTATGCTGTGGGGGCAGTTCTTGGTCAAATGAAAGACAAAAAGCATCATGCAATTTCTTATGCTAGCAAAACTTTGACTGGAGCTCAGTTGAATTATACTACCACTGAGAAAGAGCTCCTTGCCGTTGTTTTTGCTTTTGACAAGTTTAGATCTTACTTAGCTGGAGCAAAAGTTATCGTTTACACTGATCATGCTGCTTTGAGATATCTGCTTGCTAAGAAAGATGCTAAACCTCGTCTCATAAGATGGATCCTTCTACTCCAAGAGTTTGATCTTGAAATTAAAGATAAGAAAGGAGTAGAAAATTCTGTAGCAGATCATTTGTCGCGTATGCAATTCACTAACTTGCAGGAGTTACCCATAAATGACTTCCTACGCGACGACATGCTGCTGAAAGTGACGGATTCGCACCCTTGGTACGCCGACATTGTGAACTTCATCGCCACAGGATACGTACCACCAGGGGCGGATAAAAGAAGATTGATTTATGAAAGTCGCCGTCACTTATGGAATGAACCATACCTCTATCGTGTCTGCGCCGATGGACTGCTTAGGCGATGTGTGCCCACTCCCGAGAGCACACAAATCATTGAAAAATGCCATGCAGCCCCATACGGTGGACATTATGGTGCCTTCCGTACCCAAGCAAAGATCTGGCAAAGTGGATTCTTCTGGCCGACCATGTATGAAGATACAAAAGAATTCATTAGAAGATGCCCACCATGCCAGAGATTTGGAGGCATCACAGCACGAGATGCAATGCCCCTCACATACAACCTTCAAGTCGAACTCTTCGATGTATGGGGCATTGACTTCATGGGACCATTCGTGAAGTCCCAAGATTGTGAATACATATTGGTGGCAGTGGATTACGTATCCAAATGGGTAGAAGCTATGCCATGCCGAGCTGCCGACTCCAAACACGCTCGCCGGATGTTCCACGAGTTTATCTTTCCAAGGTTTGGAACTCCGAGAATGGTGATAAGCGACGGAGGGTCTCACTTCATTGATAAGACCTTCCGTAGCTTTCTAAGAGAGCTTGGAGCAAAGCACAACATTGCCACTCCATACCATCCTCAAACGAATGGGCAGGCCGAAACATCCAACAAACAAATCAAGCGGATCGTGCAGAAAACAGTCTTGGAAATGGGGAAGGGATGGAAGAACAAGCTACCCGATGCACTATGGGCATATAGAACAGCCTACAAGACACCCATAGGCATGTCACCATACCAACTCGTCTATGGAAAAACGTGCCATTTGCCAGTCGAGTTGGAACATAAAGCATATTGGGCCATGAGAACTTGGAACATGGATATGAAAGGAGCTGGGTGGAGAAGAAAAATGGAGATAGCTGAGTTGGAAGAATGGAGAGACAAAGCATATCACAACTCAGCCATCTACAAGGAGCGTACAAAGCGCTGGCATGACCGGCGAATAAAGATAAAAGAATTCAAAGTTGGAGACAAGGTGTTGCTCTTCAATTCAAGGGTAAAGCTTTTCGGGCATGGAAAATTGAGAAGTAAATGGAACGGACCATACACCATCATCGACACGTCGACTCATGGGGCAATCACACTCCAGGACGACGGAGGTAATGTATTCAAGGTAAATGGTCAGCGCCTTAAAATTTATCTTGAACCCGAAGCAAATAAAGATTTCGATGTCATGAATCTAATTGATTTAAATCTTTTATCCTGACATCCTCTGTTTCTTATTTTTACCCGTCGCAATTATTGTACAATATATTTTCGAATAAGAAGAGCACTGCAGAAATCAGGGGGCGAGTGGGACCCACACAGGGTCGGCCGACCCCCCTATCAGGTCGGGCGACCCCTGTGAGATCCACAACGATCCTAATTTTCCCCCACCTGTTTCTCCAACGTTCACAAGCAGAAATCCCACTGATGTAGCTCCTGCTCTGCTCCGGGAAAATCAGGGAAACTCTTTCCTTAGTCTCCCTTATAAATATTAGTGATTTCCTCTCTTTTCCCTTGCACCACCCATCTTCTTCATCAAACCAAGATCCCAAAACACTCCCAACATCACCATGGACAGCAGCATCCCTGACTTTGATGTGTCCGCCACCACAAGCCAACTCTTGCGCGAACTTGACCTAGAGAACATCCTTGATCCCGTCACCCCATTGAGCAAGCCAACTTTGTGGATGTCGCACCCATGGCCCTCCTACCACCACCAAGTACTCCCGTTGCAGCTCCCATAGCCAAGAAGGTCTTAAGGAAGAGTCATTCTACTCCACCTCATCCTACCACGGGGGCGCTCACTCCAAGGAAGGCTCGTCGCGACGATCCGGGAACCTCTCTCCGCCCAGGAGAGAAGTACGTGGGATCACTAGTCACCAAGAGTGGCAATGTGGTACACCATCAATACATTGAGCACTCTCCCCTTGCTGCTGCTCCCAAGAAGATGGGAGATCCACGCTTCAAGATTACGGGCGTCCGCGGGAAGGGGAAACAGCTCGTTCAGCCGCTTACATCAGCAGAAAAGAAGGGTGCCTATGAATCCATGAGCTCTACTCCTACCAAGAGAGTTAGGAGGCACCTTTCTCCCTCACCTATCAAAAGGGCAGGGGGTATGTACGAAAGTGAAGAGGAAAAGACGCCCAAGAAGAAGCCTTATGACCGCCTCCTTGCTAAGTACATCGACCTCCGTGACTCGCATCTTGAGCTCGGGAACAAAGTGGCCGAGCTAAGGGAAGCCATGGAGGAGCTGCGCGAGAACAACGCAAACTTACGCCGCAGCACCAACTCCAAGCTTAAGCGTCTCTTCAAGGGCGCAGGAAAGGAGGAAAAATTCTATATCTAATCCTCCACTTTTATTTTAGCTAAAAGGCGCATTTTGCTTAGTTTATTTTCATTCTTATTTCCCTTCAAATTTGTAATGCGCCTGCGAGTTCAGTTTTAAATTCAATCAATGATAGTGCTCCTCGGGCTTGCATACTGGTAGAGCAATATTTGTGTTTCCATATCTTTGTCGTTTTTGAAGGAAACAGGCAAAAAGGCAAGTGTGGGGGGAAACATCGCCATATCTGGAACAATCACGACCAAATCATCCAGAACCATATGAGGCAACTCAGGAAAGGCCAACACGCGAAATATGAGAACCAGTGGGGTCCAGGCCAGGTCGGCCGACCCCACCAGGAGGGTCGGGCGACCCCTGGTGGTCCCCACCAGGCTCCAGCCTCCCCCTGCCTCCTGAGTTTGCACCACACTTCCACTTTTTGCCTGCTACACCGTCAAGTTCATTCTGATAATCTGAAAATTAAATAAAACTTGACGCACTAATCTTTCGGGAAAATCATAATTGATTTATCTTTTGCCCACAACTCTACCTCTCACATTCGTGGACTTGCACACTTGTTATTTCTCGCTTCATCGCTGAATGCTTGTGAACACCTTATCATTAGGAACCCATGTTTTTCCTAGATAATTGGCATGTGAGATATGGTTTGTCGAAATGATCTTTGCTTAACCTTCAAGTCCTTGGGAATTTATCTTTATGAAAATCAAAAATTCCATAGTATGATGCTCCTCACATGATTTATATTTTCCTACCAAGGCCAAGAACTCTACATGAATACTTTGATAGCCTATAAGCTGCTAGTTGTTGATTTGAGCTTTGTCAAATTCTTGGACCCTAGTGAGAAGCTTGTCATACTCTTTTGATCAAGATCACGTACACTCCACCTCACATGCTACACTTCTACACTGGAAGTTGAGCAACATTCCATCATCCATCCACCAAATAAATACTCCAAAAATCTCTGTTACCTTTCTCTCTCAAAAATATCATTGGAGACATGGCTATGCAAAAAGAAAAAGAATAATCCCTGCTCATACAAAAGTAGAGCATGATGAAAAAAAAAAATGATGATGGGAAAAATAAAGAAAAAAAAAAAGAGAAAAAGTATGATAGCCATGTCCTCCTCAAAAGTTCAAAAAGAGAGAGAAGGTAACACCATAAAAAGGAGTACAAATAATTTTCCACTTCATACCACCACCACACATGCACATCTTGATCAGATTGTATGACTTGTTTTCTCCATTGGATCCAGTCTTTGACTTAGCAATAAAAGAGACACTAGTATGCTCCACGTTACCCTACCTTGAGCTCCACAAAAGCCTGATCAAACACAAGGAGGGGAGAGGCAAAATCATGGCCCTTGAGAGGAAAATACATAAACACCATGAGCAACTTGAGAGAGTCATTTGAGGAGCATGAAACTATGTTTTTGTTTCTGAAAATTATGCAAAAATCCCAAGGTACTTGACAGGGAAGGCGAGGTGATTTGAGACATGACCGTTCCACTTATCAATCATCCAAGGAATGCATGTTAGACACCTCAAAGTTCACAGGTATGAAGTGTGGCTTGCAATAACTTGTGTGCAGGCTCTCTTTTATGAGGATGAGTATCTCCCGCCTTATGCTCGCAACTTTACTCAAGGACGAGCAAAGAGCTAAGTGTGGGGGAGTTGTTGACGGCTCTTAGACCCAATATTTACCCGTCAACTAGCTGCGCTTTTTATAATGAAACAATCACCAAAGGTAGACTTAGGTCTTTAAACTAATGATTTCCACGAGTCTTGGTGAATTTGTGAGTGCAGCTGCAATTCGTAGGAAAACGGGGAAAAGGAAGCATAAAAGGCCCATCCTGGAAACACCAATTTTCCCCGGAATAAAGAATTATCCAAATAAAGCCCAACTCCCGATAAAAAGACTTCAAGTCCACCCATAGCAGGTGGATCAGAGGAGAAGGCAACCAGGGGAAGCCACCTGAGAAGGCCCAGGCCCAGAGGGGCCAGCCACAGGTCGGCCGACCCCAAACCCTAGGTCGGCCGACCCCCTGTGGTGGCCCCACTGGCCCATCTTCCTATGGCGGTTCGCCACCGCCTTCCAGAGGTCGGTTCCACCTGCAATCGATGCCACCGACCTAAGGAACCGCCTCAAGTTGCCGACCTTCTTGGGCTATAAATAAAGGGGTACCCCCCTCCTCCAAAAGACATCACAAGACACAAGTCATTCCACTCCCATCCAGGCCAAGGGCCTCTTGTACAGTAGTAGAATAGAGGAGAGGGCAAGGATCAAGAGAGGGATAGCTTTCCTTTTAGTTATTTCCTTATCTTGTACCCTTGGCGGATATTTATCTTATTAATAGTTCATCGTTCGTTCTTTGTTCGTTCGTCGTTCGTTCGTCGTTCGTTCATAGTACGAACCTTGTTCTTATTCGTAAGATTAGTATTCGTGGTGTTATTGATCTAGTGAGCTTTACATACTAGTCGTTATTCTTGTTATACTTGTTTACGGGATCATCGCTCCGCGAGGGGTGCTCTAGCCTTCCAGATTGGTACCAGGACCGGGGTTAGAGTAGTAATCGACGGCATAGGCGTGGTGCCTAGGCTAGAGGTTACCTTTGTTTGCAGCGTGCCCCACGGTTTGTAGAGGTAGGCGGCAGGTGGTGACAGCCCTGTCCGTCCCTTGTAATCCTCCACGTTCGGGTTCGTCGTAGAGCTACAGGCTGGCGTGACTTGGCAGACCAGGTCTATACTAGTGCCCGAAGTAAACGAGTAGAGCTAGAGTGCGATCGTCCTGCGGGACAGCTAGATCTTTATTCATCCTCTCAATCCTATACTACTGCCATTCTTGTGTGTCCTTGGGTAAAACTAACCTTGCTGCAGATTATCACCGTTCCTTGGGGAAAACAAATACGATACCTTGGAATACTCCCGGGTGAAGTGCTACAACGGTATTCCGTGCGCTTGCGGATTTATTCGTGGTGTAAGAAATACCAACAGCGGTGACGAAGGGCATGAGCCTGTGCCCGGCACGGTCGGAGATCCGAAGGACCGAGCCGAAGACATGCACCCACCTGTTGCAAATCTTGGAAGCACATGCACGCTTCGACGAAGACTTCCGGCGCGAGAAGGAAGCGCGAGCAAGCCAAAGGAAGAATGACCGGGGGAAGCGTCACAACGACAGAAGCGACGATCCCCCGGACGACCGCCGGAGCAACATCCCAGCGCCGAGAGGTCCACAACATCAACTCTCGAAGCCGGAGCCCGCAGAGAACATCCGACAATCGTTCCGGAGGTTCGCGAAACAACTCGTGGCATTCCGACAACGGTCGCCGATACAACAACCGCAACTCTCGCGATCCATACTGCGAGGTCCACGTCTTCAATCAGGGCCACACATCGAAGCGGTGCCCCTAAATCTCCGCCTTGCGTGAAGGAAGGGAGCGTCGGGATGCCGACGCCGCTCGAGGAGTCAACATCATACATGGGGCTCCCGGAGCGGATGAGGCCTTGCCCCCGCCTCCGCAGCCTCATCCACTGTCAACCGGCCACAACATCATCTTGGCCATCACCGGGGGCTCTAGTCAGCCCTACGCTTCGAAGAGGCAGCGCCGCGACTACGTGCGGTGAGTCAACCATGTGGCCGCTCATCCACCATTGGCCCGATGCCGCTGGTCGCATGTGCCAATCACCTTCACTCAGGCAGACCTTCGCCCGATGGAGTACCCGCGCAAGGACACCTTCGTGATCAACGCCAACATGCGCGGGACGGAGGTCCATCGCGTGCTAATTGATGGCGGCAGCTCTGCTGATGTCATCTTTATCGACGTCTTCAACCAACAGGGCATCCCCCGATCTGAGTTACGGGCCTCTGACAGCCCCCTCGTCGGCTTCGGGGGAGAGCCAATTCACGCCTCTGGAGCGTGAAAATAGCAGTCTCCTTCTCCGGGCCAGCGGGACACCGCACCGAACTGATCCCCTTTGACGTCGTCGACATGCCTTACGCCTACAACGCCATCTTAGGCAGGGGGCTCATCAATGCCTTCAACGCGGTCACCCACCATGGCTACCTCTGCATGAAGATCTCGGCTCAGAATGGCGTCATCACTGTTTACGGTGATCAACTCGCCGCTCGTCGCATCGAGCACGGCCAAACACCTGGCCAGAAGCAAGTGCACCCGCTCCGACACGAGCCAAAGCCCGAGACGGTCGAAGCAGCTACACCGACACTTCCGGCCGGGACTCCGAAGGCACGGGTTGACGGTCAAGTCAAGAGCGTGGTCTTGTCTCCAGATCGCCCCGACCAAGTCGTCCTCATCGGCGAGGGGCTCCCGCCGGAAGAGGCAAGCATCATCAACCTCCTCCGGAACAACAAAGACGTCTTCGCCTGGTCAACCGGCGAGCTGTCCGGAGTGGACCGCAGCGTCATCGAGCACAGGCTTGACATCGACCCGAAGGTGACCCCCATCAAGCAAAGGAAGCGGAACTGGTCGGAGGAAAAGAAGGTGGCGCTTCGTGCGGAGATCCAGAAGCTCAAGGATGCACAAGTCATCCAAGAAGTGAACAAGTCCACCTGGCTCGCGAACCCGGTCCTCGTCAAGAAACACACCGGCCAGTGGCGGATGTGTATCGACTACACCACCCTCAACAAGGCATGCCCGAAGGACGACTTTCCCTTGGCACGCATCGACGAACTGGTCGACTCCACGGCCGGGTGCGAGCTCATGAGCTTCCTCGACGCCTACTCCGGGTACCACCAAATATGGATGGCCCCCGAAGACGAGGAGAAGACAGCGTTCAAGACAGATGATGGGACGTACTGCTATGTCCGCATGCTCTTCGGCCTCAAGAATGCCGGAGCAACCTTCTCCAGGGCAATACAGAAGACCCTCGGAGACCAGCTGAACCGAAATGCGGCAGCCTACATCGACGGCGTCGTCATCAAAGCACCTCCGACTCCAGCCATCTCGGCGACTTAGCTGAAACCTTCGCGAATCTGCGGAAGGTGGGTTTCAAGCTGAACCCGGCGAAGTGCACCTTCGGTGTGCGTGCCGGCAAACTCCTTGGTTTCCTCGTCTCCAAGCGAGGCATCGACCTGAACCCGGAGAAGATCAAGGCCATCACCGACATGGAGCCACTCAAGACCACCAAGGAGCTACAACGCTTCATCGGCAGACTCGCCGCTCTCGGGAGGTTCATTTCCCGAGTGGCGGAGAAGTGCCTTCCCTTCTATCAATGCCTTCGGGGCTCCGGCCCGATGCGTTGGGGGGACGAACAAGACAAAGCATTCGAAGAGATCAAGTCAGTTCTGGTCAAGGCAACCACGCTCCGTCCTCCGCCTCCGAAGGCGCCGCTCCTGTTGTACGTGTCTGGACCCCGACTCAACTACAATGTCGTCACCAAGCTGGCTTTCGCAGTGCTGATGGCATCACGAAAGTTACGCCGATACTTCGAAGGTCACGAGATCACGGTGCCCACGTCGTTCCCATTGAAGGACGTCTTCGGCAACATGAACGCGTCAGACAACATGGCCAAATGGGCCATCGAGCTAGCGGCCTTCGACATCAAGTTCGTGGCCAGCAAAGCCATCAAGTCCGGAATCATCGCCGACTTCATCGCAGAGTGGATACCCGTTCCGATTCCGAAGAAGATGCCTGTTGGTATTTCTCAACAACCACAGATAAATCCGCAAGCACAAACAGCAACCGTTACCCGGCAACGGCGCCAGAAATGCACCTTTGGAAAGAGGCAGGTGCATTGCACAAACCGAAGGACATCCTACGGTAGGCAAAGGTTCCATAAGGACATGTGAAGGTGGTCTTGCTTTGATCATCGGGGTGGATGGGGATTTGATGGTAACCAGAATACCCATCAAGAAAACAAAAGTAAGAGTGATTTGCCAGCCGTTCCAACATTTCATCAATGAATGGCAGTGGGAAATGGTCTTTCTTTGTTGCCTTGTTAAGCTTTCGGTAGTCGATGCACATCCTCCACCCCGTGACGGTTCGTTGTGGGATCAACTGGTTTTTATTGTTTTCAACGACCGTCATACCTCCCTTCTTTGGCACAACTTGGACAGGGCTAACCCACTCACTATGTGGTACGGGATAAATTATCCCGGCGTGCAGAAGTTTTAAGACCTCTTTCTTAACAACTTCTCTCATCGCATTATTTAGCCTCCTTTGAGGCTCCCTAGAGGGTACGCTATCAAAATTGATAGGAATGCGATGACTGCAGAGAGCGGGACTAATCCCTTTGAGATCTTGGAGTGAGTAGCCTAGGACTAAGCGATGCTTTTCTAGAACGGCTAAGAGTTTAGCAGTTTCTTCCTCGGACAGCTTGTCACTAATGATGACAGGGGCTTCCTTATCACCGTGTAGGAAAGCATAGCGAAGGCCAGAAGGAAGGGGTTTTAGCTCAATCGGTGGTTGTGGTGCTGGTTCGGATTCAGGCATCTCGATAGACTCTCCTCATCCTCCTCTTGGATGAATTGTTCGGCATCTTTGTCGAGGATTGATTCGGGAGGCTCGAAAGGAAAAACAGACATCACTTCCTCGATTGGCTCATCCTTGGGGAGACTTTCAGACTTGGAATTCTGCGATCGAGAGATCGGGACAGAAAATGTGTCTTCCCCAAGTTTTATGTCGAGATTCCCTAGTGTCGGGGCATCCACGAGTAACATCTCTATGGGATGTCCGATCAGAATATCAAAGTCTTGGACTTCGAAAACATGAAAATCTAGGAGGACCTCGACATTTTCGTGCCTTACGGTCACGTTTTGCAAAATCCCATACCCTCCTAGAATAGGTCCTGAGGGGCTCTTGAAGGATTTATTAGTCGGTGCTAAAGGTACATCGCCCAAGATGTCAAAAGCGAAAGAATCAGAGACTATGTTAGCACCGACAGTGGGATTGTAAAGAACATCCACCATGACTCCTCTAATACAACATTGAATGGTTGAGGACGGAGCATTGATTCGAATGACTTCTGAAGAAAACTCGCCCTCCCTTGACCATTCGTTGCTCATGATTGAGCTTAATTCCTTAACCGTCTTTAGGAGGAAAGCCTCTTCGAGAGGATCAGGAAGAGAAGTTGAAAATGGTGGTTTCTTTTGGTAGTGATAATTCGAGGTATTCCCGTAGTCTTCAAAAAGATCTTCCTCGAATTTAGATGAGAACTCAAGAGGTTGAATTTCTTCCTCCTCCATCACTGTTCTTGGTTCGGGAGATGGCTCAACAGGTGAATCTTTGATTGTGAAAGATGAAGGGTTAGATTCAGATGTTGAGAGTTTCTCTTGGCTGGGCTTGACTTCCTCTGTGTGGGGTTCAGTAGCATCGGCGACATAGGAAGTGCTATCTAGGATGCGATCTAAGAGTTGCTTTCCTTCTGTCGGAGTTTTATGCGTGAAAGAACCTCCAGCAGAAATGTCAAGATATAGGGCAGATTCCTTGTTTAAACCCAAACAAAAATGCTGTAGCAACACGTGATTTGGGATAGACAAGTCTGGGCCTGATTGAGTTAACAAAGAAAATCTAGTCCAGGCTGCACCTATAGATTCCTTCTCATTCTGCGAGAAAGTGAAAATTTCCCTTCGAAGAGCGGCAACACGATGCAGAGGGAAGAATGCAAGACAAAATTTATCTCGTTGTTCTTGCCAATCACCGTTCACGCTCACAATCGTGCGATCATACCATTGTTTCGCCCTCTCTTGAAGAGAGAAGGGAAACAATTTCCATTTTAGAGTTTCTTGTGTCATGCCTTCAATTAGGAGGCAGGAACACAATTGCTCGAATTCTCGCAGATGGTGATAGGGATTTTCGTGGTCAAAACCAGAGAAAGATCGATCCCGAACCATGGCTATAAAGCCAGGGCGAATTTGATAGCCAGTTGTATGGATAGGATGTGAAGATCATGGTGGCTCAAGGAATTCGCCCTTCGGAGCAGATAACTGTTGCATGGTGGGTTGCTCCATGATAGAAAAAGGAAAGGAATAAAATAAAAATAAAAAGATACGAGGACGAACAAGGTTCGGAGATAAAACAGCAACCGTTCCCCGGCAACGGCGCCAGAAATGCTTGTTGGTATTTCTCAACAACCACAGATAAATCCGCAAGCGAACGGAGAATACCGATGTAGCACTTCACCTAGGAGTATTCCAAGGTATCGAAAACCCACAGGGAACGTGTGTGTTTATCTTCTAACAGGCTCGTCCAAGGACAACAAGAAGTATATGATAGGCTTGGGTAGAGAGGATTCCTATGGATAAAGCTCCTAGATCGAGTGAGATAAGTTTCGCTTTTACTTCCTTACTTCGGGCACCGGCTTACCCCTGGTCTGCCAGGCGACTCCGGTCTACAGCTCTACGACGTACCCGAACGTGGAGGGCTACCGAGGGCGGATAGGGCTGTCACCACCTACCACCTACCTCTACTATCCGTGGGGCACGCGGCAAACAAAGGTAACCTCTAGTCTAGACACCACGTCTACACTATCGATTACTACCTTAATCTCGGATCCAACAAAAACTAAGGTACTCTAAACAGAGCGATGATCCCGTAAGCAAGTAAAGAAAATAACTTACTCAAAAAGGAAACTAAATTACCATAAAGGAATCACGAAGTCTTACTTAAAAAGGCAGGACTCCGTCGAGGTACAAGCTGGAGAAGAACGCCGACAAGCCCGGCGCTTCTCCGAACTACTCTCACTCTCTCCCTATTTTCTAAGCACTACGGAGGCAGCGCTTCGCCTTTGGAATGGAACTACTCACTTCTTCTTCTTGTGTGTCTTGAAGTGATAGAAGGGTCCTCTATTTATAGTATTGAGGTGCCTTGAGAGAGTGGAGAAAGTGCCTAAAAATCCTGGAATATTCTTGGCTGCCGACTACAGTTGCTTGGCGCGTGCGTCAATTCTTGTGTTGCAGCCGCCTTTGCTTTCTTGCGCAGCCAGCAGGGCCCACTAGCAGCGACTGGCTTGGTCTCTTGGCGGTTGCTCCAGCGTGGAAAATTCCTGCCGCCTCAGTCCCTCCGTCGGTGCAGCAGGGGGCTGTAGCACCTTGGGTTGCAACACGTACACAGCCCAGCTAGCAGTTTCCAAAGCTGATACGTGTTGATCGGCCTGCTGGACAGATTGTTCCATGCATGATCGGCCTGTAGTGACCACACGACAGCAACACAAGGCCCAGTCCGTATATTTGCTTACTCTCACTTCAGTCCAAAGACAAGCGCACGTGGAGGCCATTTGTTATTGGAAATTTATTCTTTAATAAATCCTCAAGAATTAAATTGGATCCTCGCCGCCAATTTGTCCATGTTTTGATATATTTCTGCAAACATAATAGAATACCAAAACTTGTGGAACTAGTCAGTATAAAATAATTTTCTTAGCATTTTTATTTATGTGGCCTCATTTATGTTGATAGATTGGCGGTAAAATTATTCAATAAGAACCGCCAACAAACCCCCCACACTTAGCTCTTTGCTCGTCCCGAGCAAAGGTTAAGAACTAGTGTGGAACAACACCTTCCATTGGCATGATGCGAGCAAACAAGTCATTCCATGCCATACCTGCAGCTGTGAACTTTACGGTGTCTACCATGTCATCTTGGGTGATTGAAAAGTGGAACGGTCATGATTCAAGTCACCTCTACTTCTTCTGTTGAGTAACTCAGGTTTTAGATATAATTTTCAAAAGTAAAAACATAGCTATGCTCGTCAAATGATTTGTCTCTCGAATCACTCAAGGTGTATGAATCCTCACAAAGGCATTGAATTTGCCTCTTTTCATCCTACATCTAAATTGAATGATGTGGAGCATAGGTAGGGACGAACAAGGAGCAATTTGTACTACTTATGTTGCAAAATCAAAAACCGGATCCATGAAGAAAACAAATCATATCATCATGATCAAGAATGTGCATGTGTGTGGATATGTGATGGAAACTCCTTGTTGAAATGATCGCTCTTTTGGTTGAACTTGAGGCTATCTCTTCTTTTTTTTTCTTTTTTTTTTGAATTAGGCTCGGCATTTTTGCCCTCTTTTTTTTTTCGCATAGCCATGTCTCTTTTGCAAAAGAGATATTTGAGAGAGATCAACAACCACATAATGGAGTATTTATTTTTATGGAATGATAAAGATGATGTTGCTAACTCCGACACTACAAGAAAAAACTCCTGTAGAGACGCTTTATTAATAGGTTAGATACGTATATTGCGTCTCTATTAAGACGTAGAGACGCTTTCACAAAGCGTGTCCGAGGCGTCTTCGCGCGGGCCGTGTCAGAGTTCAGTAGATACGATTTTTGAAAGCGTGCCTACAAAGATTTCGACGCTCCATAGAGACATTATTCAACGTACCTACATATATAGCTATGTTTTCATAGATACAATACAATACGTATCTATTGAAGTAGACACGTTTCATAGTGATGAATTCCTGTGTGTTAAGAAATGTAGACACATTCTATGTCGTCTTTATATATACGCGTCAAAAAATAATGTAGACACCCATTGGTTTATTCACGCCATTAGTAGGAGTTGAACCTGAGACCTCTTTGTTTCATGCAAGCTCCTCTAACCATCTCATCTGTCAAACAATTCTGAATAAATTTGGAAATGTATTCTTTTCTACTCATTTGTTCTAAGTGTTTCAACGTCTCTAGAATCATTGATAGCATGTCAACACTGTCTCTAGATGAAGCTAGATACGATGAAAGCGTGTCTAATATCATATTATCTTTATACGTTCTTTATGACGTGTCAAGAAGCGTCTTTGCATGAGACTAGATATGATGAAAACGTGTCAAAATGTCGTATCAATTTGAGACATTCTCAATAGCATGTCAAGAATCGTCTTTGAGGAGCTAATGATGGTTGAAAGCATATCTAATATCGTGTCATTGTGAGATGTTATCAAAAGCATGTCAAGAAGCGTGTTTATGATGCGTAGTAACGGTTCAAAGCGTGTCTAAAATTGTATCTCTTTAAGAAGTTATAAAATGCATGTCAAAAAACATGCATATTTTGTTACCCACGTTAAAGCGTATCTAATAACATGTCAAATTGACACGATCTCATTATCGTGGTAAAAAACGTCTTTAGGTGCTGATGTAGTGATGTTTATAAAAGCGCATCTATAAGAGCGTGCTTAGAAGCCATTTTTCTTGTAGTGCGAGTGTAGGAATATAGCATATGTAGGTGCTGTGTGTACGTGATTCTTGATCAAAACAATATGAAAGGTATTCTTACTAGGGTCACAACAATTTGACAAAGCTCAAAGTAGTAGCAAGCAGCATATGTGTAGAGTTTGCATTATGTTCAACATATGGCTCTGGTAGGATATTTGAATCATTGAGGAGCATTGCTATTTTTTTTAAGATAAAATTTCCCGAGTACTTAAAACAGTTGAAGCAAAGCTTTCTTTCATCTAACCATATCACACTCATCAATTACTTAGATAAACATGCTTTCCTAAAAAAATTGTGCTCACAAGCAATGAGGTATATTGGCTAGGAATAAAGAGTATGCAAGCCAACCAATGGAAAGTATTAAAGTTTGTTTTAGTCATGAGTTAAACTTTAGCAATTATTTTCAACTTTGTTCAGTTTTAACTCACAAATAGGGGAGGTTGAGAGATGAGATGCGCAAACCGGTTGATGATGCAGAGACTGACGATCCGTGAAGTGTTGCGCATTGTGTTGGTGAGGAGTCCCATTTGTTTGTGCGATGAGAATCTCGAAGGACTCCCCCCCACACTTATTTTGTACCTCGATTTTTATTCAAAACAAAGAGACTCGACCGGGGTAACGACCGGTGAGCTGCAAATTTTATTCAATCAAACAAAAGATTTTTTTATTATTATTATTTTATTTTAGTAGGAGCATAAAAAAAATCATGACAAGAGGCTATGAAAGATTAAAATCAATTCATTCTATCACATCTACCTCTTCATCTATATTTTTATCTGGTTCTAGGAAAACTTTTAAACGTTGCCCATTTACCTTAAAAAGGTTACCGCCGTCGTCTTGGAGTGTGATTGCTCCGTGCGGTGAAGTTTCAACGACGGTGAATGGTCCATCCCATTTACTCCGAAGTTTTCCATGTCCGAAAAGCTTGACTCTGGAGTTGAAGAGTAGCACCTTATCCCCTGGTTTGAACTCTTTTTCAATGATCCTTTTATCATGCCATCTCTTAGTTCTTTCCTTGTAGATTCTGGCACTATGATAGGCTTTCTCTCTCCATTCCTCCAGCTCAGAAAGTTGTATTTTTCGGTGTTCTCCTGCCATCTTGGAATCCATGTTCCATTTCCGAGTGGCCCAGTGTGCCCTATGTTCCAACTCAACAGGTAGGTGACATGTTTTTCCATAAACAAGTTGATAGGGTGACATGCCGATGGGTGTCTTGTATGCAGTCCTATATGCCCAAAGTGCATCGGGTAGTTTTAGTTTCCATCCCTTCCCCATTTCATCCACGGTTTTCTGCAAGATGTTCTTTATTTGCTTATTTGAAGTTTCCGCTTGTCCACTAGTCTGGGGATGGTATGGAGTTGCAATGTTGTGTTCTGCTCCAAGCTCCTTTAAGAATTTTCGGAAGGTCTTATCAATAAAATGAGACCCGCCGTCACTTATAACCATTCTAGGTGTTCCAAAACGAGGAAAGATGATCTCGTGAAACATCCTGCGTGCATGTTTGGCATCTGCAGCTCGGCATGGCATTGCTTCTACCCACTTGGACACATAGTCGACGGCAACCAAGATGTACTTACAATCATAGGACTTAGGGAGTGGTCCCATGAAGTCGATGCCCCAAACATCAAATAATTCCACTTGAAGATTGTATGTCAGTGGCATTGCGTCACGAAAAGTGATACCTCCAACTCTTCTTGAGCATCTTCGAATGAATTCTTTGGTGTCTTCATACATTGTCGGCCAGAAGAATCCACTCTGCCATATCTTAGCATGTGTGCGGTATGCACCATAATGCCCTCCATATGGTCCTGCATGGCATTTCTCAATAATCTTGGTACCTTCAACTGTCGGCACACATCTTCTCAGTAACCCGTCAGCACAGACTCTGTAAAGGTATGGCTCATCCCATAGGTGACGACGACTCTCTTGAATGAGCTTTCTTTTGTTCTCCCCCGGTGGCACATAACCTGCAACCATAAAATTCACAATATCTGCATACCAGGGGTTGGAGTCTGTCACCTTCAGCAACATGTCATCCCGTAGGAAGTCATTTATCGGTAGTTCCTGCATGTTAGTTACTTGCAAACGCGACAAATGATCCGCTACGGAATTTTCTACTCCTTTTTTATCTTTAATTTCAAGATCAAACTCTTGGAGTAGAAGGATCCATCTTATCAGATGGGGTTTAGCATCTTTCTTAGAGAGCAGGTATTTCAAAGCAGCATGATCGGTATAAACAACAACCTTGGCTCCTACTAAGTAAGATCTAAATTTATTGATAGCAAAAACAACGGCTAGGAGTTCTTTTTCAGTTGTTGCATAGTTAAGTTCAGCTCCTGTCAACGTTTTACTCGCATAAGAGATTGCGTGGTGCTTTTTATCTCGTTGTTCTTGCCAATCACCGTTCACGCTCCCAATCGTGCGATCGTACCATTGTTTCGCCCTCTCTTGAAGAGAGAAGGGAAACAATTTCCATTTTAGAGTTTCTTGTGTCATGCCTTCAATTAGGAGGCAGGAACACAATTGCTCGAATTCTCGCAGATGGTGATAGGGATTTTCGTGGTCAAAACCAGAGAAAGATCGATCCCGAACCATGGCTATAAAGCCAGGGCGAATTTGATAGCCAGTTGTATGGATAGGATGTGAAGATGATGGTGGCTCAAGGAATTCGCCCTTCGGAGCAGATAACTGTTGTATGGTGGGTTGCTCCATGATAGAAAAAGGAAAGGAATAAAATAAAAATAAAAAGATACGAGGACGAACAAGGTTCGGAGATAAAACAGCAACCGTTCCCCGGCAACGGCGCCAGAAATGCTTGTTGGTATTTCTCAACAACCACAGATAAATCCGCAAGCGCACGGAGGAATACCGATGTAGCACTTCACCTAGGAGTATTCCAAGGTATCGAAAACCCACAGGGAACGTGTGTTGTTTATCTTCTAACAGGCTCATCCAAGGACAACAAGAAGTATATGATAGGCTTGGGTAGAGAGGATTCCTGTGGATAAAGCTCCTAGATCGAGTGAGATAAGTTTCGCTTTTACTTCCTTACTTCGGGCACCGGCTTACCCCTGGTCTGCTTGGCGACTCCGGTCTACAGCTCTACGACGTACCCGAACGTGGAGGGCTACCGAGGGCGGATAGGGCTGTCACCACCTACCACCTACCTCTACTATCCGTGGGGCACGCGGCAAACAAAGGTAACCTCTAGTCTAGACACCACGTCTACACTATCGATTACTACCTTAATCTCGGATCCAACAAAGACTAAGGTACTCTAAACAGAGCGATGATCCCGTAAGCAAGTAAAGAAAATAACTTACTCAAAAAGGAAACTAAATTACCATAAAGGAATCACGAAGTCTTACTTAAAAAGGCAGGACTCCGTCGAGGTACAAGCTGGAGAAGAACGCCGACAAGCCCGGCGCTTCTCCGAACTACTCTCACTCTCTCCCTATTTTCTAAGCACTACGGAGGCAGCGCTTCGCCTTTGGAATGGAACTACTCACTTCTTGTTGTGTGTCTTGAAGTGATAGAAGGGTCCTCTATTTATAGTATTGAGGTGCCTTGAGAGAGTGGAGAAAGTGCCTAAAAATCCTGGAATATTCTTGGCTGCCGACTCCAGTTTTGGCGCGTGCGTCAATTCTTGTGTTGCAGCCGCCTTTGCTTTCTTGCGCAGCCAGCAGGGCCCAGTAGCAGCGACTGGCTTGGTTTCTTGGCGGTTGCTCCAGCGTGGAAAATTCCTGCCGCCTCAGTCCCTCCGTCGGTGCAGCAGGGGGGCTGTAGCACCTTGGGTTGCAACACGTACACAGCCCAGCTAGCAGTTTCCAAAGCTGATACGTGTTGATCGGCCTGCTGGACAGATTGTTCCATGCATGATCGGCCTGTAGTGACCACACGACAGCAACGCAAGGCCCAGTCCGTATATTTGCTTACTCTCACTTCAGTCCAAAGACAAGTGCACGTGGAGGCCATTTGTTATTGGAAATTTATTCTTTAATAAATCCTCAAGAATTAAATTGGATCCTCACCGCCAATTTGTCCTTGTTTTGATATATTTCTGCAAACATAATAGAATACCAAAACTTGTGGAACTAGTCAGTATAAAATAATTTTCTTAGCATTTTTATTTATGTGGCCTCATTTATGTTGATAGATTGGCGGTAAAATTATTCAATAAGAACCGCCAACAATGCCCCAAGAGCCGCTCTGGACAGTACATGTCGATGGGGCTTGTGGCTCCTCCGGAGCGGGATGCGATGCCGTCATCACTTCGCCGAGCAACCAGAAGCTTCGGTACTCGGCTTCGCTCGCATTTCCAACAACAAACAACGCAACAGAGTACGAGGGCGTCCTCCTCGGGCTCCGCCAGCTCCGGGCACTCGGCGCCCGAAGAATCATCGTCTACACTGACTCCCAGCTTATCTCCGAGCAAGTCTCAAAGGAGTACATGGCCCGAGACCCAGAGATGGCAAGCTACCTCAAGGTCGTCCGAAGCATGGAGAAACACTTCTCGGGCTTTGATGTGAAGAGTATCTCGAGGGTACACAATCAGGAGGCCGATGCCTTGGCGAAGGCAGCGGCAAATCAGCTCCCGATACCTCCTGACGCCTTCCACGAGGTGTTATCGGAAGCATCCTTCGCTCTGAGGAAGCCGGTGTCGGTCATGATCCTAAGCGGCGAAGACTGGCGCGCTCCGATTCGAGCATAGCTCGAGGGGCGGTACTGTGCCGATGACCCGGTTGAAGAAAAAAGGGTCAAGCTGCGCACCCGAAGCTACATCATCTTCAACAACATCATGTACAAGAAAGGTGTTTCGGAGCCACTCCTGCGCTGCCTTTCGTTCGACGAAGGCAAGCGCTCCTCCGGGACATCCACGAGGGGCTGTGCTCATCGCACCTCGCCACCCGGGCCTTCGTCGCCAAAGCGTTCGGGCAAGGGTTCTACTGGCCTACAGCAGCCCGCGACGCCGAAGAACTCGTCCGCACCTGCCCCAGCTGCCAGTGGATGGGAAGACAATCACATCGCCCAGCCACCCCGCTCCAGCCAATCCCTCCGGTCTGGCCTCTCGCCCGATGGAGCATCGACATCGTCGGCCCCCTTCCCACCGCTCTCGGCAACCTCAAGTGGGCGGTGGTGGGCTATGAATACTTCTCCAAGTGGATCGAAGCCGAGCCCCTCGCCAACATCACGGCGCGCTCGGTCCACAAATTCTTCTGGAAAAACATCGTCTGCCGCTTCGGTGTGCCGATGCACATCACCTTGGACAATGGCTCCCAGTTCGAGTCCCATCTCTTCAAGGAATACCGCCTCTCCATTGGCGTCCGTGTTGACACCAGATTTTGGCCTAGGGCCCATTGTCAGTGAGTAACACGGTATGCGCCGGGTAGCAAAGATTGTGTGCAAAGTGGTGCCCACAGGTGATCATGAAGCCGAAGAAATCACGAAGACGCGCGCACGTGTGGGTTTGTGTGTCCTTTTTTAATTGTTTTTTCCAAGTTTAGAGAGGTTAACCTAATCGTTGTCGAGTCGGAGTCTTGCCTCGGGTATATAAATATCGACCCATGAGTATTGTAAGAAATCTATCAATCGATACAATCACTTTTCAGCGCATCGCCACAACTTCTCGACGGGATTTTCGTCGACATCGGCGCTCATCAGGGCTCCGGTTTCGACTTGTCCATATTAAAAATTGACGTGGCTGCTAGTTATCCGATAACTTAGATTAATCTAGGGTTCAGTATTATGCATCGACGACTTGGAATTGTTTAAGACCTAGTCCAGTTCTTTGTTACGGTTAGTTGACTTGTCCAAGCCGTGACCTTGTTGCCGATTGCTGATGCCGATTCCCTGTTTGTTCTGGTTATTCGAGTCACGGTTAAGATGCTTAATTAATTAGATCTGCTTTTAGCGACTTGGTAGTCAGTTTGACTTGTCCTGTCTACTTCGCTTAGTTGACGTGTCCTCGGCGAAACAGTTACTAAAAGCTAGATTTAATTCGCTAAGTATCTGGGATTGTTAGTTGCTGATTATACTCGTATTTGCCGATCATGTAGAACAGTTTGACGTGTCCTGTTCTACTTCGCTTAGTTGACGTGTCCACGGTGAAGCGATCGTTAGATTATGGGTATAGTTAGTTGCTATTGATTTAACCGTTCTTTCGGGGTGTTTAGCCGATTGGTTACCACGTTCAAATCTATGCTTGCGTGCTATTTAAATATTTTATTGTTCCTGTTCAAGTACAGGTTTGAACCTTATTGTTTCGTCGATGCCGATTCACTTTACCATGATGCTTGCCGATAGCTACTTGCCGATTGTATGCTATGCTGTTATTTGCCGATTGCCGATTTTGATGCATGTCTTTGCTTTAGTTGTCGCGCAAGTATTTACTATTGAGAACATGCCGATTCGTTTCTAGCCGACAGCCGAGCATTTGTTATAATCTTTTATTTAAACCTCTAATATCGGCTGCGGTTACGCATCGGCCTGGCCGGGGCCGATAGCCCAGGTTACATGCTTTTTCTTGTCTTTGTCGATTTGCAGGGAAAATCGACTGGCACGCTCCAGAATTCACCGCGTTCCAAGTTTGGTCCTGAACAGAGTCAAACAAATCTCTCAGGCCGCGTTTGTGAAGCAGTAGAAGTCACATTTTACTGCCAACAGTCCGGGAGTGCTTCGTCTCCATCATCAACCCAAGAGCCAACGGAGCGGTGGAGAAAGCCAACGGGACTGTCTTCGACGGCATCAAGAAATGCCTTCTCGGCTTGCCGAAGGGGAAGTGGGCCGAACAACTACCCAATGTGTTGTGGTCGCTTTGCACGACGAAGTCAAGGCCGACGGGGTTCTCGCCGTTCCGTCTGTTGTTCGGCACCGAAGCTGTCACCCCGGAAGAAGTGCGAAACGGTTCCCTCCGTACCACCTCGCCGCCTGCCAACGACAAAGACGTGTCCAAGGACCTCCTCAAAGAAACAAGACTTCAAGCAGTCGCCAACTTGAAGCGGTACATGGCTTCGGTGGAGAATTCCTACAACCAAAAGGTTAACCCTCGATACTTCATACCAGGCGACCTCGTCCTGAAGCAGAACATCCACCTGACATCTGTCGGCAAACTTAACAGCAAATGGGAGGGGCCCTTCATCATCTACAACTCAACTCGCCCAGGGGCATTTCATGTGATGGAGCTCGAAGGAACACCGCTTCCGAGAACATGGAACGCTGATACCCTTCGCCGGTACTATGTCTAAGGACTTAGCATCTGTCGGCCTTCGAGCCGTGTTGGTCGCTTATACGCACCCATTTATATACCGCAAGTGGACGGTGTACATTGTAGCTTTTTCCCTCAGAGTATTCCAAGATTTATATCGAATCCACAGGGATCAGCAAGAGAACCGTGTTTAGGGTTTACTATTTCGTCTGACAAATCAATCCTATCATGAAGTACATACTGCATATACAAGAGCATGAAAAAGGGTGAAAGTGAGGGTTGTGCCGGTCGACACAAGGGGTGTGCCGATCGGCACATGAGCTAAATTGTCCGAAGTGTTGTCTGAACAGCCTAAGGAATCATGGGGTAAGTTAGCCAAGTCTGCTAGTTGAGATCGTAACCAAAAAGCTTAGTTGAATAGCATCATAAATGGAATTACTCAATTATTGATAACCGAAGATCGATAGGTCAAGACCCCTTTCCGTTGAGCCCTGTCACGACCAATCGCCGTAATCGGTAGCCTCTTCCTACTCTACACCTCATCTCAAGGATCATCGCGTATGCATTAGCGGCTGTTGAGGTACAGAGACAACGTGCAATTATGGCGCATTACAAGATCCCGATATTACCTTAACCACAATGGAGACAGTGAGAGAACGAATCTTGTCACTTCTTTTTGCCACCACAATCAAGATAACATCTAATACTTAGTCGTCACTAAGCGTAGGAACAAGCACATGTAAAGATCATAAAATCCAGGCAATCAATAATCAAAACCATTCATCAACATATTCAACCATACTTTGATAATACATAGTGCAAGATACATCACCATCTAGTCGGCCTACCTTGATGGATCACCTCTTCAACACCAGTGGTTCTTGATCTAACAACTAGAGAACATGAAGAACGGGGCAAAGCCCCGGTGGCTCTAAACTTACTAGCTGTGTTGTCCCTCTGGCGGCGGCTCTCTAACCCTAGGGCGTCCCATGGGTTATATATACAGTGGGGAGGCGTTTGGAGGCCAAAAGAAGCAATTCTGGGTCGGTGCCGGTCGGCACCAAAGTCGTGCCGATCGGCACGAGTCGTTTCCAATTCGGACTTGATTTTCCTTTTCACAGCTCCGCCTTCCATGAACCATAACTTCCTTGTCCGGAGTCCAAATGAGGCAAACTAGGACTCTATCTCGTAGCTCTCGAAAAGATCTACAACTTTGGTATTCATTGGATCTCCAGATTCGGCCGTCTTGGTTTTCAAATATGCGATGCCAAAATATCTATCTCCTCTGCGCAGGTTTCCTTGCGGGGCCCATATCTCCTAGCTCCAGAATCCAAACGGGATAATCCATATATGTTCCGGAAAGCTCTCGACGAGATCTACAACTTTTCTTTACATTGAATTCCTATTAGAGCACGTCTTAAACTCGAAATCCGCGTGACAATACCGTGCTGTTTTTGGACTGCGCGAATTGATCTTTCCTTCCGGATAAACCTTCTAGAAATCCTTAGGCATTGGGCCACGACCTTGGGCTTGCATGTTGGGTTCCATGGATGTTCGGAGGTGCCTTGGATGCGCCACGGGCTAGTGGGAAGCCCTCCTTGCATGGCTAGTCGGGCTTCATGTCGGTCCTTCTCATATTTGAGCCATTATAGTGTCATTTCACCTAATTCTGCAACATAGCACTAAAACAACACTACATGTGGAAATCGTCAATATTAGAGGTAATAACACATACTTATGATGAGAATATGGAGGAATATGGTACGATGTTGGTGGTTTTGGGCATATAAAAGAGGTACTGAGAAACCACCAACAGCTCCCCCATGCTTAAACCTTTGCTCGTCCTCGAGCAAATAAATCACTTTACCCTCTCAAGGAGAGATCAGCGTTGCAGTCATGTTATCTTCACTTGCATTCATCAAAGCACATGTATATCCAACCCGCTTTAAGAGTATAGCACAAGAGTTTTATATTGCACCAATTCTACTACTCAAAGATACTAGTGGGGAACAGATTATGACTTAGAACCGACCATAATGATCAAATAAAGTAGCTTCAACTCTCAAAGCAGATTACTCCTCAAACTAGGCCTTAAGATGATAAAGTTTTTCCAAAAATTCAGTCTCATGCATCCAAACAAAACACTCTCTTGCAAAGAACCAAGACGGCACTCATCTCACAAATCTCACAAACCAAACAACTAGAAGTGATCCTATCTACAAATATTTAGTGGAAGGCTTTATGTGTAGCTTGGTAGGAAAACAACTAGCAAAATAATGCAACTTAGAATATTGTCAAATCAAGAGATAGTTCTACTTGGTTTTACAGAGACTTGTCAAAAAGGCCATTGGAATAACATAATGAAAGAGAGGAAAACACACGCTTTAGAAAGGTGGACATGTGCAAATGGCAAAGAATGATCTCAAGACACAAATGAAGTTCTCAAAATCGGATTGCACATGGTTGGAAGGATAGAGTTTCAGCCAATTGAATGCACTTACTTGAATATGATGGTTTTATGCACAATCTTCTAGGAAGTCCACTCTTGCAACTTGACATAACACTATAAACAATCTTGATCTTCCATCAACAATCTTTGAAGTCCATTAACTAGTGCTTCGGAATGTAGATGACGATCCAACTCCCCCATGCTTAAACGATGCTCGTCCCGAGCATATAGGAAGTGGAAAAAGAAAAAGCACTAGTTAAACCTTTTATTTCTTCTCCTAGACCGTCTGAAACACAAATACTTGATTTCTGGAGATAACAGGGGGCTTTTCGCTGATTTTATACTTTGTGCCGGTCGGCACGAAATTGTGCCGGTCGGCACGGACCCAACTTTTCTCCGTTTTCGCCTCAAATTGATCCTTTGCGCTTCAGAAAGTCTTCAGAGGTGTTTGGTGATGAAAATCTTCATCTTGAACAAGATATCTTGATATTTTGTGCATAAAACCATAGAAATAGTGCAACGGCTCGACGAGAAACTCATATCATAGGTTGTGGACAAGGATTGGACACACCAAAAGAAATATGGGTTTACAGGTGGGAATATTCAGCGAAGTATGCACACATTCCAGAGTAGAATAGGCAATGCTGAATATGAATAAGGCTAGAAAACAAGTGATAGTTACGCAAACGGAATGGCCAGCTTCTAAGTCTCATACCAAAAGAACACAAACTTGACCCAACTCACCAAATTACATGTTGCAATCTACAGGTTTATCATATAGGTGTAGCATATTTGGCTTTGTTAGGTATGATCGATGCAAGAGAGCAATATTTGCAAGGATTAGAGACATAAGACATTAAAGTTTTTCAAAAATTAGTAAGGACTCAAGCTATGTTGGAGTTTTCTTTTTAGAGAGCAAAGCATGTTGTCATGAAGAACAATTCAATCATATGGGGTCTCTATCAAATCATCTGTCAACAAACACCACCACTAAAGTAAATAGAGTTCATAGAATTGGTGCTTAGTTCAGATTCATTAAAATTCAGCGGGGGACAATTATATGCAACGAATCATACATGCAAGTTCCAACAACAATAGCAACTTTCATCATATCTCTAGCAAAGTTCCTCATCATAATCATGCATTATTTTGAGTGAAAGCACAAGCACATAGACGGTGATGATACAAGCCAGCTCCCCTAGATAGAGTAATGACATTTGGTCACCCTAAGGTAGCTATTAGGGATATGTCATTGTCCATTCTAAATTCTAAGTGGCCAATTACAAGCAACCTCTCGCATGAACAAAACGAGAAGGGTACCACACCATAAAAGAAAGCAAAACCCAAGTTGATAGCAAAAGGCAAGAGCAGCGAATGAGAAGAGAATAAGATTAGCGAAGAGAAGGAGCTAAGAGATGTTACCATCCTTTGGTGAATTGAAGTTCAGGGCGTGCCTCCCCCATGCTTAAGATGTTGCTGAATTGCATGAGAGAAGCTTGATAGTAAGGGCAACAACGGAGTGCCGATCGGCACAAGCGGTGCCGGTTGGCACAGGGAGCGGTGCCGATCGGCACAGGGAGTGGTGCCGGTCATCGCCTTGTAGCTGCTGTCCCATTGCTCCTCTTGTTCATGCGGCTGTTTCTCCTCAATTCCTTCAATTTCCTTCTTGTGAGATCGATTCTTTCATTCCTGCAAAACAATTGAAGCACACACACTACCCCCGAGGTGATGGTCGGGAGTAGAGGAATACCTACCAGCTAACAACAACTTCAAAGTTCCACTTGTGTCAATTTGATTCTAGCAGAAAATAAAACAAAATCCTAACGGGTGTACGTGTGTGCACAAGTGTGGATGCATGAAGTTAGCTATCACAATGTTAGCAAGCAAGACCATAACAATGTTGATCAGCATTTTCGCCTAAACACCATGCTCACACAAAAATGCTAAAAGAATGTGCATGCATACACAATTCTAGAGACATAAGTTACTCATTATTTAGTCTTGAAACAATGCTATCAAAGTGAAGAAAAGGTTTTGAAGTTAGCAATGAAAGTTAGAGGCGTGGAAGCAACACAAGAGCAATGTTTACACCTAGCTCTAAGCACCATGCTTACAACTAGATTGCTAGCAATCTAAACGAAATTCTTTAACAACCAAAGTCTAAACACCATGTTCATGACTTAGCCATTGCAAAACTCCGCTGGATTAGAAAGATAGCGCATCGAAAAAGAGTAGCAACCAACCAATGCAAATGATGCAAAACATAGCAAGGCATATTAACTATCCAATGTTGTTCAACAAACAAGTATAAACACCACGTTTACACCTAAATTTGCTAAAGATAGATCGATCAAAGCCAATTAAGTGCTCATTGGAGAGTTCAAAGCAAGCTATTATGAGTGATGAAGCGAATATGAACATGCAAAGTGGACAAATATGCAAGTGGAAAAATATGCAAATACAAAAACAAAGCAAGTGCTCACAAATTATGCATGCAGTGAATGATTTTTGCAAACAAACACATAATGATGGTGGTCTAAAAAGAAAAAATTAAAGTAGAACCAATTAGACACAAGTGAATCAATTGAGTTGGGTAAAGCTCACATTAAAGCGAAAACTCTAGGTTGCCCTCCTAGCAGCACTAAACAATCCACACAAAAGACTCAAAAACACGGGTTGCCCCCCGAAAAGCGCTTTAGTTATAGTCGAATAGCTAGACTTCTTACATACCTGATTGTCGCGAAGCCATGGTTCTTGGTGTAAGATCCCAATGATATCCATGCAGCTTGTATTATGCAAACTTCGTCGTGGTTGACTCATAGCCCGTCTTTATTGTGTTGCATATTGCTCAATGTGTGTAGATGATATAATGCTCTTGAATCTTCAATCTTGTTCAACTTCTGATCATTTGCTCATAGGAGAATCGCTCAAGCTATTTTCATTGTTGTCATCTTCGTCTCCTTCCTTAATCTTGCCATTGATAATCCGCAGCTCCTGTTCTCTCTGAATTTCGCATTATCAACAGAACGAAACTGGTTCTAAAACCTGTACCATAATGTAGGTAGCAAAAATATATTTCCAACGAGTGCTCATACACCTCAAACGGATTCCGTATGAAGGACTTATGAGTTTTTTACTCTAAGGCTGCGTGCTTTTTGAAAATCTGACAGCTCGCGTAGCGTCCAATGATTAGCTCATAAATCCTTGTAGAAATATCCAAATCCAGCACCGTTTGATGCGTTGGAAAGAAAACTTGAAGCCCTATCCAGATATAAAAGTTTCATATATTGATCAGCTCGGAGAACTTACAAAATTACCAATGATTTCAGCTTCTTGCTTCGTCTTCCGGAGAATCTTGATGACTTCATCTTTTCAAGCATCGGAGCATGTGTCGGTTTGTCCTATGACTTGTGAATCTTGATCAACGTTGCACCAGCAAGGTATGATGATGTAGGGTTGATGCAACTTCTCAAAACTTGCCCATTGATCCACCAAGTTGACGGGAGAAGAATTCCGAAGAAATCTGCCTTGTCTTGTTCAAGCCGACGACTTTTTGTGCTTCTGAGCTGCGACCAGGAGGAATTAGAGGCTGGGACCTGTGCCATTGCGTCGGGCATCAAATTATCTTTCTAACGAGTACTCGTGCGTCCTCATCGGACTCCGTATGAGGGAGCTATGGCCGTTTTTCTGAAGGTATATCAGGCTGTCCCGCGATGAATCCGAATTGAATCCAAACCTTCCAAATATTCAAACTCCGTGTTTGGAACGACTTGAATCCTTGTCAATCATCAAAAGGAAGTCTTCTTGTTGGAAACCCATAGATCACGTGGATATTGGACTTTAATTCCATATTTGGCTCAACCTTCAAATTGTTTGCATCTCTCGCGAAATATCCAAACAGCCTGCGCAGCATCTCGTATTCTGGCCATAAATCCTTGTAGGAAGCTCCAAATAATGCGAGACTTGAACCGTTGGAAACTAGACTTGATGCTCTTTCAGAATATCAAATTTGTAAGCCTTGCAATCCTCTGTACTGACGTGCACACCTCCGGGAAGTCAGTAAACAGAATAACAACTCATGATCAAGAACGTATCCACCATGCCTTCAATGTTATCAATTGAAATCCTCAATCTTCATGGTAAATAGCCCTCAATCTTCTCTCCCATTACCTATTGCTGTAAACAAGCCAAATCTTCGCAGAGCATTAGTTTAAAAAAAATTATTGACACACAAGAGCGTGCCTCCTCTCGAGCAGTGTGGTGCCGGTTGGCATGGGCGTTGCGCCGATTGGCACTAGCGAGTCTTTCATGGAGAGGGGCTCCATAGCAGATGATGGGCCACTAACAAAGTTAGCACCTACTGCTATGGAGGTTGTGTGCCTAGCCTTGTACCTGTTTTCAATGGACACACAAACAAAGAAAAACAGGGTATATGCAATAAAAGGATAAGGATTAGTTCGATAAACTAGATAGATCGCCCTAGGTTCGAGTTGCCGATCCCCGGCAACGGCGCCAGAAAAAGCCTTGTTGGTCGTTTATACGCACCCATTTATATACCGCAAGTGGACGGTGTACATTGTAGCTTTTTCCCTCAGAGTATTCCAAGGTTTATATCGAATCCACAGGGATCAGCAAGAGAACCGTGTTTAGGGTTTACTATTTCGTCTGACAAATCAATCCTATCATGAAGTACATACTGCATATACAAGAGCATGAAAAAGGGTGAAAGTGAGGGTTGTGCCGGTTGGCACAAGGGGTGTGCCGATCGGCACATGAGCTAAATTGTCCGAAGTGTTGTCTGAACAGCCTAAGGAATCATGGGGTAAGTTAGCCAAGTCTGCTAGTTGAGATCGTAACCAAAAAGCTTAGTTGAATAGCATCATAAATGGAATTACTCAATTATTGATAACCGAAGATCGATAGGTCAAGACCCCTTTCCGTTGAGCCCTGTCACGACCAATCGCCGTAATCGGTAGCCTCTTCCTACTCTACACCTCATCTCAAGGATCATCGCGTATGCATTAGCGGCTGTTGAGGTACAGAGACAACGTGCAATTATGGCGCATTACAAGATCCCGATATTACCTTAACCACAATGGAGATAGTGAGAGAACGAATCTTGTCACTTCTTTTTGCCACCACAATCAAGATAACATCTAATACTTAGTCGTCACTAAGTGTAGGAACAAGCACATGTAAAGACCATAAAATCCAGGCAATCAATAATCAAAACCATTCATCAACATATTCAACCATACTTTGATAATACATAGTGCAAGATACATCACCATCTAGTCGGCCTACCTTGATGGATCACCTCTTCAACACCAGTGGTTCTTGATCTAACAACTAGAGAACATGAAGAACGGGGCAAAGCCCCGGTGGCTCCAAACTTACTAGCTGTGTTGTCCCCCTGGCGGCGGCTCTCTAACGCTAGGGCGTCCCATGGGTTATATATGCAGTGGGGAGGCGTTTGGAGGCGAAAGGAAGCAATTCTGGGTCGGTGCCGGTCGGCACCAAAGTCGTGCCGATTGGCACGAGTCGTTTCCAATTCAGACTTGATTTTCCTTTTCGCAGCTCCGCCTTCCACGAACCATAACTTCCTCGTCCGGAGTCCAAATGAGGCAAACTTGGACTCTACCTCGTAGCCCTCGAAAAGATCTACAACTTTGGTATTCATTGGATCTCCAGATTCGGCAGTCTTTGTTTCCAAATATGCGATGCCAAAATATCTGTCTCCTCTGCGCAGGTTTCCTTGCGGGGCCCATATCTCCTAGCTCCAGAATCCAAACGGGATAATCCATATATGTTCCGGAAAGCTCTCGACGAGATCTACAACTTTTCTTTACATTGAATTCCCATTAGAGCACGTCTTAAACTCGAAATCTGCGTGACAATACAGTACTATTTCTGGACTGCGCGAATTGATCTTTCCTTCCGGATAAACCTTCTAGAAATCCTTAGGCATTAGGCCACGACCTTGGGCTTGCATGTTGGGTTCCATGGATGTTCAGAGGTGCCTTGGATGCGCCACGGGCTAGTGGGAAGCCCTCCTTGCATGGCTAGTCGGGCTTCATGTCGGTCCTTCTCATATTTGAGCCATTATAGTGTCATTTCACCTAATTCTGCAACATAGCACTAAAACAACACTACATGTGGAAATCGTCAATATTAGAGGTAATAACACATACTTATGATGAGAATATGGAGGAATATGGTACGATGTTGGTGGTTTTGGGCATATAAAAGAGGTACTTAGAAACCACCAACAAGCCGCGTAGCCTGCGTGCTACAAGTTATCTGTATCTTATTTCAGTGTGTTCGTCTTCCTTTCAGCAGCAGGGCGACGATGATCCCCTTAGCTGCATTCCCCAAGGGGTCACGTAACCGGTACCGATGAATGAAATGAGAAACCTTCTTTCGGTGCCAAATTACACAGAAATCCAGCTGGGAGCCGGAGGTAAACTCCGGAATAGGCTGAAGCTAGGCACACATAAGACCTAGATTCCGAACCCTAAGGGGAAGTCGATGCCGACACAACAAACCGGAACTCCCATCGGTAATAGTCGAAGGCTGGGCATTCGTTAAAGACCCTGCAAAACGTGCACTAAACTAAACTAAATCAAAGGGGGGACGCCTCCGACTAAAATTTTTGTTCCACTCCCGACGAGTAAAGGGGGGGACGACGCTCGAAACGAGCTCACTTCCTCGCCGACAGCAGAGCGACGGAACACCTTCGAGGCTATCCTCGACTTAAAATTTTCGTTCCATTCCCGACGAGTAGGGGGGGGGAGGAGGGGGGGGGGGGGGACGACGCTCGAAACGAGCTCACTTCCTCGCATAAAGCAGAGCGACGGAACACCTTCGAGGCTATCCTTGACTTAAAATTTTCGTTTCATTCCCGACGAGTAAAGGGGGGGACGACGCTCGAAACGAGCTTACTTCCTCGCCGAAAGTAGAGCGACGGAATTCCTTCGAGGCTATCCTCGACGTCAACAAATTTTCGTTCCACTCCCGACGAGTAAAGGAGGGGATGACGCTCGAAACGAGCTCACTTCCTCACCGAAAGCAGAGCGACGGAATTCCTTCGAGACTACCCTCGACTTAAACAAATCTTCGCTCCACTCCGAAAGAGAAGCGGGATGATACTCAAGACAAATTTATTATCTTGCCGAAAGGAAACAGGAGACGACGCCAATAATACTATGATAAAACCAATGTTGGTGGTTTCTAAGTACCTCTTTTATATGCCCAAAACCACCAACATCATACCATATTTCTCCATATTCTCATCATAATTATGTGTTTTACCTCTAACCTTGATGAATTCCACATGTAGTGTCGTTTTAGTGCTATATTGCAGAAACAGGTGAAAAGACGACAAAATGGCTCTTATATGAGAAGTATCGAAATGAAGCCCGACTCGCCATGCAAGGAGGGCTTCCCACTAGCCTATGGCACCTACAAGACACCTCTGGACGTCCATGGAACTCAACATGCAAGCCCAACGTCGTGGCCCAATGCCTAAGGATTTCTAGAAGGTTTATCCGGAAGGAAAGATCAATTCGCGCAGTCCAGAAATAGCACTGAATTGTCACACGGATTTCGAGTTCAAGACGTGCTCTAATGGGAATCCAATGTAAAGGAAAGTTGTAGATCTCGTCGAGAGCTTTCCGGAACACATATGGATTGTCCCGTTTGGATTCTGGAGCTAGGAGATATGGGCCCTGCAAGGAAACCTGCGCAGAGGAGACAGATATTTTGGCATCGCATATTTGGGAACCAAGACGGTCGAATCTGGAGATCCAATGAATACCAAAGTTGTAGATCTTTTCGAGGGCTACGAGATAGAGTCCAAGTTTGCCTCATTTGGACTCCAGACGTGGAAGTTATGGTTCGTGAAAGGCGGAGCTGCGAAAAGGAAAATCAAGTCCGAATTGGAAACGACTCGTGCCGATCGGCACGACTTGGGTGCCGACCGGCACCGACCTAGAATTGCTTCCTTTCGCCTCCAAACGCCTCCCCACTGTATATATAACCCATGGGACGCCCTAGGGTTAGAGAGCCGCCGCCAGAGGGACAACACAGCTAGTAAGTTTAGAGCCACCGAGGCTTTGCCCCGTTCTTCATGTTCTCTAGTTGTTGATCAAGAACCATTGGTGCTAAAGAGGTGATCCATCAAGGTAGGCCTGCTAGATGGTGATGTATCTTGCACTATGTATCATTGAAGTATGGTTGAATATGTGGATGAATGGTTTTGATTATCGATTGCCTGGATTTTATGGTCTTTACATGCACTTGTTCCTACGCTTAGTGACGACTAAGTATTAGATGTTATCTTAATTGTGGTGGCAAAAAGAAGTGACAAGATTCGTCCTCTCACTATCTCCATCGTGGTTAAGGTAGCATTGGGATCTTGTAATGCGCCATAATTGCACGTTGTCTCTGTACCTCCACAGCCGCTAATGCATACGCGATGATCCTTGAGATGATGTGTAGAGTAGGAAGAGGTCAGCGACTAAGGCGATTGGTCGTGACAGGGCTCGTCGGAAAGGGGCCTTGACCTACCGATCTTCGGTTATCAATAATTGAGTAATCCCGTTTATGATGCTATTTGATTAAGCTTCTCGGTTACGATCTCAACTAGCAGACTTGGCTAACTTACCCCATGATCTAATCAGGTTCCTTAGGCCATTCGAGCAATTTTCGGACGATTTGGCTCTTGTGCCGATCGGCACACCAGTTGTGCCGACCGGCACATCCCCCGACTTTCACCTTTTTCATGCTTTCGTATATGCAATAAGTACTTCATGCTAGGATTGATTTGTTAGACGAAATAGTAAACCCTAAACACGGTTCTCTTGCTGATCCCTGTGGATTCGATATAAACCTTGGAATACTCTGAGGGAAAAAGCTACAATGTACACCGTCCACTTGCGGTATATAAATGGGTGCGTATAAACGACCAACAAGGCTTTTTCTGGCGCCGTTGCCGGGGATCGGCAACTCGAACCTAGGGCGATCTATCTAGTTTATCGAACTAATCCTTATCCTTTTATTGCATATACCCTGTTTTTCTTTGTTTGTGTGTCCATTGAAAACAGGTACAAGGCTAGGCACACAACCTCCATAGCAGTAGGTGCTAACTTTGTTAGTGGCCCATCATCTGCTATGGAGCCCCTCCTCATGAAAGACTCGCTAGTGCCAATCGGCGCAACGCCCATGCCAACCGGCACCACACTGCTCGAGAGGAGGCACGCTCTTGTGTGTCAATAATTTTTTTTTAAACTAATGCTCTGCGAAGATTTGGCTTGTTTACAGCAATAGGTAATGGGAGAGAAGATTGAGGGCTATTTACCATGAAGATTGAGGATTTCAATTGATAACATTGAAGGCATGGTGGATACGTTCTTGATCATGAGTTGTTATTCTGTTTGCTGACTTCCCGGAGGTGTGCACGTCAGTACAGAGGATTGCAAGGCCTACAAATTTGATATTCTGAAAGAGCATCAAGTCTAGTTTCCAACGGTTCAAGTCTCGCATTATTTGGAGCTTCCTACAAGGATTTATGGCCAAAATACGAGATGCTGCGCAGGCTGATTGGATATTTCGCGAGAGATGCAAACAATTGGAAGTTTGAGCCAAATATGGAATTAAAGTCCAATATCCACGTGATCTATGGGTTTCCAACATTTAGAAGACTTCCTTTTGATGATTGACAAGGATTCAAGTCGTTCCAAACACGGAGTTTGAATATTTGGAAAGTTTGGATTCAATTCGGATTCATCGCGAGACAGCCTGACATACCTTCAGAAAAACGGCCATATCTCCCTCATACAGAGTCCGATGAGGACGCACGAGTACTCTTGGAAAGATAATTTGATGCCCGACGCAATGGCACAGGTCTCAGCCTCTGATTCCTTCTGGTCGCAGCTCAGAAGCACAAACAAGTCGTCGGCTGGAACAGGACATGGCAGATTTCTTCGGAATTCTTCTCTCGTCAACTTGGTGGATCAATAGGCAAGCTTTGAGAAGTTGCATCGACTTTACATCATCATACCTTGCTGGTGCAACATTGATCAAGATTCACAAGTCATAGGACAAGCCGACACATGCTCCGATGCTTGAAAAGATGAAATCGTCAAGATTCTCCGGAAGACGAAACAAGAAGCTGAAATCATTGGTAATTCTGTAAGTTCTCCGAGCTGATCAATCTATGAAACTTTTATATCTGGATAGAGCTTCAAGTTTTCTTTCCAACGCATCAAACGGTGCTGGATTTGGATATTTCTACAAGGATTTATGAGCTAATCATTGGACGCTGCGCGAGCTGTCAGATTTTCAAACAGCACGCAGCCTTAGAGTAAAAAAACTCATAAGTCCTTCATACGGAATCCATTTGAGGTGTATGAGCACTCGTTGGAAAGATATTTTTGCTACCTACATTATGGTACAGGTTTTAGGAACCAGTTTCATTCTGTTGGTAATGCAAAATTCAGAGAGAACAGGAGCTGCGGATTATCAATGTCAAGATTAAGGAAGGAGACGAAGATGACAACAATGAAAATAGCTTGAGCGATTCTCCTATGAGCAAATGATCAGAAGTTGAACAAGATTGAAGATTCAAGAGCATTATATCATCTACACACATTGAGCAATATGCAACACAATAAAGACGGGCTATGAGTCAACCACGACGAAGTTTGCGTAATACAAGCTGCATGGATATCATTGGGATCTTACACCAAGAACCATGGCTTCGCAACAATCAGGTATGTAAGAAGTCTAGCTATTCGACTATAACTAAAGCGCTTTTCGGGAGGCAACCCCTTGTTTTTGAGTCTTTTGTGTGGATTGTTTAGTGCTGCTAGGAGGGCAACCTAGAGTTTTTGCTTTGATGTGAGCTTTACCCAACTTAATTGATTCACTTGTGTCTAATTTGTTCTAGTTTAACTTTTCCTTTTAGACCACCATCATTATGTGTTTGTTTGCAAAAATCATTCACTGCATGCATAATTTGTGAGCGCTTGCTTTGTTGTTGTATTTGCATAATTTTTCCGCCTGCATGCATTTAACCATCTGATTTCAGCCTACCTAAGCCTTCCTCCACTTATTTTTCATAACATACCAGAGCCAAGACCCCATGTGCCAATCGGCACGACCCCATGTGCCGATCGGCACAAATGCCCAAATGCTTTTCTAAGCATTCCATCGACGCCGCCTAACATGTTTTTATTTATTTCGCACTAGCCTCTGACTTTGCATATTCATATTCGCTTCATCACTCATAATAGCTTGCTTTCAACTCTCCAATGAGCACTTAATTGGCTTTGTATACACTCTCTCTAGCAAATGTAGGTGTAAACGTGGTGTTTATACTTGTTAGTTGAACAACATTGGATAGTTAATTTGCATTGCTATGTTTTGCATCATTTGCATTGGTTAGTTGCTACTCTTTTTCAATGCGCTATCTTTCTAGTCCAGCGGAGTTTTGCAACAGCTAAGTCATGATAAACATGGTGTTTAGACGTTGGTTGTTAAAGAATTTCGTTTAGATTGCTAGCAATCTAGTTGTAAGCATGGTGCTTAGAGCTAGGTGTAAACATTGCTCTTGTGTTGCTTCCACGCCTCTAACTTTCGTTGCTAATATCATAAAACCTTTTCTTCACTTTGATAGCATTGTTTCAAGACTGAATAATGAGTAACTTATGTTTTTAGGATTGTGTATGCATGCACATTCTTTTAGCATTTTTATGTGAGCATGGTGTTCAGATAAAATGCTGATCAACATTGTTATGGTCTTGTTTGCTAACATTGTGATGGTTGACTTCATGCATCCACACTTGTGCACACACGTACACCCATTAGGATTTTGATTTATTTTCTGCTAGAATCAAATTGACACAAGTAGAACTTTGAAGTTGTTGTTAGCTGCTAGAAATTCTTCTACTCCCGACCATCACCTCGGGGGTAGTATGTGTGCTTCAATTGTTTTGCAGGAATGAAAGAATCGATCTCACAATAAGGGAGTTGAAGGAATTGAGGAGAAACAGCCGCATGAACAAGAGGGAGCAATGGGACAGCAGCTACGAGGCAATGATCGAGTTGAAAATCTAAAAACGATGCCGAAGTGGAGTGTGCCGACCGGCACCACCCCTGTGCCGACCGGCACCATTGTGTGCCGATCGGCACGCCGCTGTTGCCCGTGCTGTCAAGCTTTCCTCATGCAATTCAGCAACATCTTAAGCATAGGGGAGGCATGCTCCGAACTTCAATTCACTAAAAGGCGGTAACATCTCTTTGCTCCTTCTATTCTCTAATCCTATTCTCTTCTCATTCGCTGCTCTTGCCTTTTGCTATCAACTTGGGTTTTGCTTTCTTTTATGGTGTGGTACCCTTCTCGTTTTGTTCATGCGGGAGGTTGTTTGTAATTTGCCACTTAGAATTTAGAATGGACAATGACATATCCCTAATAGCTACCTTAGGGTGACCAAATGTCATTACTCTATCTAGGGGAGCTGGCTTGTATCATCACCGTCTATGTGTTTGTGCTTTCACTCAAAATAATGCATGATTATGATGAGGAACTTTGCTAGAGATATGATGAAAGTTGCTATTGTTGTTGGAACTTGCATGTATGATTCGTTGCATATAATTGTCCCCCGCTGAATTTTAATGAATCTGAACTAAAGCACCAATTCTATGAACTCTATTTGCTTCAGTGGTGGTGTTTGTTGACAGGTGATTTGATAGAGACTCCATATGATTAAATTGTTCTTCATGACAACATGCTTTGCTCTCTAAAAAGAAAACTCCAACATAGCTTGAGTCCTTACTAATTTTTGGAAAACTATAATGTCTTATGTCTCTAATCCTTACAAATATTGCTCTCTTGTATTGATCATACCTACCAAAGCCAAATATGCTACACTTATATGATAAACCTGTAGATTGGAACATGTAATTTAGTAAGTTGAGTCAAGTTTGTGTTCTTTTGGTATGAGACTTAGAAGCTGGCCATTCCGTTTGCTTAACTATCACTTGTTTTCTAGCCTTATTCATATTCAGCATTGCCTATTCTACTCTGGAATGTGTGCATACTTCGCTGAATATTCCCACCTGTAAACCCATATTTCTTTTGGTGTTGTCCAATCCTTGTCCACAACCTATGATATGAGTTTCTCGTCGAGCCGTTGCACTATTTCTATGGTTTTATGCACAAATTATCAAGATATCTTGCTCAAGACGAAGATTTTCATCAGCAAACACCTCTGAAGACTTTCTGAAGCGCAAAGGATCAATTTGAGGCGAAAACGGAGAAAAGTTGGGTTCGTGCCGACCGGCACAAATTCGTGCCGACCGGCACGAAGTACAAAATCAGCGAAAAGCCCCCTGTTATCTCCAGAAATCAAGTATATGTGTTTCAGACAGTTAAGGAGAAGAAATGAAAGGATTAACTAGTGCTCTTTCTTTTTCCACTTCCTATATGCTCGGGACGAGCATCGTTTAAGCATGGGGGAGTGGATCGTCATCTACATTCCGAAGCACTAGTTAATGGACTTCAAAGATTGTTGATGGAAGACCAAGATTGTTTATAGTGTTAAGTTGCAAGAGTGGACTTCATAAAATATTGTGCATAAAACCATCATATTCAAGTAAGTGCATTCAATTGGCTGAAACTCTATCCTTCCAACCATGTGCAATCCGATTTTGAGAACTTCATTTGTGTCTTGAGATCATTCTTTGCCATTTGCACATGTCCACCTTTCTAAAGCGTGTGTTTTCCTCTCTTTCATCATGTTATTCCAATGGCCTTTTTGACAAGTCTCTGTAAAACCAAGTAGAACTATCTCTTGATTTGACAATATTCTAAGTTACATTGTTTTGCTAGTTGTTTTCCTACCAAGCTACACATAAAGTCTTCCACTAAATAATTGTAGATAGGATCACTTCTAGTTGTTTGGCTTGTGAGATTTGTGAGATGAGTGTTGTCTTGATTCTTTGCAAGAGAGTGATTTGTTTGGATGAATGAGACTGAATTTTTGGAAAAACTTTATTATCTTAAGGCCTAGTTTGAGGAGTAATCTGCTTTGAGAGTTGAAGCTACTTTATTTGATCGTTGTGGTCGGTTCTAAGTCATAATCTGTTCCCCACTAGTATCTTTGAGTGGTAGAATTGGTGCAATATAAAACTTTTGTGCTATACTCTTAAAGCGGGTTGGATATGCATGTGTTTTGATGAATGCAAGTGAAGATGACATGACTGCAACGCTGATCTCTCCTTGAGAGGGTAAAGATTTATTTACTCGAGGACGAGCAAAGGTTTAAGCATGGGGGAGCTGTTGGTGGTTTCTAAGTACCTCTTTTATATGCCCAAAACCACCAACATCGTACCATATTTCTCCATATTCTCATCATAATTATGTGTTTTACCTCTAACCTTGATGAATTCCACATGTAGTGCCGTTTTAGTGCTATATTGCAGAAACAGGTGAAAAGACGACAAAATGGCTCTTATATGAGAAGTATCGAAATGAAGCCCGACTCGCCATGCAAGGAGGGCTTCCCACTAGCCCATGGCACCTACAAGACACCTCTGGACGTCCATGGAACTCAACATGCAAGCCCAACGTCGTGGCCCAATGCCTAAGGATTTCTAGAAGGTTTATCCGGAAGGAAAGATCAATTCGCGCAGTCCAGAAACAGCACTGAATTGTCACGCAGATTTCGAGTTCAAGACGTGCTCTAATGGGAATCCAATATAAAGGAAAGTTGTAGATCTCGTCGAGAGCTTTCCGGAACACATATGGATTGTCCCGTTTGGATTCTGGAGCTAGGAGATATGGGCCCCGCAAGGAAACCTGCGTAGAGGAGACAGATATTTTGGCATCGCATATTTGGAAACAAAGACTGCCGAATCTGGAGATCCAATGAATACCAAAGTTGTAGATCTTTTCGAGGGCTACGAGGTAGAGTCCAAGTTTGCCTCATTTGGACTCCGGACGAGGAAGTTATGGTTCGTGGAAGGCGGAGCTGCGAAAAGGAAAATCAAGTCCGAATTGGAAACGACTCGTGCCGATCGGCACGACTTGGGTGCCGACCGGCACCGACCTAGAATTGCTTCCTTTCGCCTCCAAACGCCTCCCCACTGTATATATAACCCATGGGACGCCCTAGGGTTAGAGAGCCGCCGCCAGAGGGACAACACAGCTAGTAAGTTTAGAGCCACCGAGGCTTTGCCCCGTTCTTCATGTTCTCTAGTTGTTGATCAAGAACCATTGGTGCTAAAGAGGTGATCCATCAAGGTAGGCCTGCTAGATGGTGATGTATCTTGCACTATGTATCATTGAAGTATGGTTGAATATGTGGATGAATGGTTTTGATTATCGATTGCCTGGATTTTATGGTCTTTACATGCACTTGTTCCTACGCTTAGTGACGACTAAGTATTAGATGTTATCTTAATTGTGGTGGCAAAAAGAAGTGACAAGATTCGTCCTCTCACTATCTCCATCGTGGTTAAGGTAGCATTGGGATCTTGTAATGCGCCATAATTGCACGTTGTCTCTGTACCTCCACAGCCGCTAATGCATACGCGATGATCCTTGAGATGATGTGTAGAGTAGGAAGAGGTCAGCGACTAAGGCGATTGGTCGTGACAGGGCTCGTCGGAAAGGGGCCTTGACCTACCGATCTTCGGTTATCAATAATTGAGTAATCCCGTTTATGATGCTATTTGATTAAGCTTCTCGGTTACGATCTCAACTAGCAGACTTGGCTAACTTACCCCATGATCTAATCAGGTTCCTTAGGCCATTCGAGCAATTTTCGGACGATTTGGCTCTTGTGCCGATCGGCACACCAGTTGTGCCGACCGGCACATCCCCGACTTTCACCTTTTTCATGCTTTCGTATATGCAATAAGTACTTCATGCTAGGATTGATTTGTTAGACGAAATAGTAAACCCTAAACACGGTTCTCTTGCTGATCCCTGTGGATTCGATATAAACCTCGGAATACTCTGAGGGAAAAAGCTACAATGTACACCGTCCACTTGCGGTATATAAATGGGTGCGTATAAACGACCAACAAGGCTTTTTCTGGCGCCGTTGCCGGGGATCGGCAACTCGAACCTAGGGCGATCTATCTAGTTTATCGAACTAATCCTTATCCTTTTATTGCATATACCCTGTTTTTCTTTGTTTGTGTGTCCATTGAAAACAGGTACAAGGCTAGGCACACAACCTCCATAGCAGTAGGTGCTAACTTTGTTAGTGGCCCATCATCTGCTATGGAGCCCCTCTCCATGAAAGACTCGCTAGTGCCAATCGGCGCAACGCCCATGCCAACCGGCACCACACTGCTCGAGAGGAGGCACGCTCTTGTGTGTCAATAATTTTTTTTTAAACTAATGCTCTGCGAAGATTTGGCTTGTTTACAGCAATAGGTAATGGGAGAGAAGATTGAGGGCTATTTACCATGAAGATTGAGGATTTCAATTGATAACATTGAAGGCATGGTGGATACGTTCTTGATCATGAGTTGTTATTCTGTTTGCTGACTTCCCGGAGGTGTGCACGTCAGTACAGAGGATTGTGAGGCCTACAAATTTGATATTCTGAAAGAGCATCAAGTCTAGTTTCCAACGGTTCAAGTCTCGCATTATTTGGAGCTTCCTACAAGGATTTATGGCCAAAATACGAGATGCTGCGCAGGCTGATTGGATATTTCGCGAGAGATGCAAACAATTGGAAGTTTGAGCCAAATATGGAATTAAAGTCCAATATCCACGTGATCTATGGGTTTCCAACATTTAGAAGACTTCCTTTTGATGATTGACAAGGATTCAAGTCGTTCCAAACACGGAGTTTGAATATTTGGAATGTTTGGATTCCGTGACGTTGCCCTGGGCCGTCACCGAGCCTCCACCCCCGCTACACACTAAGGTGCTGGCGCTCCCGGCCCCGGCAGGGATCTCGTCCGACGGAGGCGTCACCACGGAGGAAGCGGCAGCCGGAGGCGAAGCTGGAACGGAGGTGCTGCTTCCGGGCTTCGACTTCCGAGATGCTGCAGTAGCGAGAGCAGACTGGCGAGCCAGTTTCTCCCCTACCACCAACCAGAAGTATTGCCCTAGTTGGTTCCCGAAGCTCCGCACCCTCGAGGCCACCTCCCGAAACCGGCCCCCATCCCCAGCCGCCATCTCCGCCAGCTACGCTGAAGCAGAAGCAGCAGCGGGAAGGTGAGTGCAGCCCACCTGCACAAGAGAACCGAAGGCAGAAGTCCATGCGGTCTCGGCGCAGAAAGTGCCGAAGGACTTCATGGCTCGGGAAGCCAACTTCACGGAGCGCACAAGGCGCCCGATGCTCCCACCGAGGTCGTCGGCGGTGTGCTTGATTGGCTGCACCTCGACGCCCAACCCTTCCAGCAGGCTGTTGAAGTCGCCAAGTGCCTGCCACGCTGCAGCAGCATCTTCATCCCTCTGCGTCTTGGCCGTGCTCAGCAGCGCCTGCGTGGCTGACAACTCCTTTTCGGTGGCCTCCTTCGCACGGGTCAACGACTCGAGAGAGATCTTGAGGCCCTCCAGGTCTTCTCCGGCTATCTCAGCGGCCTCCTTCGCAGCTGTCAAGGCATCGGCAGAAGCCTTTCCGTTTCTCCAGCTCCGATGCAAGAGCGTCACAACCCTTCTCCGCCGCCTCCCGGTCCCTCTTTGCAGCTTCGGCAGCTCCCTCCGCGACTTCGACACGCGCCCGAAGCCGCGCAATGTCGAATCCCTCGAACGACGACTGCAGGTGTCGAGCAAGCACCGCCGCCTGACGAAGCGAAGCAAGTAAGCTACAGCAAAGTAAATCGAAGCAAAACACAAGGACGACAAACCTTGATTGCCAGCCCGGAGAGAGCTGTTGCAGCGTCCTCTGGAGCAATTTCTTCCATAGCATCCTCCAGCTCACCGAGTCCGTTGAAGTCATAGACCCCACGAAGGACTTCGTCGGCCTCTGGACGATCCACGAAGTCGCTCCACTTGAGACTGGCGTCCAACCCTCTCGAAGCCCCGGCCTGCTCGATGGGCGACCTCCCGAAGTAGCCCTTTCCCCGCCCGTGACTGGGCCCCGGGTCGGCCACCCCCTTCTCCCCTCCAGAAGGCTCCTCCTCAGAGACCTCCTTCTCGACGCGAGCGCCTTCCGCTAGAGCAACGAGTTAGTGGGACTTCCACAACCAGCAAAGCAAGAGTGATGAGAAGAGAAAACGATACCGGGAGATCGAATGACCGGCTCCTCGTCCCCTCGGCGTCAGCGGCGAAGGCAGGCATCCCAAAAAACCCGACATCTTCATCGTTGGACTCGAGATTCACCACCTTAGCTAGGCGCGGAGCCGCCGCGGCGGCAATAGCCACTCGGGCAGCGTCGTCGGTCATCTCCTTCGCGTCGGTGGCGTACCCCGGCGATGTAGGGGCCGCCAAGTCCCCTTCGCCAGCCGAAGCCCCAGCTCGGGAAGTCGACTTCTCGATGCGTGTCACGATGGGGCGAGGCCTCTTCGGCCCCGGCCTGCTGGTATCCCCGGCAGCGCGCTTCGAGCCAGCCGGGAGTACGACCTCCGGAGCCGGGGGGGCTTCACTCTCGGCCTCCTCATCCTCTTCCTCCTCGCCGCCAGCAACCGCGACCGCCTCCCGTTCCGGCAGCTCGACCTCCGGATACTTGATGGAGAACAGCCGGTTGATACGGGGCCCCCCAACAAGCTTCACACGACGCGAAGCCTCGCCCAGAAGGAAGGGGCCGAGAATCTCAGCGGCACCATCCTCCACCTCTTTCAGCGTCATAGCTGGACAGACGGCACGTCGTCAGACTACGACAAACAACCGAAGGGAAGAGCACCAAAACCAACGTACCTGCAAAACTGTCGGGCATCAGATGGACCTCCGGCTCTGCGCCAGGAACTTGCACAACAAATTTCTCCTCCCAATTACGGAGCAAGGGCCACACCCCCGCCGCGACAAACTCCTCACAGAGGTCGCGCATCGACAGCTTCCGCACCACGGTTGCCATCAACTGCACCCGGGACTCGCCGGTGCCGTCCAACTGAACCGTCGGATACCGGTGGAACAGCACCTCCGACATCGTCGACCGAAGAGGACACTCATCCTCCATGCGGTAGTAAAACCACCCGGTCGTCCAACGCCCCCAGTGCGCCCGGTACGCCTTCGCCGGAACGACGGCTTCGGGGCGGGGGACGAAGGAGATGACTCTCATGGACCCGACGACGTCCTTCCCGTCCAACTTAAAGATTTTCTTCACGGCATGCGCATAATGCGTCGCCGCGAAGGCACCAGCGTGCGGCCGAGACCCTTCCAGCCAGAACGCCCACTCGAAGATGCTCAGCCGTACGAGCGCGTTGACGGTAACTTGCTGGATCTCGAGGCCGAAGAGATCTAGCACCTCCGCCATAAAGGGGGAGCACGGCATCTGGAACCCAGCTTCGAAGAACCGCCGGTTCAAAACGATGTACCCGTCCTTCGGACTTGGGGTCGTCTCCGTCTTCCTTGGCGCTTCGGCCCGGCTCCGATCTAGGAGCCCTCTGGCCGCCATTTCGTCCAGCGCCTTCGAGTCCACCGTGCTCTGGTCCAGGAACGGCGACGCAGGGTAGCGGTCGTCGATGCGGACGCGCTGCGAAGCGCTGGTCTTCCCCTTCCGAGCCATCTCCGAAGCCAGGACGACTACCTCAAGCAACACGGGGAACCGAAAGCAACGAAGCAAGCGCGAACAGCGAGAATGCCGAAGCAAGCTAACCAAGCGGCTGCGGCGCGGGTGAAAAGTGAAGATTTGTGCTGGGGTGAAAACCCTAGACGCCCGGGCGGTAAATATATAGCCCCCGGTGAATCGGCGCGACCATCCGCTGAAGGATCAATGGCCACAGACCACGCCACCCAGTCAGACGTGTCCCGTCGAGCGAAACGGCGTCGCATCGCGATTACGTCACCCTGTCAGACGCGTCCCGTCATACGAAACGGCGTCGCCCCCGCAAATTGTGCCAAACAATAAAGGCACCTTCAATACATAGGCGATCTAGCGTCACCACAGGAAAGTAGCTGGCAGCTACCTCCGGGACTCCAAGGCCAACTTTCGGCGATTACCTCACCTTCGTCGACGAACCTCACCTTCGGCGACTATCTCACCTTCGTCGGCGAACCTCACCTTCGGTGACTATGTCACCTTCGTCGACGAACCTCACCTTTGGCGACTACCTCACCGTCGGCGACCACGCCTCTTCGGTGCCGTGACCTTCGGAAACGCGACGAAAGCATCATTTCAGCAGCCGAAGCAGACCAGACCTTCGGAGCGCTGAAAGAGGGGATGACGGGCGGACCTCCGGATAGGACACAGTTTCGGCCCTACCGAAGGTGGATCTCGACTGTGTGGGGCTAGCTGTTGGGGAAGGCCCACTGTGTCCCCTCCCCCCGGCCCAAAGGTCCGGCCTGCCAAGAAGCCCACTAGGGCCCAGAATGACAAATAGTGTAGGACAACCCCATGTACCTTGGCCTTAAGGCAGCTAGGGTTAGGGAATCCCACCTTGTAATAAGGAAATGACCATAGTGCCCTTGGTGGAAGGGCAATATGGTACTTGTAACTCTAGGGTTGTGGGGGTGTATGAACCTATAAATACCCCCCTACCACCCTTAGGACAGAGCATTGAATACAAGCTCTTAATTACCTACTTCTCTTGGCTCTTGTTTGGTCCCTTCCTAGTCCTTCCCAGGGGTCCCTCATTAGTGGTAGACCCTTGGAGGATCCCCCTTCTACTATTGTGGGCTTGTAACCACAACAGTGCTATCTTAGTTAATGAACTCTTAATTTGCATATGGTCTCTGAAAAACTTGTTACGTGGTTCTCACTCGAGGTCCAAATCCACTAGCTCGGCGTGTTTGAAACATTCATCTCACCCAGTTTTGTCAATTCACTATTTGTGTTAACATTTTTGTTTAACATTTTTTTCTAGTTTTCACGACTTTGATAGTAACACAAACCTGGAAGACATTAAGAAAGCAATCAACGGTAATTATGGAGATTTGAACCTGGGATGAACCAATTAGCAAGTTCAGGGACATTAATGTGCAGATTAAAAGTCCAGGTACCTAGATGACACTCTCAAACAAGTTTGAGGACCGGCCATTCGCTTTACTCATGACATGGGATGCCAGCTTGGTTACTACGCCGGTTTGGCAGGAGTTTCAACCATATATTTGAATATTATTCTGGTACATGCCATTTTAGTAGTCTGAATGATACAAGTACTAGCCAGCTAATACGAGCCCTTTCGACCGTTCTGACAGTTTCATTATCAATATTCAAAGACGCATGAATGCAACATCAATCTATACAACAGTGGCTGGCAGCTAGATCTAAGGACGACGAATGAAGAGGCATCTTGGCGGCGGTGGTGGGCTGGTGGCTGCCCTATGGTGGTGGTGACCGGGTGGCCATCGAGCATAGGCATAAAATCTTTGTTTTGAGAGTTTATGGACTTAGATAAGAATCACAAAATAATTAGGGACTTATATCTTCGTTTTGAAAGTTTAAGAAACCTACATGCGAACAAGAAACAAGGGGCGCTATTTGGTTTTAGTTAGTTGCACCCCGTCGGTGATAGATACTGCGCTGAAATTTTATAAATCTTGTGGTGTTTTTATTTTTGATAAAATTGTTTATTTTTTCAATGTGCATTAGATAATGTGTGGAATGAGCTAAAAAATTATTGAATTTTTAACAGAGTTAATATATTCTTAGGTAACACCATGAAACACGTAAATAAAGTGTTAATGTTGTAAATTGGCAAGTTTTTTTTTCTGCAGTTGATCAATTTTTTAGATTTTATTTGTTAAATAATACTCTTTTTGGTTTTAAATATATGGCACTTTTGATTTTTTTATGCTTTCACAATTCATAATCTATTAATATTTATGCAAATAGCTAATTGTATAGTTAACTCATGACAATTTTTTATTATATTAGTTTAACTTTAGAATAATTTTGATGATAGATGCAATGATATTCATTTCATGTTATCGAACTAATTATTTAAACATATATTCTTGTTCGAAGTTTAATAAAAAAGTCAATTGTGTTATATATTTGAAAACAAAGGAGTATGGTTTAGATAGTTTTGAGAAATATTGTAGACTTCTTTGCGAAAAAATGATTTTTAACATGGCAGACTGTATTGCGTAAAAATACAGGAGCAACATATAAAACTTTAAATTCATAGGGTTGTTCCTGCTAATATTAAAACTAAGCCGGGTCGAATTTTGCTAGGAGCTAGTGTTTCTTTTGTTTTTTTTTTTTGATCAAACATACCTGTATTCATAGATAAGGAAAACATACACAGGAGCATACAAATACAGATACGCTCTGGAAGGATACAGAAGACAGCTGCCTATTTTGCACAAAAGCCCCTAGAAAACACAGAAAACACACCGAAGCCCTTGGAGCCTGTGCTTGCCGAGCCGTGGAATCCGTCGCCGCCGGTCTCCGCCGCCGGACGCCGAAACCCAACACCACCTTCCTCAGATCCGCCGGAGCTCCATCGCCAACAGGCTTTAACAAGAGCCGAAACAGACACTCGCCTCCGGAGGCAAGATGAAGCCAGAGCTGAACGCGCATCGGCCGGGGACGCACCCCAAGCTCCGAGGACCCTGGATCGAGGCTCGCCGACGAGGAACGACGTCGTCGCCGGGAGATCGAGCCCAATCCACTCACCTGTCTTCCGCCAAACCCGCAACTGCCGCTGCACCCTTGGACCACGAGGTCGGCGAATCCATCGCCCTGCCGGGCCAGAGAGCCGCCGACGACCACTCCTGTACAGGGATCCCTCCGGGGGACCACTCCTCCACGAGCTCGTCGCCGACGCCGGAGGAGAGCGCCGTCGAGACGGAGGAGAGCTCGGGAGACCTTTTTCCATGGACGCACCGCCGCCGCCGCCTCCCCGATGCGCCCCGGACACCAACCCCTCACAACGCCGCCGTCCGCGATGCTTGATAGGCCCGAGTCAGCAGAGCAACCCACGACGCTACCAACCACCAAGCCAACGGAGAGGAGAAGGAGGAACAAAAGCTTCACACCGCCGACGTCACCGTCGCCGGGGAAGAACCCTAACCCACCATGGCGAACCAACTCCATGGAAGGAACTTATTTAGCACCTACTCTAGAAAACTAAGGCTAAAAAGGAGCAGCACCCGGTAGATCCGGCTTCCCCTCCCCCTCCGGCGCCGAAGAGGCCACCAGAGGGGAGGGGGAAGCACCAGAAACAGGCCGGAGCCGAGGATTCGCCTTTCTCCGCCGCTCTTTACTGTAGCGAAGAGGAAAGGAAGGGACTGGAGTGTTTCTTTTGTTGAAAGAGCTTTTCCCCCTAACCGTCTCTCCCTGTCTCCTCTCATATAGTGGTGGATAGTTTAGAAGGTTGAAATTGTAAATATATCATGTTGTTAAGTTTTTACATAATTTTTCTCATTACCGACGGGTCCCTAGGTCATACTGTTTCTGCAAAAATTGTGGGTCTAATAGAAATTTATTTAAGTATCAAAGGCTTTAATGTGAAATTGGCAAGTTTTCTTTTTTGAGCATGATCACCACCCTTTATTAACCAAACGAGTAAGAGTTACAAACACCTTCAAGTAGCGATACAAACCGCAGATGCCTGCCAATAGCACTGTATATTGAACTCTTCGCTAGCCTGTGTGCGTCAACGTTGGACCTTCGCTTTAATGTGAAATTGGCAAGTTTTATTGCTGATTTTCTAACAGGCCGACCAGTTGGGCTGGCTTTCGGCCCAGTAGGCCTTACTACGACCCGTCGGGGGCCATCGAGGGCTGCCCATATAAAAAGAGGGGAGGGGGGCAACCCTAATCCACTCCCTCTCTACGCCGCCGGTTGCTCCGCCGTTCTTTTTCTACGCAGCGGCGACGGCGTGCGAGCCCTTCCTCCACTCTCTCCCTCCATCTTCTCTCCATGGCGCGGCGGTGAAGGCGGCGGGGGCCCTCGGCACCGGCGTGTCCGACTAGCGTGACAACGGGGCGAGGCTACGGTGGCTGTGGAGCTCCGCCTTGCCCTCCGCAGCGGATCTGGGAAGCGGACGACGCGGTGGCACAAGCGGGCCCGGCTAGCTGCCTCAACACCCTCTCTCTTCTCTCCACGGTGCAATCGTGAAGGTGGCCACTGGCGCTTGACGCCGACAGCTTGAGCGCGAGCGCGGTGCGGCCGACGGGGCAGGTGCGCGGGTAGCAGTCGTGCTGTCTTTTTTTTCCGTTTGTTTTAATCCGATGGCTTTTTTTGTCTGAAGGAAGGATGGGTACGTAGATCTAGAGTTTCTGGAATCTGCATCTTTCTAATTTACCTTTTTTCATGCAGTTTTTTTTCTCACCATTGGGTACCGTAGCATCACGCGGTGTGGTTCCTGCAGCATATGAATTCTTCATGTTGTGTCAATGGGCTGATTTTTATTTTTCCTTTTTGCATGCTTTGTATCTCGAAAATAATAATGACCCGAAAATGTGCAATGCGTGTATTACATTTAGACAAGGAGAGACCCTAAATACATTTGAAACGTAGTATCCCATTCATTCCTAGCGAGAGACATGATGCTTTTCTATTTCAGTAAACTGCTACTGCCGCCATCATGTTTTTTCAGAATGTGCGGAGCACGTATTTGCGGCCATCAGTTTGAAAGACCAACAGGGCAGTATCTGGCCTGTACTGTACAATCGAGTATCCCCTTCCATTTCCTTCCATTGGTCGCTGCCTTGTCTACAGTCGGGACTGCACTGGAGTGCACAGGCGTGAAACGGACGGAGCCAGTGGCAACGGACGAGTGCGCCAGCCGGCCGCCCAGCACCAGCAGCCTCTCTCCAGTCTCCACATACCACATTCCACAACGAAAGAGTAGAAAACGACGGGGAAGATTCTCCAAGTGGTTGTTGTCTTGTTGAGCCCCCGGACTGAAGAGGCACGTAATACCAGGAGAAGTAGAGGGGCTTATGTGAAAAAGAGGCGGGGCATGTGGAACAAGCCGTGGTCCAATCCCAGCCAAGATATCGGGGGCAAAGAAAGCGCACGGCGCAACAACTCCCTCTCCTCTCCTCTCCTCCCCTCCGCGACTCTGCTGCTTGCGAGGAGAGAGAGAACGCAGAGGAGGCCATTCCTCTCTTCTCCACCACCTACGCTTTCTCTCCCCTTCCACCTCGTCTTCTATTCCCGCTCTAGAATCGCAGCCCCGCACACGCGGCGCGCTTTTCCCTGCACACACAAATAAGAGACGAACAGGACGGGAGGGGAGGGGTCAGGCCTCAGGGAGAGAAGGAGCATTCATCCAGGACTGCAGTACCCGCCTGCCTGCCTGTTTCTTGCTGCTTCTCGGCCTCCCCTGCCATGTCGACCACGGGTATCTTCCTACTCTCCCGGTCCCAAGATTCTTTCCCCAAGTAGTGCTCTTGTACTGTTATTTCTTCCCAGATTCCTGTCGCAAGAATCTTCTTTTTACTCTGGTGGATTGGGGGCTCTGCTCTTGATTATCGGAATCGACAATCCGTGGCCCTTGATTTTGCAGAAATGATCATGCATGCGAATTCCCCGTTCACTCGTTCATCTTCTGTGTTATCCTCTTAATTCAGAATGTTTTTTATTTCCCTTTTTTGCCCGTTTTGTGCATCGAGAAAGTTGTACCCCGAGTTAATGGCTCCCTCTGGTGTGCTGTGGGCGCAGACGAAGGCTACGGCCCTACCTGGGACAGCGACGACGAATACGACAACTTCATCCGCAAGATGAACCCGCCAAGGTGCATTCACAGACCCAGGAACTGTTTTTCACTGCCGATGAATGCTCTAAGTCTTAATCACCTGGTAATTATTTCTGAACTGCAGGATCGTGGTTGATAACGATTCTTGCGCCGACGCAACGATTGTCAAGGTATGTTCTTCTGGTTTGCTGAATTCCTTGGTTTCATTGTTGCTAAATCAACATTTACTAATTTGTTTATTTGTTTTCCTTTTCCGAAAATTGTAGGTCGATAGTGCAAACGAATATGGGATCCTACTTCAAGTGATCCAAGTCCTGATTGATCTGAACCTTGTGATAGGTAAAGCGTATATAACCTCAGATGGTGGATGGTTCATGGACGGTGAGCTCCTACTATGCATAGCCTAACCGCACCAGTATTTAGTTGCTCCTCAACCCATGCTAAACTTGGTACTTTGATTTCCTGGTGTGTCCAGTCTTCAATGTAACCGACAAGGAAGGGAAGAAGCTCAAAGATAAGGCAACCATAGCGCAAATGGAAGACTATATTAGAAAGGTAAAATCCAACAACCATATTGAGGAATCATGCCTTCTTTGCAGAACTTGTACCTTCCTATGTGATCATCCAAGGTGGTATGGGTGACTGGAAACTAATACATATTTCAATTCTTGGAACATGTAGTCCTTGGGTGCAGATTCAAGATATGTACCTTCACGCCGGAGATCGGTAGGCGTTGCAGCTGCATCTGACCACAATGTCATCGAATTGACGGGGACAGACCGGCCGGGTCTTCTCTCTGAAGTGAGCGCAGTGCTCGCTAGCCTCAAATGCAACGTGGTCAGTGCTGAAATTTGGACCCATAACACCAGAGCTGCAGCAGTGATGCGGGTCACTGATGAGGATACCGGGTCAGCAATCACAGACACTGAGAGGCTGGAGAGGATCAAGGAGAAGCTGTCATTTCTGCTACGGGGAGGTAATCTCTCCCGAGGAGCCACCATGGCCATGTCGTCAGGGGCTGGCACCACGCATACTGAGAGAAGGCTGCATCAGATGATGCTGAATGATGGGGACTATGAGGAGCTCCAACGGCATGCTCTGGATCAGTCTCAACGGCCTAATGTCACCGTAAGGAATTGGAATGACAAGGATTACTCGGTGGTTACCGTCCGGTGCAAGGACAGGCCTAAACTTCTGTTTGACACGGTCTGCACCCTGACAGACCTGCAGTATGTTGTTTTCCACGCGAACATTGATGCCAAGGATAATCAATCTTACCAGGTGAATTACTGATCCAAATATCCACTTCTCACTGACATTACGCATATCCATAAAAATGTGGGTCAATAATATGCATTCTCTTTAAAGGAATTCTATGTAAGGCATGTGAATGGATCACCAATGAACACTCAAACTGAGAGATTGCGAGTCGTCCAATGCCTCGAAGCAGCTATCCAGCGGAGGGTCTCTGAGGTAAGAGTTCCGTGCATATTTCTGAAATCTTATCACCACAAGTCACGTAGCTTGGAAATCACCATTTTCTTCACGTTGGTTGTCCCAGGGTGTCAAACTTGAGCTGTGCACAAATGACAAAGTTGGCCTACTATCCGAGGTCACCCGCATCTTCCGCGAGAACAGCCTGACTGTCACAAGAGCAGAGGTGAGCACGAAAGGCAGGATGGCTGTCAATACCTTCTATGTCCGCGGTGCTGCAGGAGAGGCAGTTGATCAGAAGACAATAAACTCCATCAGGCAAGCCATAGGCCACAACATTGAGGTGAAAGGGCAGCCTGAGTCACCAGAACCACAGAAGAACGACTCGCCCACATGGTTCCTCTTCGCAAACTTGTTTCGGCCAAGGTCTCTCTACAGTTTTGGGTTGTTCGGGCCTTGATTGCGCCGTAGATGAAGCAACCCAGGTAAACTGTGGGTCAGAAAGAAGAAAGCCTTAGTTCTGTTTGTAGTGTTTCAGACTGGGATATAGCTGCGGGGGATGCCTATATATCGTCATCATCTGTAAATATACTGTCTCCCATTGTACATATATTCTAGTTAAAGGATGTAAATGTTAACTGTGCAAAGTATGATGAAATCCCAGATTGCTGCAACCTCAGAAAACCAGTGCCTTTTCCAAATTTTTTTATGGAAAAGACATGTGAGAGTTTCTTTACATCTTCCTCAAAATGAGAGGTCAAGTGGACATGCTTTGCCCTCAAATTATTGCAGCTATCCTGCCACTGGAATCTTCTTGACAGCAACGGTCGCCAAATTCTGTGGTGGGATGCTAGATGCAGATCAGTAGTCTAAACATGCGGTTCTCTCCTTACCTGAAGCTTTAGTGACAGAGACACATTGCACCAAGCTGTAGTGATAGCCCCTGACGCGGACAAAGCTGCATCAAAACCAAATCAGCGCCTGTGGTTGATCTGCAATCCTTTCATATCTCCAGCACGCAAGTTCGGGTCGATGTTGATGAGAGGCCTTGCAGAAGCCTACAGAAGCAGTGAACTGTTCCTGAGAGTTCAGAGGAGATCCAAAAGATAAGCTGAGATCAGAATCTCGAAATAGGCATGTGGCAGAACCGCAGAAGAGTTACTTCAGAATGTTTGCCACATTCTGGGACCGCTCTGGGCTTTCTTTGTCCATCAATAGTCCTGCTTTTTGGTCCTGTGATGATTGGTCGATAGCACATACTTCTTTTGATTAGTGACTTTCAACAGCATGATAGAGGCCACAGCACGAATAATGTACATCGAGGTCAAGAACTCCAAAGTGGATCCTTCCAGCAGCATGACAACGCTGAACAGTAAAGTAGCTTTTTTCGTCATGTTTTCTACAGAGAAATTGGCACAAATGCGCCATACAGATGCCTTCCTCGCCATGAATCCACTAGAATTTTCCTGGATGATGAATGGCAAGGCGCCACGCCTGATAAGCAATTAGGCAGATGTAAGTGTCAAGATCCCTGCGCCATGAATATGATTGTGACGTTTCTCTCCGCATGCAGACATCCTTGTAAAAAGCAGCTCGCATTTGTGCACATGTGAGGCGCCAACACATGGATACAAAAGAAAACTAAGCACAAAAGCAGGCATAACTTAAATGTTGGCAAATCAAGTCATATTATCAAACAACATCAGTAGAAGTTGAATGTCAGATGAAGCATTTCCCTTAATTTAGGCATAAATGAAAAGATTGCAATACCGTGTTAAGTGTTTGAACATTGCCATACAGCTGACACGTTACAGTACAAAAACTGAGAAGTATTAAATGCTGTTGTGCTAGGTAAAATACTTAACATCAGTATAAGAACAGAGGAGAGCAACTCAATCTGAAGTACAAGAGAAATAAGCGTTTGCCAAATGTGGTAATTGGTCCAAGAGATGCCACATAAAGTGCTTCGAGGTATGGCAGATACTACAGGCACTGTTCTCAGCATATAGCTTTATGCAAAGGTTGGAATGGTGGAACAGGTGTAATTTTATTTAGGCATCTTCACCATCTGCTTTCGTTGTTTAAGTCAGAAAAAGTACTGCACTAAGTTCCTAGTTAGATCTACTATCTCCAGCGACCAAGAAATGAGTGGCAAGAGGAAGATGATCAATATATTTACACTGGCCAAACACCTTGGATGATCGCTCTGGCCAAACACCTTGGATGATCAGAAAAAGTACTGCACTAAGTTCCTCAGTTAGATCTACTTCCTGTTTGCCCAGTTATCCAGATATAAAAAACACTTTCCTGTTCTTGATGAAATCATGAAACCCCATGCGTTTTCCAAACTTCTCAGCTCTCTCTTGCTCTTTTTTCTCCTTAAACACAGCAGGCAGGAAATAATTATCTTTCTGCACAGCTCACTCATCGGCCCTTTCTTCTCACTCTTGGGGCCTTTCTTCAATTTCTTAATCTGTGCCCTTTCTCAATCAGGATCATAATCAAGATCCTTTATGTAACTGCAGAACAGGGGAGATAAGATGTTGATAGAGGAGGGCATGACGACTCGTTATACGAGAAAACAACAATTGGACATTCAAGAACAAAACAGAAGAGAAAAAATGACATACTGACAACACAGAGTACACTCAAGTATACATACTTCTCTTCAAATTTTGTATTCACCTGCTTGATTGGTTCAGGCTTCTTATTTTGCATTCGGAGTGGTTCTATTGACGAATGGTGTTCATCACTTCTCTTTTTCTTCAAGTCGATGAACGTTAACTTCACGGAAAATGTTACGTAAGGGGTCAGGTAAGTCGGATATTCTGCTTAAGATTAACTAGTTCCCAGTTTTCCTCTAAGAGATGTTACCAAGAGAGATTGCAAGTGTAGAAAAAATGTAAGCTATTCCCTTTTGGTCAAAGAATGTGATGTCTAGAGAAATGCTACTAGAGCTGTTGTGTGGCTCTGGTCCTCGCACAAGAAAATAAGCACATACCAAACGTTCGGGCTGCTAGCAGATGATGTCCTTCTTGAGCACGGACGACTTGGCGCTCGGCTCGATACGTGTTAGCAGCGTGTTCTCCCACTGCGGCAACCCAATCAACAAACGGCGACGACAACTTGTGAAGTCCCCTTCCGGAAGGGCTGCTCGAGCCTCACCACCTGCGTGCTACCTTGCCCGATGACTTCGACCGGGTTGCTCCGCTCCGCTGCCGCAACACCGCTCGCCTTCATGCCACCCTCTTGCCTCTGCTCTGCTTATTCACGGCGGCCGGCGGCGGCTTGGGTTCCGTCTTCGCCATGGCCGGCGCGGAGGAGCTGCCGGCGTGTGAGGAGACGAGAGGAGAGGAGCCTGGGCCAAATTCTTAGAGGCTGGCCCGTTAACAGTAAACAGTCACGAATTCGGCCCGCCGTTTTTCCACGCGGGAGAGTGAAAAAAAAAAAGAAAAAAAAAAAACCCTCCGACAGACGTGGCGCTCAGAAAAATGTCCATTACTAGAATTCTTTATGTCAGAGGTTCAAATGCGAAAAACTCTCTAATCAAAAGGTCCATCAAGACGTGGCGCTGAATTGAATTGACCATTTGGGCACCAAAACCGAATCCACGAGGAATGAAAACGGGGCAAAGTTCCATTCTTCTGTCCGGCAGAGACGAGAATTATTCGCCGTGCGGTTGCATTTGATGTTTCGTTGCATACTCTAATGTGTGTTCCGGCGGCAGCACACAGCCTCCGTGTGTAGCTCGTCCTCTCGGGGATGTCAATTCACAATTAACATGTGTTTTTCTTTGCGAAATGTCGGTTTAAAGTCACTTCCGGTCCGGTGCCATTTTCCCTTTGTTCTGCAATATTGTTATTGTCCGGAAAAGAATGGAGTGCGTGCTACACTTCGACAGTGAGACGTACCCAGCAACATGCTCCATCGGTGAAATTGGTATTTTTGTTTCTGTTTATATTCATGCGATGAGTAACATCGTCATCACTATGGATAGATTCTTGTTTGCCGTTGGATGGACACCTTACTGCACCACCAGCGAGACGGAGACCAGATTAATTAAGCCCAAAAACCAGACATGCATATGGCTTTGGCAGCAGAGGCAGTGGATCGAATTGATGAGTTGCTGACGAGTAGTAGTAACAACTAGGCGAGGAGCCAGAAGTCCTTGTGTCGCTTGCTGGAGACGAGGTAGCCGCCGGAGCTCCTCCGCCGCACGCCCAGCGCGGCGCACGGCGCGTGCTCGATGCAGTACTCCACCACGCCTCCTCCGCCGCCGCCGCTTAGCCCCCACCGGCGCCGCCGCAGCGCCTGCAGCCACCGCGCGACGCCGAGCCGCCGGCGCTGGCCCAGCACGAGCAGCGCCGCGCCGTGCCGCGCCGCCGCCTCCACCACCGCCGGCGCGCGCTCCTCCGCCTCCACCACGCACGTCTCCACCTTCACCTGCGCGTACTTGTGATCATTAGTTTTTTTTTGTTGCGGAAGCTATTAATTAACGGCGGTAATTACTGCTCCGATCACAGTATGTAGTCCTACGCGCGTCCATGAGGCGCAAAAGATTTCCAGTGTCAAGTTGCGCATTCTTTTTCGTTACTACTACTAGAAGACAGCTCCGCGAAATCCGCTAAGTGGCTGATTGCTTTCCATCGTGCTGGACAGCATGCAGGTAATCATTGTGCTCTGCTTCCTATTCCTAATATATGTGCTGACTTTCCCTGTAATTTCTTTTATGATTTAAATATGCATGCCTTTTTGATGAAATTCTATCCTAATTAGGATGGCGCTTATTTAACACCGAGATTACAACTTTTTTATTTATGATGACGAGATCATACTGTACCTCTGGCCTTGTTGATTCGCAGATGCTCTTCATGGCCTCGATGTGCTGAGAACACTTGGGCCCAAGTATGTTCACACAAGAATCACTAACTGCTGCACATAAAAATTCATTGAAATTACTATTGAAATCAACATCAAAAGCAGTCTTGCAATGCAGGTGGCAATATGATCGCAGCAAATTAGCACAGGACCCAACCTTCTTGATGGGCGACCGGCTTGACGACGGAGAGGAGCACGACGGTGTCGTTGCTCCGGACGGCCTGCGACAGCGCCCACTGCAGCGCGCCCGCTGCCTCCTTGCGCCCGTCGGCCACCACCATCACCCGCCGCCCGCCGCCGTCCTTCTTGCCGGCGCCGGCCACCTCCACCATCAGCGCGCCGTTGCCATTGACATAGCACCCTCCTCCTCCTGCTCCACTCTTGACGACCTTGGCGCCGCCGCCGCCGCCGGTCACCGCCGCAGGGAGCTTATTGGAGGGAGAGTGGCGGCTCGGCCGCTGCACCCGCTTCCTCCTCACCGCCGGCGTCGCCGCCCTGCCGCCGCCGCCGCACAATGCCGGCAGCAGCTTCCTGCCCATTTTTGCCTTGTCCTCCTTCGCAAAATTGTACTAATGCTAAGAACGCCGGCTGCCTACCCTTCTCAGCGTCTCAGCGCGAGTGCGTACGTAGCAGAGGTGTATATATAGAGAGAGGGACGTGCATTTGCATATGCTAACATAGTGGCCAGCGCCCTAATTAGCCAGTACAAAGTCAGTCTATCGACGTGCAGGCCATGAACTTAAGAAGGATATAGGTTAGGCAAGTCCTATATACTAACAACAATTATATAATTTTATTGCACAAATAATGATGCACGTAGCTAGGCGGATCAAATCCGGTGCACGATTGACGCGTTGATCGATACGATTCTGCGATTTCAATTCGCGCGTGAAAACCTGCGGTCACCGGGATATGATTGGGAGATTTTGATGATTCATCGATCTTTGGTTGGCTGTCCAGACAAATAATTGGATCGACGAACGTACGTAGCTGCTTCAGTTGCCGGCAACAAGAGCCTATCTGACCGCTAAACGAGCTAGTGAACGGCGGCAACAGCTGCCAACTACCATGTATACACGTACGCTGGTGCCTGGTGGTAGTCCTTATCTATCTATCCAACCAGCTGTACGCGTACGTGTACGACCGATCGACCGTCGACGTGCTCGTGCACGTACTTGCACGATTCTTGGAAATAGTTGGATCGATATCAATTAGTTTGTACGGTCGTGTATGTACTATATATGTATGTATGATATGAATACACGACCAACAGTCTAATTGGACACAAGATTTGTCAACACCGACCGGCTGGTACTGACGTATTGCACGGCGGATATATACACGGAAGAAATCCGGTATCGCACGACCATCCACGCTCACACGATCAAGTTGCTGCCTTGTTGGTGTACCTGGTTCATGTTAATCTTTCAGATTATGTAACTAAGCCGGACATATCTAGATATATGCATGTGTTCTTACTATCACCGCAAAAAAAAAAAGGAAGAAGAAGAAGAGAAAGATATGTGCTCCTACTGCTGCGCGGAAAAACAACGTGTCGTCACTTGGCAGCTGAGGCCTAAACATTGGTGCAGTCGGTGCATATATGAATCTGCATCACCTTCTCTTACAACGTGCCGCAAACAACATTGCTGCACGAAAAACATGAGCGCGCAGCTAGCAAGCGAGCTTGCAGTACCCTACAATCACGGAAGCACTGAGCTGATTTTCATTTCCACGGATGCATGCCGGCCTTTCTTTTCTCTGGTGCCTCTTCCCTTTTGTTTTACTTTCAGCTGCACGGTCTGTGCTAAATAGATGGTCCCGCCCTCCAATGATTCCACCAATCATGTAAAGGGACAGTACCAAAAAAAAAAAGGCACGAGCACAAAATAATTCGTTGTATACCTCAGCTCTTGCGCAGCATATGTATCGACCACTTGCTGCTACCTCCATCTATATCGCGCACGTACGTTTTGCTCCCAAAATGTGCACTACTACAAGGACGATTTATAGCGACACTTTCAAAGCCACTCTCTATAGTGGCGGTTTCACTACGGATCATCGCTAGAGATGTCTCATCTTGAAAATGGGCACTAGCTACAGAAACGATTTCTAGCAACACGTTCAAAACGACTATATATAGTGGCGCTTTCACTACAAAACATTGCTAGAAATGGCCCACCTCATATAGAGTATCCTTACAAATTGATTTGTAGTCGCGGTTCACCTCATGGATCGAATCGTCGTTACAAATAGATTTGTAATAGTATTTGTATGATTAGTTGGAACTCTAGCTTTTTAGTTTACAGTTTGAATCCTGCAAACAAACATGAATATTTGAGTTGACTAAAATCTGAAGTAAATTTACACTACGTGCTTGAATGATCAATTATTCAGTGTAATAGAGATTTTTGACAGAATATATAACGTGTAATAGTGGTCAGAATCTTTAGTGTTGTGTTCTATAAGCTGATAAGGCAACAAAAGGACCAGTCAGATTTCTTGGTCTTCCATTAACCCTGTAAAAGGCAACCCTATCCGGTTTCTGTTTGTTGCAAAACATGCATGGTGCGATTTACTAGTAGTTTTTAGATAGATGATAGAAAGGTTAGCTCATGCTTTTGACATGGACTATACTTGACTCTCCAGTTCGTTCAGTCTCTTATATATGGCGTTAGGATTGATGCTTGTAGTACAGATCCGAACTAAAGAACCCGTCCTAATATATATGTCATATAAGAGAATGGAGTATTACACAGGTACGGTTGATGTGACTACTGGTGGTGGTGGTATCACAAGCACTGTAATTTGACTGATCCAATCACCTTCAAGAAGCCAGCTAGCTGCAATTAATCAGAAGGCGTTCAGGTCGCATGATAAGGACGCCCATCACATGATGTATAACTAATTGTAAGCTAACCTCTGCCGTCATATGTTTTGTGGCCTTTGGTTCTTATCCACCCTGCTGATGCGCCTAAGCCTGCCTGCCTGCAGATTTAGTTTGTCGATTAGCCCATAGAAGACAGACGACGGCACTGCCATTCTATCTGAATTGAAAGCGAAGTTCCCCTTTCCATTAATTTTGTGGACTAGCTGCCGAGTGCCGGCACGGACCTTCGTCTATACTGATAACTTTTTTTTTCCCGATGAAGTCTATACTGATAACTAATCCTAGCTAAGCTACGACAAGAGTACTATATTTCAGGTTCAGTGAACGACACGGTGCGCTGATGCAGCAAGACGGGGGGGCGGGGGCGATCAACATATCCGAAACTGTCAACGAAGTATTACGGATTTTGCTATTCGGTTATATGCATCAACCACCGAATTCAACACCATTATCTTTTACTACGATCCCTCTGAATTCTGATGGTGATTTGTTAACCATTTTTATTGGCAAATTGAACTAACCATTGTTAAAAATAAAATACCCGCAAAAAAAGTTAAAATTAAAATCAGAGGAAGTAATTGGACGGACTGGGAATATACTGCAGTACTTAAGTGATAAGTTGCCTTATATTACAAGATTATTAATTGGTAGCCCAGAAAAAATGGATAACATGATGTTGATTGAGTTGAGTGGGACTCCTGTGGTAGTTCTTTCTTTTCTTTTTCTATGAGGGCCTGAGGGGCTGGTGGCAGACAAATAGTACAATGCAGAAACTAATTGTTTGAGAGAAGGAAAAATAGTTAATGGAGAAAGAACAAATTTATAACGGGAATGAGATAAAATCCTAGTTAGTCTTAGTGGGGATCGGAGTAGTACCTTAGTTGGGATTTGCGAGCACTCACTTCTTTGTTGGAGAATAATATGGCAAAATTTGTTACAACACACTAGAAAGATGTGACTTTTTTTTTTTTGAGATTACACAGTACAACTCAGACACTCACAACGCACGCACACTCACCCCTATGAACACACGTACGCAAACCCTACCCCTATGAGCATCTTCGAAGACTGAGCCAGCAAATCTAGAGATACGAAGTCACCACTGGCGCCTCGCTGTCGATGGGAGCGTCGCCTACCACTGAAAGCACAAATGCCGTTAAATTCTTGAAAATTCGCTCCCACAGGGAGTCGAACCCAGGACCTGAGAGGTGTTACTCGGATGCCTTAACCACTAGGCCTAGAAGAAAGATGTGACTTTAGCCATAGCATCTCTTGTATTTAGCTGTGACACACTAAAAAAGTGTGGTTTTTTAAGTGCAACACACCAAACAAAGGAAAGGTGATTTTTTTAACTCTATTTTATTTCATTGCACGAGACGCACTACAACGTGAAAGCCAACCCAATGATACATTGGTGCATTATCTATTCATGTATTTGTTGCAGCTTTTTTTTCTAATTTCTTAAATGAATTTTCATTAAGAACATTTTTTGTTGTGTAAAACAAACTATGTGAACAGTGAGGAACAAATTTGCAAAAAAAAAACACATGAATAGATATTGCAGCATTGTATCAGCGCAAAGTTTCAAATTGTAATGTATTTTGTGCAATGAGATTAAAAAACTTGAAAAAATATTTATGTTTTTCTTATTTAGTGTGCTGCACTTTAGAAACCACACTTTTTAAGTGTGCCAAAACAAAATACGATAGTTGAAGTGTGTTGTAGCAAAATTTGCCTTGAAATATTACCAACTTGGATTGTATTAGGCAACCCTTCACAACATGCACTTTGCTCGAAAAAGAAAATTAACAGAATGCCAGATGATTACCATGTAAGTTGCATGTGCACGCAACCTAGCCCTTTTATACTTATTTGTATAATAACACGGGCAAAATATTTCGATAGCACGAGAAAACAACTTTTAGATATTTGCACAGTTCTTGAGTGTCTTCCTTTTGGTTCTTGGTTGATTCTAGCTTAATAAGGAACAATTGCCTTTTAGGAGAATATCATGTCTTCAAGCAAAATAACTTCCCTTTTAAAAATGTTGATGGATCAAAAGGCATATCAGTAGCACAAATTCCGTATATATTAAAAGAAAATAGTTGCGTGTGAATACAATCGGCCCGTCTGCATTGGCATAATGATGCAAAGGTTACGCATGCAATTCTTCCCAGTTAACTTTCCTGTAGAGCCTTTTCCCGTCAGTAACTAAAATTAGCTGCTCATTAATTTTACTAGGCTAATAAAGCATGAACAATAATGCTCATTAATTGTACTGGCATGCATTTCAATATTATTTCAACATATATGGTATTTCAATTGGCTCACTTGCCAGTGATCAGCAGGTTGAGGTTGGTCAATCAAGCATGGCGGTCAGATCAATTGAACCTTCAAATGGTTCATAAGTCAGTATCCAGTTTATCTAATCACTGTTGGTAGATGGGTTAAAAGGAAGGCATCAACCACGTTCAAGAGAACTGCGCATTGTCAGTCTGAAAAATCACTTCAATTACTAGCATCAATGCAGTGGGGACATAAGCAGTAAACACCTTCTGCAAATCTCAGATGCTTACGGTTTGGGTCATCTTCAAGGTTCTTGGAGCAAAAAAAAAAGTTTCTTGGAGTAATTATTTGTATTTCTATTGCGATATTACAAAATCTGTTCCTTTTATTCAAGAATGGAACAAACTTCCTGAATCTGAATATGCATAGGACGGCACTTCTATGATCCATACGATGACCGTAAGTAACAAGTAAAATATGCTTTTAAAAAAACAGAGATTTTCTAATCCCCTTAATTGGGATTTTCAAATCTTTTTTGAGTGTTTTTCTTTAAAAATATGCTTATCTCATGCTTTTATTTATTGTTTGGAGTTCACATTCTTCTCTGTCACTCAAAACTTACTCTTTGGAGCACCCAATGGTGCCTGTAGTTCAGAAATAACCAGCAGGTCAAATTCGAGTCCAGGTAATCAGGGAAGTTCTAGACTTTGTGCCAAAGATTAGCATACTTGATAGTCCAGGTAATCAGGAGGTTGAAAACAAAAAGAGAGAAAACATTGGCATAGAATCTTCGTAGGAGTAATCAGGGAGGATTTGGACTCTGCGATTAATATTAGCCTTATCATCACTACATCAGCACCTTAAAAAGGTGCTACGAACATTAAGCTTTGCTGTAAGCGAAAGAAAGGGCCAGGATCAGCGTCCACCTCCCTTTGCTGCCTCAGCTCGGGGCTAATCTCGTAATTAGCGCCGCCACAAAGATTCTTCTCCTTCTCTGAAACTATTTTTCTCTCTCTGGCTTTTCCGCACACTTGCCTTTGGTGCGGCGGCCCCTCCGCTCCGTTGCGCTCGCTGTTCGGTGCAACAGCAAATCGCGTCGCAATGCGTTGCGTGCGAGCTCCAATCTCCTGATCCTGATCCAACCCGCACCCCAAATACGTCTCCACCTCCATCCGACAGAAAAAAGCTGGCTCCGCCTCCGATTTTCGGAAGGTTGTTGCAGCAGAGCCCACCGTCAGGCGCCACCAATCTTTGGGGTTTATCTCGATCGCTCCGAGGTTCGGATAGTCCACCAAGAACTCGCAGTAAAAATCTAGTCTTTCTTTGCCTGTTCTTTGTTGTCTAGTAGTAGCAGTAGGAGCGCTAGTCACTTGCGCCGCACTCGCCGTCGCCAAAGCTGTGGCTGATTTTTACTTGATAATTTCGGATTGTTTCCCAGATACGGGAGCGGAGACGACAGGAGGAAATCAGCGCGGATTCGTAGCGGCGGATCGAGTTCCGCTCGGCCCTTAAATTGCCCGTGATCGGAGGAGGTTCCTTTCCTTCGTCTGTCTGAGAGGCGACGAACGGGGGCGAGTCCAAGAATTGCAGGAAGGCACCCGCCGCCGGTGCCGGTTGCTTGGGAGCGAGAAGGTGACTGGGCGAGAGATGGGGTCCTTGCTGTGCTGCCTGGGCGGCCACCGCGAGCCGGAGGGAGGAGTATGCTGCTTCTGCCTGCCGTGGCCGTTCCCGAACAACAGCCACTCGGTATGCTGATTCCTCTGCTTCTACCCCTTTTTTTTTTTCTTTTGCGAGGTTCGTGATGAATGTTGTTTGGCAATATGTAATTGTTTTCGTCTGATGATGGGCTTGGCTGATGGTTCATGTAAAATGTGTGCACTGGATTTCGATCGATATGGTTGGTAGTTGTAGATTCCAGGTTAATTGTGGTGGTTTGTCTCTGCGTTGTTGGTTCTAGCTTGTGTAGGGATGTTCTGTGTAGAGAGTCAAGGTTGCAGCTTTGAATGGACCAGCATTGCTCTGTTCTGGTTACATGGTGGTGTATTAAGAAATAGCAGTGCAAAAGGATGTGTGTAGTATGATGATTCATTGTTGTTCAATTATTTTTATTTAATTGGTAACATTTGCATCGCAAACTCAAAATTCGCATGTAGCTTATCCTGTCTTGTTATCATTGACTTCATTACAACTAAATTTCAGACATGTTAATTTTAGAAGTTGGAGCTCATACCCCTACGAGCTGAATCGATAAGATATTGATACTGAAAAACAAATGGTCAGGCATGTGCTCGGATTGATTAGTCTCAGAACAATGAACTAAATTTGTTCCCTGAAGTGTAGATATATCATCCTGTCATCTGTGGTGGCTCTTGTTTTCATATGTTTCCCCTGTACCATGCGCTCTCTTCTAAATTATGTCTTCACAGGGCTCTGCTGCTCGTCAAAGAGGAGATACACGTGTTGCTCCTGACCACGGAAGGGTTCCTCTGGTGGCTTGTGCTGCTACAGTACCAGTGGATCCAATGGATAATTTTTGCTCGCCTCCTAGGCCTTTGCCTTATGACAATCCTCGTTCTACCCGTCGGATCGAGCAACACCCAGTAGTGTCAGGAAATGAAAAGGCGTCAACGCAGTTCGAGAAACCTGGTCAAATTAAGGAAGGCAAGAATACTGATACCGGATCAGCTTGCACAGCTCAAAAGGTCGATGATTCATCTGTAAAACACCGTTCAGGAGGCCCAAGCATTGATGGAATACAAGCCTGTGATCTGTTGGATAACGAGGATGACTGTCCGATATGCCTAGAAGGTTGGTGGAAACAACTGACTTTGTTATCTCCATTTCTCAGATTGCCTCTAATAAAAGGAAGTTAGTCAAACGTAGCTGTTTTAGCTGCAGAAGGAAATATCTGCAGTTGTTTGAATCAATCTATGATCTGTTCATTTACAAATCCATGCATATATGTCTTAATGTTAGTATTTCTTGTGTTCTCAATCTTGTAGTTCTTTATTTGCAGAATATGATTTCGAGAACCCAAAGATTGTATTGCAATGCAACCATGATTTCCATCTTAGTTGCATTTACGAGTGGATGGAAAGAAGTCAATCTTGCCCTGTCTGTGCAAAGGTACGTAGCTACTCCTATTTCACTTCAACAATGAAGCATTAATTCATACCTCGTTAACATGGTTATGTAGATGGCAAAAATAAGATTTCTTAAATCCAACTATCTCACTGTAGGTGATGTTGTTCCATGAAGACGAATGATGTTGCTGATACAAGTCTTTATGGATGGCTATTGAAGGCGCATTCTTAATCCTGCATGATGTGTACATAACGGTGATGAAATCCAGTCGCTAGATTGTTTACTGAAACTTCCGGTGGCAGAAAGATTCTATTTTGGTTTATAGAGCAGAAAATTATTTTCTTTTTTTTAAAAAAAAGTTCATGGTTTGTGCCAATTAACATCTGATATTTTCAACTGATGGGGTCACTGATGTTACTTGTCCATGTGGGCTCCACATTAAGGGTATCACGTTGAAATCTGACATTCTGGAAACTTTACTAGTTCCTTAGTGTGTAGTAGTCTGATGCTATCCCAAATTATTTAAGATGCCGAATAGTGGCGATTAGTGTCTCCTCTTCCAATGATATATAGGAGGAAAGATCTGTCCGAAGATTCTCGAAATAAACTCGAAGATCAAAAGTCAAGCAACTGTATATTGCAGTTGCAATTTTCTCTTGGCAAAATGAGGAAATAAACTCGAAGATCAAAAGTCAAGCAACTGTATATTGCCATTGCAATTTTCTCTTGGCAAAATGGAATATTGGATCAAAACTGTATGCATGCATCCTTCAAATGTAAAGCATGCATTGTTTCTCAAACAGCAACAGCACTTTGTGAGGAAATTGGTCATCGATCAAAAAACATGCTTATATTATGTACGGTTGAAGTGTATTGCGGAAGGCAACAAGAATCTGACCATTGCGACTTTCTGGGAAGAAGCCCACTGTGTGTCATCGGCTCCTCGCTAATTGGTCCTTAATGACTGGAGCCCTTGTGCAAATGCACCCCAAGGTTTACAAAACCGCGGTAAACGGTTTACTTGGTAGTCCAGTTTTTCATTTCACATTTCAAAAAAAAAAGAAACAAAAAATATGTAAAAAAACTAGATCAAATTTGCAGTCCAACAGTGGAAATGGAACACGCAGATTCGATCGTTTGGACTATCAAAAAATCAAGCAAGCTTTTTTTTTACCAATGAGCAAATAAAGAAGAAATAAAATTTTAAAAAGTTTTTCTTTATTTCTTCTTGATTGGTAAAAAAAGAAGAAATAAAGAAAAACTTTTTAAAACTTTTTTTACCAATGGACTCAAGAAGAAATAAAGAAAAACTTTTTAAAATTTTTTTCGAACCAACAACCTTTCTATTTTTTTTTTACCAAGCAAACGATTGATTTTTTGTGTTCATCATTGCTCTCCAAATCGCATCTAGTTTTTTTTTCACATATTTTTTGTTTTATTTTTTTTCAAAATTACAAAAAAGAAAATATTTTCCCTCTTGAACCGGTTTTCTGAATTTTGATCCAGTTTACTGATATTTTTGACTTTTTTATTCAAATTTCGCCATTTAGATTTTGAACCGGTTTTCGACTGATTTTTCTGAAAATCGGCCATCTCGGTGGGGGTTGGTTTTACCCGTACAAACGGTAACGAGAACCTTGATGCACCCCTAATGAGCTATCATACAGCAGATGATGATTTCACAAATGTCCAATAATAATGCTTTGTTAGGATGCTGATGAAGTATGTTATATAGAGAAAAGGGACCAATGAGCATGCCAAACGAATAGTAACTTGGTGGGGCATACGGAATACCAAACTCATATGGATATGATGCTAATATTAATGAAATCAGAATCAGGCATGAATAAATTGACGAATAGTACATTGTGTAAAGAAAGGATGGATGTACATACCAGTTCCCATACAAAAAATTCAAAATATAGAGCATGTTCGAAAAAGATACCAAAATATATTAAGTACATCAGCATACTGGTGTACAAAATACATTTATTTATATGATTATACCCAAGTTGTACAATACAGTAATGTCCCAAATAATGAATATCTTTCCGTATCCCGTAAAAGTTTAATATGGGTAGGCATTACTGTTGCGTCATTCTAACCGATCCGCCACATCCTATGAACTCACAAGAAGTCTTATTCAACTGCAACATATTCACCACTGATTATCACAACATTGGACTTTCAGAAATACAAGTAATTCCGCATAATCTTTCACAGCATAGCTATAAATATCTGCACTGTATCTTTATTACTTAATTACAGAATCTAGCTTTTATTCGTTTCAAACTTAAACACATATTATTTCTGGGGTAGTCCATAAGCTACCGTTCATCTCCATCTTTTGTAGCCGCCTCAAAGGCCCTTATGAATATATTTGGAGGCTGGCCACCACTGAGTTGATATTTTCCATTAATCTGAAAGAAACAGAGTCCGGTGAATAACAAAAGATAAAGATAATTCTCTAACCATTGAACGGATAAAATACGACAAATATTGCCATTCAAGTAACCCGCATACCACAAAGTGTGGAACTCCTGAAATGCCAGATGAATAGTTGTTGAGTTCTTCCCAAACCTATTAGCAAGAAGGATGCGTGAGCTCTTTGATTAGAATAATATGGCCTCAGGAACAGATCACTGGAAAACATACCTCGTCGACTCCTTTGCTAGGGTCTTCAAGCAGTTCTTCTGCTCCTTCTATGCCCACCTTTCTTGCAGCATCCAGCAAAACCTGTCTGTAAAGCATTTGTAAATCGAATTTCATTAGATGGCTCGAGAATAATAGTGCAAAAATCACTATAGTCAACATAGAAAAGCTGATTTAAGAACCCCCGGTTGGGACAAGGATAAAGCAGATGTATTTTCTGAAGCAAATAAATTAGCAGTGATAGTATCTCTTTTTGCAAGGATGTAACTTGCAAAATAAATTCGAGTATATATAATAAATGAAAAGTGGGGAAGCCTTTGAAAACACTAAAATACAGCAGAAGAGTGCTTTAAATTTATTCACAACCTTAAACACCTTAGTAGTCATCAATCATCAAAAGATTTGACGGTTATTTCCTTTATAATCACTGAAAACTAGTAATGTCACAACAAAAAGAATGACCAGAAACTACACAGTATCGCTTCACATTCCGAGTGCATAATGATCATTATCATTACTTTAGCACTTAAATAGACCTAGACATTAGCAGTTAAAGAGATCTAGCTCATGAGTTGATTAAAAATTTGTCTTACTCTTATGTACTTTTTTTATACAAATTGCGCTTGAAGTGTTTCAGTTGAAAAGTGAAATTTCAAATTATATCTAGAGTAGTGAAATACTCAACCACAACAAAGGTTTTCTTTTAGAGGAAGATAAAAATGTTAAAAACACTTTCAACAGTGTTCCATTACCAATAGGGATATGCATCATATGCCAATTGTAAAAACATAAATTAGCAAAAGATCAGAGATAAATAACAATTTCTCCATATATCATCCCATTGACAACACATGCAAATAAATGACGGTCTAGAGAAATATAGGTTACAGAATATACAGTTCCCATCATAAAACGTTTACAGAATATACAGGCCTAATATTAAAAAAATGTAAAATGAAACTTATGATCAATACCATAAACGAGTCATGCATACTCACCTGTCACCGATATATTTTCCTTGGCAAAAGTAATTAAGGCCTAATTCATCAACAAGATCATTTTGCTTGTCATAGCCTTGGTGTCCAGCAAGTGTTATGAGCCTATGGCTATCCATTGTATTTCCACTGGATTAAAATCTTTACACATCAGAACACTCATAAATGATACTTGTGGCACAAATGTACACCGCAACTTCGAAACCATGTACTTACGTCAACCCCGTCGTGTCATACTCAAGCCCAAGTCCTCGAAATATCTGAAACATGAGCACGAAAACAGCCAACAGGTGAATACATTTTAGGCAAAGTGAATAAAGTCTACCATGGGCATGATCAGACAAAGGGACCTCTATCATGCGAGAAGTTGCACGCTCAAACTGAACAGGGCCGAACTTCATCTTGTACATGTCAGATTTCTTGACACCTTCCTTCGGCGCATCTGGGTTCAGAAAGAATGGATGCCAGCGAACCTACCAAGAAGGCAGATTCAGACATAAGCTAACACTGTAGAAACAAAAGAATTCAGAATCCTGATCATGATAGTGGTTTGAAGAAGAGTGAAACCTCAAAGTCTCCTTGGTTTGCTCCATTGCTTTCTCGAGGTTCTTTTTGCCAATAAAGCACCACGGGCACACTGTATCTGAGCTCACGTCAATCTGAATGAGTTTCTTGCCCGTGTTTGAAGCCATGAATCCTACGCACCTACAGTTTGCAAATCTGTTAACATTGAAATTTGTTCAAAGCAATTCTCCAAGAAAGCATTGACCCACAGTTTGGTCAACGCAACCAAGATACTCATATACCATTTTTCTTTAGCGTTAGTCGGGGTAACTGACAATTGTAAGACTGAAGAGCGAGAACATCCATGAATCCAAGAAGGTGGGGACCTATTCCCCTTTCAGAAAGGGCATATCTTATCGATACATTGTGCATAGTAATGGGTATTTGCTTAAAGGAACAACCACACCCATGTTAGGTTGGTTCATGGTAGAATAATCACATGATTCTTTAACTAGTGTTTTTGACAAAAGCAAATTTTACTACACAACACATATTCTCAAACCAAGCAGGGTTGGCCTGATAATTAGGAACGAAGTTTATGCGCACTATATGGTTGAACTAAACACCCTCATTAAGCATCAGTCAGCCATGGTCTCCAGTTAGATACAGTCATCCAGAATCAAACTCAGGTAGACATGTCCACAGAGAATTGCACTACATCTTTTCCCAATAACCTAGGTAATTGCACTATAACTTTAGCAATTACGAGACAGACAAAATCATACTACATATTCTTGCGGTCAACTGTTGTCGCCTAAGCAACTATAATCGCCACCGCACCCAATTTGTCGCGAAGGACGGAAAACACAGAAGAAATTCCGAACCTGAGAGCGTGGGGTTTCGCGAGGAAGGGGATGCGAACGGAGAGGAGGCGACTGGGCATACACGAGTAAGAATTTTTTTTTCCCCTCTCCTTTCCCCCTTTTTGCAGGTAGTATAGGTCTGCCTTCGTTCCTTTTATCGCAGATTTTGGGAGAAGCCGAGGCGACTGGTCAGAGGAGAGGAGTTTGGTTGGTGTTGGTTAGAGGAGGCGACTATTACAAGTTTGACCCAGGAATGTTCGAAAGATCAAACTTCTCACATCAAATTGCTGATTCGATGGCATATATTTTATTATACTACTCTCACCGAATTGCTGATTCGATGGCATATTTGTTTCAAGTTCCCCTGAAGGATGTGTTTATTATTCTGTAGGATTATCTGGCCTGGTGGTCTCACTAATGACCATTTCATTAGTACTGTGAGCTTGTACGTTGCGAAAATTTTGGGCCAAACTTTGTTGTTTCACTATTTTAGGATACAAATGGCACCGCGCCTTATAGCCTCACTTGCGTTCTCTTGTCTCTCCGTTTATTTGTAGCTGATCTGCTCCTCATTTATGCATCACTAGAAGCTGCGGCGTGCCCCCGGCGTGCCCATCTTTCACTAAATTATCTGAGGAGAAATTGGAAATATGATTTTCACAATGCACTTGTTGACAACACAGCTAATTAGGATGCACAGGTAAATTTGTATTGAAACACGCCTGGACGAAAACTGCACCCATGTAGCGGGTTTGAATATTTGTTGGTATGTAATTTATACAGTGCTCATTCCAACTTCCCGGGTGTGCCTGTTTTCCCCATTAGTTTGCCTGATTATTCAATTTGAATTATTGTATGAGAATAGGACGCAAAAGACATGCTAGGAACAATGTACCCAGTTTTTTGTTAACGGGTTATTTTATTGATATCAGATATGGAAGATATGTACAATATACACCATTATCAAACTATAATCGGGGACCGCCTGGGCCTATGTATCTATTCTTCTTCACATCATTCTTAGTGTAAGCATCCTCTTTTTTTTTTTTTGCGAGAAGTGTAAGTATCCTTTTGCCACGAAAGCCCCAAAGCTTTCACCATCAAGCATGTCCATATGTCTGCTCTGTAAGATTAGAAACCAAATAAGCATAGCTAACAATTCACTAATTTTTTAAACTGCAAAACCAGGATATAAGTTATTAATGGAAAAGGAAAGAAGTTTAACTAAACATATGGTTCTCATGCAGTTTTTCCTACATGGTTACAATAGGCTGCCTGTCATTGCATACCAAACATTTAAGTACATCCCATACCGGGAGTTTCAGACTTTCCTTCACCCTCTTTTATTTTTTGGGGGTTTACCTAGACCCCAAACTGAAGGTACTGAACTAAACATTTCTAGAGAGCAACAGGGAAACAATAGTTTCATTTACTTCTCTTGTTACGGGTCATTTTTTCCCTTGCTATACAACAGGTTCACTTTGTTGAAACTACTTGAACTATTCTATCAGGTGTCAAATATAGAAAAAACATGGTAGACACGTCAACACTGGAGGAGCAAGAGCAGACGATATAGCAGCACATGCATGTTTTAGTTTCACTCACAGGACAGCTCAATGTGTGTTCTTGATCTAGGCTGAATACCTGAGTTTATTGACTGGCCATGAGGTCTATTTATACACAAACTGGTCAGTTTGGGACTGAACCGACTGGAGAAAACTTTGTTGTATGGGAGCAGCAAAGTCCTACTTCTACATGAAGGAAGCCTGCAGTAGACAGGCAGAAAAAGTCCTTACTTCTAGACTACCTTGACTAAGGTGGGAACCAGCTAGAGTCAACTAAGGTGGCTGCTGTTGCAGAGACGCAGCCATACAATCTGCTGGTTCACACTGAAATGGTGCTTCATTACCTATCAAGCTAAGGCTCAACTGTCAATGCACACCACGTCAACAGTCACATGGTACTGAAAGTGAGGAACCATGTTGAGATGTGCCGTGGTTCTCGATGATGATGAGTAATTGACAACAGTGTTGAATTGAGTTGGACTTGAGTTTGGGTTTGAAATGCGGGACTTTGAGGGTTGCATAAGCATATGCATGATTATGTTTATGGCTAACTGGACTTGGTGCAGGTGTTGGGATGATTGGCGGAGAAGGAGGAAACGTGTTTGCTTGTCTTATGATGTGTAGGTCAATGGAGTCAACTTGATGGTCAACGGCGGGAGGATCGGGAGGACCAAGCGAACGGTCCCGACGGGCTGGGACCGAGGAGGCTTGGGTCCAGGCGATCGAGAGGCCGGGTGAGGTCAAGGGTGATCCACACCGTATACGTGGCGGACAAGAAGCACGGAGGGTTTCGCGGTTTGGCCTCAAAACCGTGGAGGTGATGAAGACGGCGTGTTGACCAGGGTCAAGGCGAACGGGAGGCCGAGTCAAGTGAAGGTCCCGACGGGCAGAGACGAGGAGGCTTGACGGCGAGGTTCGCGGGACGAGGTGACACGCGTCGACATCGAGATGGTTTCCCAGTTTGGCCTCAAAACCGGTGGGCGACGGTTTCCCGGTTGAGCCTCAAAACCGGTGGCGACGGTTTCCCGGTTTGGCCTCAAAACCATTTGTGGATGGTTTCCCGGTTTGGGCCTCAACCGTGGTGGGTGGTTTACCGGTTTGTGCCTCAAAACCAGCGGTGGACGGTTTCCCGGTTTGGGCTTCAAAACCGGTGGTGGAAGTTGCGCTTTGAGAAGCGTGCAAGACGGTTTCCCGGTTTATGCCTCAAAACCGGCGGCGACGGATGGAGGTGCATGTGGCACCATCGTGGAGGTGGCTTCGAGGTGAAGCTACGGTGTGAAGGGCCCGACGGCGTTCGGATGAAGGAGAAAAAATTGGACGGAAACGCCTTTATGTGTTGTATGGGTGTGTTGTAATGTGAGGAGCATTTTCGAGATGTGAAAATGTCCAAGAGGATAAGGTGAGGGGGCTGGTTGACTGCCCTCCCTTGAGCCTTCCATTTGTGTGTGTAGGGAGAGGGCTTGACAGAGAGGAGAAGAGAGGGAGAAGAGAGGATATGGCTCTTTGATTGAGATTTTTGTCATCTTTAGTTTGTGTGTGCTAGGGAGTGGCTTGACATCTACATCTTGGAGCAATATATAGCATCAATTCGTCCTCAAAGTGTTCTTCTCATCTTAAATCCCGAATTTCATATTTTCCCCATTTTCGGAACTATTTTCGGGTGATTTTCGATTTGTTTTTTGTGATGCGTTTTTGGGCGGATTTCTTGGGGGATCTTGGTGCTAGGATGTGCTAGAACAACCCTTGGTAGGTCCTTGACCGAATCCATGGCACGAGAACCTTCGATTTGAAGATTTGGTGAAGTTTCCCTCTCATGTTCATCCAAACCCTACCCTTCATGGTAGACTCCAAAATTCGTATGGATTTCTTAGGGTTTTTGGTGTGATTCTTGTTGGATGATATTCTCCATCTCAAGACGAAGCTATGGTTCAAATTTCGTGATTTTTGGAGGTCGTTTGGTCGGGTTTCGAGATTTTTCTTGAGCTTGCGCGCGTGCTGTCCTGACAGGGCCGGATTATCCGGCAAGTTGCCGGAGTATCCCGTGGCCGGAGTGTCCGACAAGTTTTCGGAGTGTCCGGTACTTTCCCAGGTCCGGAGTATCCGACAGTTGGCCGGATTATCAGGTAGGAGGTCTCTGTTTTGACTTTTTCAGATCACCTTTTTGAGTATGTCTTTGCTTAATTTGCTTCCGCAAGTGTTTGTATCTCTTCCACAATCGTTCCTAAGGTCAACACATCACGTTTCATGTGTGTATGTGATCTTAGTGGTTATTCTTGAGATGGGTTGGGACATAGGCCAAGTTCTTGTGAAGAACTTTTATCGGCTCCCATTCACCCCTCCCCCCTCTGGTCGCCTTCTCGCTCCTTCAGAAAGTCTTAGTCAAAGTCATCCTTCATATCCAGAACACGAGGGAAGACAAAATCCAACTCTCTGAACTGGCAACATGCCTATCCGATAACAATGACAACAAGAATGGTCGCAAAATTTGTTACGACATGAATACAATGTCTCATAAATAACGGCAGCAGTGTTAGTGAAACATTGGATCAAGAATCATGACAAGGAAGCAAAGATTTAGTTAAATGACAGTACAAATTTGCAAATGGAATCATATACTCCAACTTTAAGGAGAAGTCTGTTGTAAGAAAATACATTCTGTAGCAACACAACAACATAGCTAAAAGTGCCTACCAATGAATCTAGCTTTATTCCTTTCAAACGTGTACACACATTATTTCTGGGGCAGTCCATAATTACCGTTCATCTCCATCTTTTGCAGCAGCTTCAAAGGCCCTTATGAATACATTTGGAGGCTGGCCACCACTGAAATGATATTTTCCATTAATCTGAATGAAACAGAGTCCGGTGAATAACAATCATATTTCTCTAACCATTGAACGGGTAAAATATGACAAATATGGTCATTAAAAGTAACCCTCATACCACAAAATGTGGGACCCCTGAAATGCCAGATGAATACTTGTTCAGTTCTTCCCGAACCTATTAGCAAGAAAGATGCGTGAGCTCTTTGATTAGAATAATATGGCCTCAGGAACAAATCACCAGAAAACATACCTCGTCGACTCCTTTGCTAGGGTCTTCAAGCAGTTCTTCTGCTCCTTCTATGCCCACCTTTCTTGCAGCATCCAGCAAAACCTGTCTGCAAAGCATTTGTAAATCGAATTTCATTAGATGGCTCGAGAATAATAGTGCAAAAATCACTATAGTCAACATAGAAAAGCTGATTTAAGCACCCCCGATTGGGACAAGGATAAAGCAGATGTATTTTCTGAAGCAAATAAATTAGCAGTGATAGCATCTCTTTCTGCAAGGATGTAACTTGCAAAATAAATTCGAGTATATATGGTAAATGAGAAGTGGGGAAACCTTTGGAAACACTAAAATACAGTAGAAGAGTGCTTTGAATTTATTCACAACTTCAAACACCTTAGTAGTCATCAATCATCAAAAGATTTGATGGTTATTTCCTTTGTAATCACTGAAACTAGTAATGTCACAATCAAAAAAATGACCAGAAACTACATAGTTGCATCACATTCCGAGTGCATAATGATCATTATCATTACTTTAGCACTTAAATAGACCTAGCTCATTAGCAGTTAAATAGATCTAGCTCATGAGTTGGTTAAAAAATTTGTCTTACTCTTATGTACATTTTTTATACAAATTGCGCTTGAAGTGTTTCAGTTGAAAATTGAAAATTCAAAATATATCTAGAGTAGTGAAATACTCAACCACAACAAAGGTTTCTTTTAGAGGAAGATAAAAATGTTAAAAAACACTTTGAACAGTGTTTCATTACCAATATGGATATGCATGATATGCCAATTGTAAAAACATATTTTACACAGAATTATTGCAACTTAAATTAGCAACAGATCAGAGATACTAAACAATTTACAGAATATGCAAATAAATGATAGTCTAGAGAAATATAGGTCACAGAATATACAGTTCCCATCATAAAACATTTACAGAATATACAGGCCTAAGATTAAAAAATAAATGAATGTAAAATGAAACTTATGATCAATACCACAAACGAGTTATGCATACTCACCTGTCACCGATATATTTTCCTTGGCAAAAGTAATTAAGGAATAATTCATCAACAAGAGCATTTTGCTTGTCATAGCCTTGGTGTCCAGCAAGTGTTATGAGCCTATGGCTATCCATTGTATTTCCACTGGATTAAAATCTTTACACATCAGCACACTCATAAATCATACTCGTGGCACACATGTACACCGCAACTTCGAAACCATGTACTTACATCAACCCCGTAGTGTCATACTCAAGCCCAAGTCCTCGAAATATCTGAAACATGAGCACGACATCAGCCAACAGGTGAATACATTTTAGGCAAAGTGAATAAAGTCTACCATGGGCATGATCAGACAAAGGGACCTCTATCATGCGAGAAGTTGCACGCTCAAACTGAACAGGGCCGAACTTCATCTTGAACATGTCAAATTTCTTGACACCTTCCTTCGGCGCATCAGGGTTCAGAAAGAATGGATGCCAGCGAACCTACCAAGAAGGCAGATTCTGACATAAGCTAACATTACAGAAACAAAAGAATTCAGAATCCTGATCATGATAGTGATTTGAAGAAGAGTGACCTCAAAGTTGAACTTGTCCTTGGTTTGCTCCATTGCTTTCTCGAGGTTCTTTTTGCCAATAAAGCACCACGGGCACACTGTATCTGAGCTCACGTCAATCAGAATGAGTTTCTTGCCCGTGTTTGAAGCCATGAATCCTACGCACCTACAGTTTGCAAATCTGTTAACATTGAAATTGTTTCAAAGCAATTCTCCAAGAAAGCATTGACCCACAGTTTGGTCAATGCAACCAAGATACTCATATACCATTTTTCTTTATGCATTAGTTGAGGTAACTGAAAATTGCAAGACTGAAGAGCGAGAACATCCATGAATCTAAGATGGTAGAATGGGTATTTTCTTAAAGGAACAACCACACATCCATGTTAGGTTGGTTCATGGTAGAATAATCCCATGATTCTTTTACTAGTTTTTTTTTTTTTTGACAAAAGCCAATATTACTAAACAACACATTATACTCAAACCAAGCAAGCGGGTTGTACTGATAATTAGGACCGAATTGTATGCGCACTATATAGTTGAATTAAACACCCCCATTAAGCATCAGTAAGCCATGGTCTCCAGTTAGATACAGTCATCCAGAATCAAATTCAGGTAGACATGTCCACAGAGAATTGCACTACATCTTTTCCCAATAAACTAGGTAATTGCACTATAACTTTAGCAATTACGAGACAGACAAAATCATACTACATATTCTTGCAGTCAACTGTTGTTGCCTACGAGCAACTCCAATAGAAGCCCCTAAATCAGGATCCCTATTTATGAGTAGCTGCTATAACTTTCTAGGGCTATGATTTTTGACATCTACTCCAACAGCAGCCTCTAAACCAAAGCCTCAATTTTCTAGGACCCACCTGTCAATCTCTCATATTTTTTCTCTTTTATTCTCGTTTTTATCTGCCACGTCTTCATCCTCTCCACCGAAGATCGCTATCCTCCCGCACATCTCTCCTCTCTCTCTCTCTCTCTCTCTCTCTCTCTCTCACACACACACACACCCCCCCGCCCCAAGCATCTCTCTCTCTCTCTCTCGCCGGCCCGCCACCGTGCCCTCCTGCGCTCGAGCTCGCCGCGCCTCTCCCTGTCCCGACCTTCTCTCCCTCCTAGTTTGCCCCAATCTCGCCGGATCTCGCCGAGCCGCGCCGCCACCACCCACCCGTTCGCTCCCGGGGGCCGGGGCGAGTAGGCCTTCCGCGCCGCCATCACCTGGCCGGCCTTCTGCGTCGGGGATGGACGGATTTGCGGCAGTGTTGCCGAATCCAGCGTCGGAGTCATGGTCGACGGCGAGGTAGGAGGGCATGGATAGGCAGATCCCGTGGCGGTGGCGTCGGGGTCGAGTTCTTCCGTGCGTGCGCGGGAGGAAAACCGCCGAGTAGGGGCTTTCATTGGCTTTTGCTATAAGAGCATCTCCAACAGTTATGTAAAAAAATCCTTCCTATAAACTGATTTAGGGAGTATCCAAATAGATATTGGGGCAAAAATATTAGCCTTCTCCAACCATTCCCTATTTTCACTTTCTAAAAAACTAACATCCACCGTTCCATCCCGTCCAACCAATCCTACGGTCATCTCAAAAAAAAAAAAAAAAAAAAAAAAAAAAAAAACCAATCCTACGGTTCGCGGTACACCCTCGCTCTCCATGACCTCTGTTCTCCCGATGACGAAGTGCTCTACTGCTCTGAGCAACCTCGCACATGATCTCTCTCCAGCGCGAGCAAGATTTTGCGGCGCATGCGTTTCCGCTCTAGAGCGCTACCTCGGCAGGCTCGTAGCAGCAAAATTCAACATTGGAGCGACGGAGCCCAATGAATCGAAGCACAAATCAAAACCTAGCCATACGATTGAAGCTTCAACACAAAAATCAAAGTCCTGTTGAACGCATTGAGGCCGCAATAAAAAAACTCAGAGCCCATCGGCCTGTGGTGATTGCAATCAAATTCTAGCACACAGGAGAGCTCCAATGGATGTTCTACCTCACGATTGGCTTCCAGAATTGATGTCGTTATGGTTGGAATTAAGCGAATCTCTGTCGAATCTGAGCTTGCAGATTGCTTTGAGCCATGGCAGCAACAAGAAGTGAACCAAATTGTGTGTGTGGTTGATGAAATGATTGACATCGATAGAGCGGAGAACTCCAAATCAGGACCCAATGACTGAACTCGGAGCATCGGCAGATGAGCTGGTGGTGTGTGTGCTGCTTGGGGCGGGAGGGGAAAAGGAGCAGGAGGTGGTGGGAGGCGAGGAGCGAGAGTGCGAGGAGGAGGTGGATTGACGGAGGTGCGGGATGACTGGGAGCGGCAGCAGAGGGACGGGTTCCGGCGAGGCGAGCACGGCGACGGCTAGGCTGCGCGCGAGGTCGTCGTTTGCCGGCGAGTCCAGGCGGCGTAGGTGGTAGAACGGAGGCGGAGCGCGTGGTGACTCTGGCGGCAGCTGTGGGAGGTGAGCGCCGGGTGGAAAGAAGAGACGCGGAAAGAGCGGAAGCGCGATTGGGAATGCGTAAAGAGTCGCCAAATGTGGCGACCAAATGGGGAGAAATCGGGCAAAGCTAAATTTAGCAATCTCTTTTACACAACTGTTGGAGGACGTTTTTTTTTACTCCTTCCGTTTTTATTATATAACGTCGTTGACTTTTTTTATTACTTTAACCATTCATTTTATCTATAAGTATTTATATAAATAGCTAAGTGTATAAGTTAACCGTAAAGTGATTTTGATGATGCATCTAATGATATTCATTTCACATTCGAAAAGTAATTATTTAAATTTATATTATTAGTCAAATTTTAACGAAAAAGTCAACGGTGTCATATAATAAAAAACAAAGAGAGTATCTATTTTTACATAACTGTTAGAGATGCTCTAAAACAACTATAATCGCCACCTCTTTAAGGCACCCAATTTGTCGCGAAGGACGGAAAACACAAAGAAAAAAACTCCGAACCTGAGAGCGCCGGGTTTCGCGAGGAAGGGGATGCGAACGGAGAGGAGGCGACTGGGTATACACGAACACGAGTACGAATTTTTTCCCCTCCTTTCCCCCTTTTTGCAGGTATAGGTCTGCCTTTGTTCGTTCCTTTTATCGCAGATTTTGGGAGAAGCCGAGCCGACTGGTCAGAGGAGAGGAGTTTGGTAATAGGCGTTGGTCAGAGGAGGCGACTATTGCAAGTTTGACCTAGGAATGTTCGAAAGATCAAACTTCTCACATCACAAATTGCTGATTCGATGGCATATCTTTTATCATACTTCTCTCTCCACATTAAGGGTATCACGCTGAAATCTGACATGCTAGAAACTTTACTACTAGTCCCACCCCCCCCCCCCCCCCCCCCCCCCCCCCCCCCCCCCCCCCCCCCTTCTTTTTTTTTTAAGGGAAACTTTACTAGTGTAGTAGCTGATGCTTTCCCAAATTAATTAAGATATCGAATAGTGGCGATTAGTGCCACCTCTTGGCCAATGATATATATGAGGATCTGTCCGAAGATTTTCGAAATAAACTCGAAATCAAAATGGAATATTGGATCAGAACTGTATGCATGTATCCTTCAAATCTAAAAGTAGAATAGTGAACCCCCTTTCGCCCATGCTCGCTCGGCCACGTCGCCTCAAATTTCATCATCATCCGATTCGTCGTTGCTTGATCCTACGATTCTCATCAACTGCTCTTCTTTTGTCATCCAGCTGCCGCATTTCTTGACTGTGCTATGTGGGAGAGGAAGCCTAAAACGGTTGCCGCATTCCTTTATCCTTGCCCGTTTTCAACCTATGGTCGCTTTCTGTGACCGTGTGATAGAAAATGTTTGTCTTTCAACCTCTGGCCATTTTCTACGACCATGTGTGGAGAAATTGATGTCCATCGCACCATCCTTTTTATGTTATATATACCCCGGAGCTGCAATCCATGAGAAAGTGCAGCGCACCGACGTGTACGCCTTCGGGCCTGCTGTTGCTGGTGAAGGTGGCGGTCATGGAGGAGCTTTGTTGGACGCGGAGCTGCTAAGCACGGGGACAAGGGGCGGCTGCTGCAGGCAAGACACCCTCCACGGCTCCGCCCCCATCGCGTTTGACTGTGGGCTCGATACCTCGCCACGTCCTTCAAAGGAGCACGTGTACCGCGCGCCACCCCTGGCACCGCGTCACCACCGCGACGTGGCCGGCGTAAGTTCACGGCCCGGCGGCGCGCACCGTTGTCTCATATCCTCGACGTGCACACGTTGTCCCGCGACGTGAGGTCGGGCCGGCTCATACGCGCCGTGCGCACCGGTCATTGCCTCCTGAAGCAAACGGAGGAAACAGTCGGTCCTTGAATGCCTGACCGTTAACTACCGTCAGTCACTTGATTTGTGAATTATGATTTGACCTGACCAAATTATTTAAATATTTACGGCTGAAATTATTATTCTATTCACTATTTTCATTTATTTTCAGGCATTGTCTGCAAACATACTAAGTCTTATTAATTGCATTTTCTATTTATAAGAATTCACCCAAAGATTAATAGAGGATCGAAGGAAGATGGAAGAACAATAATCTCTGATATGAATTGCACTGGACATTTACATTGAACAGGGCCAAAGAGAAAAGATGCTATTCCACTCTAATTGTTTCCTAAACTAATCCTGCAGAATGTTACATTGAAGAAACAAAGAAAATGACAGTGGTATGCAGTACATGTATATAACCCTGCCACACACAAGCACTGTCGCATACAAGAAAAAAGAAATCCAGATCCTTTTATTGACTCCACCAGATGCGGTCAGAATTCAGATTAACTCCTCGCAACTCCAATCATCTTTTGGAGACAAAATTCTGAATCCATAAACATAGAAAAATGATTAAACATCAGTGATTGGTGAAGAGAAAAAGGACTAAAGTGTCATGCAGTTACGAGAAAAACAAAAAAACCTGACACAAGGGTGCTGAAGCTGCAACAGCATGATTGCATATATCTACATGTGTCTGAGACTATGTGGTTGGACCTCCGCATGAGAATAGTGTCTCAATGGTTGACGTTCATGTTCTCATTTTCTTCGTTTGAGTTCTCCAGAGTTTGACATTTGGAGCGTTTTCTCCTGACTCAGTGGGCTGCATGCCCGTGTGCTTGAATGATTCTTTGTCAAGTAAATCATGCGGCGCTTCGTTCTTCACTTCCTGCCGTATTGTCACTGATTATCCTTGTGTTACTCGGCAGTCAGTCGTTCGTTTCGCTATAGAGCGGAACACTGTAAACGAGCCGAGCTCGAGCGAGCCTGGCACCTCAAGCTCGAGCTCGCTCGAAGCCCGAGCCGAACTCGAGCCGAGCCTGAGATCTGAGCGAGCCTGCAGGCAGGCTCGTACTCGGCTCGATTGGAGCTCGACTGGGCTCGAGCTCGGCTCGGCCAGGCTCGTGTGCGAACTTGTCAGTTTCAGCAGAAGAACGAAAATAGACAAAGGTTAGATGCAAATGTCAAATGTTGCAACAGAAAAAAATAAACAGCAACATCCTTCGATTGGTCGGGAAAGAAAATGTTCAGAACTACAAAAAAATGAAACGAAATGAATAGATCTTCAATCCTTTGAATTCTGGGCACAAGAACGCACCTGTACATGGGCAAGGAGGCCGGCGGACTGCTGGGAAGCAACAAATCAATCGATTATGGTGTGATTTATCTATTTTCTATTCAATTTGGCAGGAGAGGTTGCTTGTGGAAGGAGGGCGACTAGATTGTGGGGAGGAAGAAGCTCCAGATGTTTTTTTTAGAGGAACAGGATTAGGAAGAAGCTCCAGATGTGCGCAGGAGGAGGATGAGAATGGGGAATCGATTCTGCAGACAGGTGGAGGACGAGGTTCTGAGGCCTTCTTCGGCCAGGATTTGGATTGGGTCAGCGGGCTGAAGAGAAGAATTGGTGGGCTGTATGGGCGGCAGGGGGCGCAGGCATCCACGACGATGGGTTGTGAAGATTAACGAGCTTTGTCGAGCTGCTCGAGCTCGATTCGATGGGGCTCGCGAGCCTAGGGAAAGGCTCGAGTTCGGCTTGAAATCCAGTCGAGCCGAGCTCGAATCGAGCTTTTTTCGAGCCGAGTACGAGTAGCTTCGTTTACAGCTAATAAGAATACTAAAGCCCATGCAGTGCGCTATACGCCTACTCTTGCGTCAAACCGACTGCAAACTCAAACGAGATTTGGCGCGCCGCAGCTTCTAGTGTAAAGCATGCATGCATTGTTTCTCAAACGGCAACAACACTTTGTGAGGAAATTGGTCATTGATCACAATATACTTAATGTGGAAGCCAACAAGAATTTGACCAATGCGACTCTGGGAAGAAGCCCACTGTGTGTCATCGCTACTTGGGTCCTTAATGACCGGAGCCCATGTGCAAATGCACCCCTAATGAGTTAGCATAAAGCGGATCATGATTCACAAATGTCCTGTAATAATGCTTTGTTAGGATGCTGATTAAGTATATGGAGAAAAGGGACAAATGAGCATGCCAAACGAATAGTAACTTGGTGGGGCAAACGGAATACCAAACTCATACGGATATGATGCTAATATTAATGAAATCAGAATCAGGCATGAATGAATTGACGAATAATACAATGTGTAAAGAAAGGATGGATGTAAATACAGTTCATACAAAAAATTCAAAATATAGTCGTGCCTAGAACTTCATAGAGCATGTTCGAAAAAGATATCAAAATATATTAAGTACATCAGCATACTGGAGTACAAAATACATTTATTTATATGATTATATTCCAAGTTGTGCAATACAGTAATGACCCAAATAATGAATATCTTTCCTTATCCCATAAAAGTTTAATATGGGTAGGCATTACTGTTGCGTCATTCTAACCGATCTGCCACATCCTATGAACTCACAAGAAGTCTTATTCAACTGCACATATTCACCACTGATTATCACAACATTGGATTTTCAGAAATACAAGTAATTCCGCATAATCTTTCACAGCATAGCTATAAATATCTGCACTGTATCTTTATTACTTAATTACAGAATCTAGCTTTTATTCGTTTAAACGTAAACACACATATTATTTCTGGGGTAGTCCATAAGCTACCGTTCATCTCCATCTTTTGCAGCCGCCTCAAAGGCCCTTATGAATATATTTGGAGGCTGGCCACCACTGAGTTGATATTTTCCATTAATCTGAAAGAAACAGAGTCCGGTGAATAACAAAAGATAATTCTCTAACCATTGAACGGATAAAATACGACAAATGTTGTCATCCAAGTAACCCGCATACCACAAAGTGTGGAACCCCTGAAATGCCAGATGAATACTTGTTGAGTTCTTCCCGAACCTATTAGCAAGAAGGATGCGTGAGCTCTTTGATTAGAATATGGCCTCAGGAACAGATCACTGGAAAACATACCTCGTCGACTCCTTTGCTAGGGTCTTCAAGCAGTTCTTCTGCTCCTTCTATGCCCACCTTTCTTGCAGCATCCAGCAAAACCTGTCTGTAAAGCATTTGTAAATCGAATTTCATTAGATGGCCCAAGAATAATAGTGCAAAAACCACCATAGTCAACATACAAAAGCTGATTTAAGCACCCCCGGTTGGGACAAGGGATAAAGCAGATGTATTTTCTGAAGCAAATAAATTAGCAGTGATAGCATCTATTTCTGCAAGGATGTAACTTGCAACATAAATTCGAGTATATATGATAAATGAGGAGTGGGGAAATCTTTGGAAACACTCAAACATAGTAGAAGAGTGCTTTGAGTTTATTCACAACTTCAAACACTTGACGTTTCGGGCGTTTATTCTTCAAAGTCGGCATAGAGGGCTTTCCATAATGGAGCCACTACCTTTGAGCCGTGGCGTCGTGTTTGGAAGTCCTGGGCACCGCCCAAATGCAAAATGTTCCTATGGTTAGCCATTCGGAATCACTGTTGGACAGCAGATCGGCTTGCGAAGCGGAATCTCCCACATCCAGCTCAGTGTCCGTTGTGTGACCAAGAGGATGAGACGGTCCAGCACTCTTGCCCGGCAGTTCTGGTTCAGAGTCCTAGCGCCATTGGGATTACAGGACCGTGTTCCAAGCAGCAACACCTTTGGTGTCTAGCAGGAGCTCGGGGTTTACGTACCCTGACTCTGGGTCATGTGGATGGATTAGGATAGCCTAATTCAGTTTGTTGGGTCAGGTCTTACTCTCTCTTTTTTTTTTAAGCTACAACTCTATGTATGTAACAGCCCCTCATGGCTCGGCCCGGAATGAGGTGGTGATGATTGTAAGGGGCCGTTTTACTCTCTCTTAATACAAAGATACGCAGCTCTCCTGCGTATTCGAGAAAAAAAAAACAACTTCAAACACCTTAGTGGTCATCAATCATGAAAAGATTTGATGGTTATTTCCTTTGTAATCACTGAAACTATAGCAATGTCAAAATAAAAAAAAGGACCAGAAACTACATAGTGTTGCTTCACATTTTGAGGGCATAATGATCATTAACTTTAGCACTTAAATAGATCTAGCTCATGAGTTGATTAAAAATTTGTCTTACTCTTATATAAACTTTTTATACAAATTGTGCTGGAAGTGTTTCAGTTCAAAAGTGAAAATTCAAAATATATCTAGTGTAGTGAAATACTCAACCACAACAAAGGTTTCTTTAGAGGAAGATAAAAATGCTAAAAACGCTTTCAACAGTGTTCCATTACCAATAGGGATATGCATTGTAAGATAATTATAAAAACATATTTTACACAGAGCTATTGCAACTTAAATTAGCAACAGATGATAGATGCCTAACAATTTTGCATATATTATCCCATTAACAACACATGCAAATTAATGACGATCCAGAGAAATATAAATTACAGAATATACAGTTCCCATCATAAAACGTTTACAGAATATACAAGCCTAAGGTTAAAAAATGAATGTAAAATGAAACTTATGATTAATACTAATGAGTTATGCATACCCACCTGTCACCAATATATTTTCCTTGGCAAAAGTAATTGAGGAATAATTCATCAACAAGAGCATTTTGCTTGTCATAGCCTTGGTGTCCAGCAAGTGTTATGAGCCTATGGCTATCCATTGTATTTCCACTGGATTAAAATCTTTACACATCAGCACACTCATAAATGATACGTGTGACACAAATGTACACCGCGACTTCAAAACCATGTACTTACGTCAACCCCGTCATGTCATACTCAAGCCCAAGTCCTCGAAATATCTGAAACATGAGCACGACATCAGCCAACAGGTGAATACATTTTAGGCAAAGTGAATAAAGTCTACCATGGGCATGATCAGACAAAAGGACCTCTGTCATACGAGAAGTTGCACGCTCAAACTGAGCAGGGCCGAACTTCATCTTGTAGAAGTCAGATTTCTTGATACCTTCCTTCGGCGCATCAGGGTTCAGAAAGAATGGATGCCAGTGAACCTACGACGCAAGCAGATTCAGACATAAGCTAACACTGTAGAAACAAAAGAATTCATAATCCTGACCATGATAGTGATTTGAAGAAGAGTGAAACCTCAAAGTCGAACTTGTCCTTGGTTTGCTCCATTGCTTTCTCGAGGTTCTTTTTGCCAACAAAGCACCACGGGCACACTGTATCTGAGCTCACGTCAATCTGAATGAGTTTCTTGCCCATGTTTGAAGCCATGAATCCTACACACCTACAGTTTGCAAACATGTTAACATTGTCATTGTTTCAAAGCAATTCTCCAAGAAAGCATTGACCCACAGTTTGGTCCATGCGACCAAGGTACTCATATACCTTTTTTTTTTATGCAATAGTTGGGGTAACTGAAAATTGCAAGACTGAAGACCGAGAACATCCATGAATCCAAGAAGGTGGGGGCCTATTCCCTTTCAAAAAGGGCGTATCTTATCGATATTCGTGCATACTAATGGGTATTTGCTTAAAGAACAACCACATCCATGTTAGGTTTGTTCATGGTAGAATAATCTCATGATTCTTTTACTAGTGTTTCTGACAAAAGAAATTTTCCTACACAACACATTATATTTATGAATCACATTATATACTCAAACCAAGCAAGGGGGTTGGACTGATAATTTGGACCGAATTGTATGCACACTACAGGGTTGAACTAAACGCCTCCATTAAGCATCAGCCAGCCCGGTCTCCAGTTAGATACAGTCATACAGAATCGAATTCATTGTAGACATGTCCACAGAGAATGGTGCTACATCTTTTCCCAATAAATTAAGTAATTGCACTATACATTAGCAATTACGAGACCAACAAAATCATACTACATATTCCTGCGGTCAACTGTTGTGGCCTAAAGCAATTATAATCGCCACCTCTTTAAGCAAAGGCACCCAATTTGTCGCGAAGGACGGGGGAAACACAGAAAAAATTCCGAACCTGAGAGCGGCGGGTTTCGCGAGGAACGGGATGCGAATGGAGAGGAGGCGACTGGGCATACACGAGTACGATTTTTTTTTCTCCTTTCCCCCTTTTTGCAGGTATAGGTCTTCGTTCGTTCCTTCTCGCGGATTTTGGGAGGAGGGAGAAGAGGCGAGGTCAGAGGAGAGGAGTTTGGTATGCGTTGGTGGGCTCGGTCTACCCGTGCACCACCAGCAAAGGCAGCAACCAGTTCCTTCTCCCCTGGACACGGTCCACCGTAGACACGTGAGTTCTATCTCTGCCGTTTCTGTCTAGCCTTCCCCGGACCTCGGGAATCCAGAAATATCCAGAGGTTTGGTCTTTGGTCGGTGCCCATTGGCGAGCGCCACGAGGAGAAAGGAACAAGGAAGCGACGCCATTCCGCAGGTCAAAGGAGGAGACAAGCAACCAAAAGCTCCCGCCTTTCGCCGAATCCGCCCGGAAGATCGCTCCATTCTCTCAAGGTGAGAACTCGGGCCTGCTCTCTGATTTCTGCAGCATCGGATTGAGTTCAGGGGCGGAGTGGGGGTCGCGGTTTGCTTAGCTAGGTTTGTGGCCGGCTGACCGAGGTGCTGTTTCTTGCTCAAATCTGTTGCTGGATGGCCGCCTGATTTGAGGAAAGGGAATGGAGGACCTTATTACATAGGGAAAAGATTGCCCATTAGAGAATCGTTTGTTCTAATTTTTGAATTTCGAGCTTGTCCCGTCCCTCGGTCTTGTCCATTAGGGAAAGGATTTCCTCAAGTTTATCCGGATTCTTGAACCAATCACATGGCGAAATGGACATGTAGCGGGCTAAAAGTTGGGACCTTCTTAGCCTAGGGTGCTCCAGTTTGCTCTATTTGCGAAACTATTACAAGTTTGACCCAGGAATCTTCTATAGATCAAACTTATCAGTTCTCACACACAAATTGCTGATTTGATGGCATATCTTTTATCATATTTCTCTCACCAAATAGCTGATCGGATGGCATATTTGTTTCAAGTTCCCCTGAAGGATGTGTTTATTATTCTGTAGCTGGGCTGGTGGTCTCACTAATGACCATTTCATTAGTACTGGGAGCTTGTACGATTGTGGGCCAAACTTTTTTGTTTCACTATTTTAGGATACCAATGGCACCGCACTTTATAGCCTCACTTGCGTTCTCTTGTCTCTCCATTTATTTGTATAGCTGATCTGCTCCTCTTTTATGCATCATAATCAATCAGGGGCTATGGATATAGATGATGTGCTCTGCAACCTCCGTGCTGTTGGTGTGCCGACGAAGAGCGCAATTTACATATGGGGTTATAACCAGAGTGGACAGACTGCACGGAAGGGCAAGGAATGCCACTTGAGAATCCCCAAGAGCCTCCCTCCCAAACTGTTCAAATTGGGAAACGGGAAGAACCTCAGGTGGACTGATATTGCATGTGGCCGTGAGCACACTGCTGCAGTTGCTTCTGATGGATCACTTTTCACCTGGGGTAAGTCCCTTTTGATTAGTTCATTTGCAGTAGGTGCACCCTAGTGTGCCAAATAAATTGAAGCTGGTTCTAATGAGAGAACCAGTACCATAGCACATTGCAACTGTGAAGTGTCTATTTCTTGATTTTTCCATTAATGTTACAAGTTAGTTGCAACTTTAGAGGACCTAGTACAAGTTCTTGTGCACTAGGTGCATTTATAGTTTGCTCTTTGTGTCGTGTTCGAGAAAAAAGTTTGCTCTTGTATGCTCTTCTGATAGCTATGGTTCTCTTATTACTTGTCCCACTGTCTTGCAAGTTGCTACCTCATTATTGTGTAGTATAATGCAAACTTTGAAGGAATCTTGAACACGATTCTTCTCCATCTGAGACTTAATTCAACACAGATTTCAATTGGTTTGACTCAGTGAGGATTAGAGAAAGATCGTGTGAGGCAAAAATTCGAAAATCCACCATATAAATGGAAGCGGCCCACTACTTGTTTCACTAGCCGGCCCCTCCCACGACCCAATAATTTGGCCTCTCCTGTGGCCGATGCCCCCCTCCCCTCTCAAATGTGGCCCAAGCTCCGTCACTGTTGTACAGGAATATATCATTATGTTTTTGGGTGGAATTTCAATGTCTCATGACCTTTTTTTCCCCCTTCTATTCACCTAGTATTGTTTGTGCCCTTGATATCCTTCCTAATAGGTTAAATTTTACCTGGATACTTTCTAATACGTGCTCAATAACAACTCATGTTTAATTTTGCCACACAAGACACAACAAACTTGTCTATGTCCTCTTTTTTATTTTATTTCGATCTCCACTGCATTGTCTCTTTGGTTCTCTTTTCTATCATCTTTTTCGTTTGACAAACTTGCTCCTTAAAACAAAGTTGATACCATACATGCTTTGCAGTTGTGTTCATTTATTGTTATAAAAGATCCTTGTTTAAGTGTAGTTCCCTTGCATTTTAAATCAGTAAACCTTTTTAGGGAAAAAAAAAAGAGATATGTTTGTGTTGGATCCATGACTAGAGCAAATTTGAAGAATTTTGAATGGGAAATTCGTTGGTGACAAGGAGTTCCGATGCATGGATGTGCCAAATTTTATCCTATTTTCTAGGTAGATAGTAATTCGTATTAGTAATAATTTGTGTACGTATAATAGTTTGTTATTTTTTTGTGTCATGTTCTTTGTCTTAAGCATTTTAGATTTTCTCTCGTAATTCTATAATCAAGAATGAGTGCCAGTATGTTGTGGTCTTGTGGACATATTGAAAGGACATATTGAAAGTTCCTGATGTTGTATGTTTGTAGTTAATATCTGCTGTACATCTACAGGTGATTCAGCAGGTTTCTTGTGGAGCTGTTCATGTCGTAGCTCTATCTGAGGATGGTTTACTGCAATCATGGGGTAATGTGCAACCTTTAGTTCTTAATACATGCTTTTTACTCATGAATCTGTCAGTGGAACGTGCTTGCCTAGAAAGAAAGTCAACTGTGGTACATTGCTAACTTGGTGCAAACCTTGTCGATCAGCAGCAATAGAACTAAATGTTTAGGCTATCAAGATAGATGGTTGATATGAAAATCAACAGCAGGATTCAACTACTCGATTTCATTGTTTTGTTGCTGACTATTAACAGGACACGTACTATTTTCTTACTAACCAGGCTACAATGAGTATGGTCAGCTTGGCAGAGGTTGTACTTCCCAAGGACTTCAGGGAGCTCGTGTATTAAATGCTTATGCGAGGTTCCTTGATGATGCCCCCGAGCAAGTGAAGATTGTTAGTGTGTCATGTGGAGAGTATCATACAGCAGCTATATCAGAATCTGGGGAGGTGTAAGTCATCCCGAGGAAGCTGATCTCTACTGTCAGTGAATGTTGTATGGTTTCTCGCATGACATGGATTTGGATTTTAGAGTGTCAAAGACTGACCATGACTAACTGTAGGGCTATCTGGAAACTAAATATGCAAACCAGTTTTCTTTTATCTTTATTTTGTATGGATCATTAAATGGCAGTATGCATTAGTGTTGCTCCATGCAGTTTTTCTGTTGTGTATGATCTTTCCCCACATAGATCCAAGTGGTGTTCTTCTCCTGAACATATCATGAAAACAAAGAAATCCATCTGATATTTTAAAAATTAAAATGTTGCTTTTACAACATGATTATGCTCTGGTTAAGTATCAACTTATCTTTTGTCTGATAAGTATCAATTTGCGCCTACATGGTACACATAGTTTTGAGTTTCTTAGTTTCCACTCTCCAAAACCTTCATGGAAGTCTGATGCTAACCAAATCTATTCACTTTTTTCGTCATGCATATTCCAAACAGGAACTGTATTATTTCGACTTCTAATATGTTTTGATTTTTTTAGATATACTTGGGGACTAGGAAGTATGGGACAGCTTGGGCATTGCTCCCTGCAGTCTGGAGACAAAGAGCTGATCCCTAGGCGAATTGTTTCCCTTGATGGAATAGTAGTTAGAGATGTGTCTTGTGGAGGGGTCCACTCTTGTGCTGTAACTGAAGGTGGAGTTCTGTATGCTTGGGGCGGAGGACATGTGGGCCAGCTAGGAGTTGGGCCTCAGAGTGGGTCCTTTTCATGCTCTCTTGATGGATCTGAAATGGGGCTTCGTAACATTCCAGTGATGGTCATACCATCAGGTGTCCGTCTTGCTACTTGTGGGCACTCTCACACACTTGTATCTATGAAAGATGGACGTATATATGGGTGGGGTTATAATAGTTATGGTCAGGCAGCAAATGAGAAATCTACTTATGCTTGGTTCCCCTCTCCAGTTGATTGGTAGGTTCTGATTATTACAATCTCGTTTCCTTCTATTTAACATAGGACTCCCTTTGTTGCTAGTCATCAGATGTGCAACTTCATTATGTTTCATGTGATATAGGTGTGTGGGTGAGGTGAGGAAACTTGCTGCTGGAGGTGGCCATTCAGCTGTTTTGACTGATGCATGTTCATTAAAAGAGTTGTGTGAGTTCAAGCTGGCAGAGACTGTCAACGTTTCTAATGCTCAGCTAATAGAAGATGTTGCATCACGAACTGGTGCTGATGCCTTAGCACGCTTGTGTGAGAAATTAAGGTACACATGCAAATATTTTTTTTTTACAAAAGATACCGCATGCAAAATTTAACTTCATACTGAGTTGAATCATTTGGGAATTATTTTTTCAGAAAACGCTGAACAAATAGTGTACCTATAGCGAGAATTGTATGTCGCTGATTTATTACTGCTGAAGCACATAATTCACAGTACCATTTTAGCTTGCATTTTTCAGGCTTTTCACTCATTTTATTACATGGCCTGCCAGTTTGTTCTTTCGTGTTACTAATTTTCAGTGTTATCACAGGGAATATCCAGATGTGCATGGAGAATGCGAATTCCTTGAAAAACAAGTAGCTGAAGAGGTTGAGGCGAAAGCCAGTTAGACTACTGCCAATTGTTGAAATGGTCTGAGACTGAAGACCAATGCCAATTCATCTGACCTTTACTATCTTGAACTGCAGTATTGCAATTAATTCAGACATTGATTATTGGCGTCATGGAAACGTGCTTGGACTATGTAATTAATTTTTCTTGATCTGTGAACCCCCATTGGTGTCTCCAAGTGTATCAAAGAAGTGGAGGCGCTGTGTGTAATGAACTTACAAGTGTCTTGTAGAACCAAATGGAAACCTGTGTATGCTGGTAACTTAACAGACGTGTACTTTGCAACTCATAAATTTGGCAAGCTGAACAGCCCTATGTTAAATTGTGCACTTTGTCTTGTCAGGATTGAATGAAACTATAAACTGTCTAATAAATTGACAATTGGTAACTTTGTGGTTTGTAACTGTGTCCCATGTTTTCTGTTCTTCACAGAAAAGTAGTTGGTTGATTGGTATGTTATCCTTTCAAGATAGCCTAATAGCGCTGTGGTCTCGGAAAATGTAGCTGAACGCAATCGTCTCGATGTAGTCTTTTATGATAATATTGTGAATTCACTTCAACAAAGTCGTTGTAGTATAGTGGTGAGTATTCCCGCCTGTCACGCGGGTGACCCGGGTTCGATCCCCGGCAACGGCGTCCTTTTTTATTATGATTTTGCACATTTATTTCCTTTTTATTTTGGGCCTTTCTTTTCTTTTTATTCGTTGCTATTGACCTCAAACGGAGTTCAATTAGCCTGCGCCTACAGAAATATGCTACACCATTTTCTTTCTGATTAATTACTGAGGCATAAACCTGCCGAATGCCAAATCAGGTGAATTCATATGCTCTACTACTTCCTACAAAAAGAAAGAACCATGGTAAATACTACTTACTAAATAGGATTTGAGGAGATGGAAAAGTTATTGCTAATTAACGTACTCTCCTCTTTTTTACACGCTAATTCACATATTCCTTCTTCAAAGAAAATTGAGCCCCCCAAGCTCAAAGGACATGGTCCACTAGTGCCGGGCAGGACCCCAGTTAATTGTATCTTTGATTCTTTTTTCTGAGAGCATGTCCTGTGAAAAGCCAGTTTGTAGAAGTTAATTCTCTGTTTCATTTCAGAGAATCACTAAAAAGAATCACCCTAGAATGACATTCATTACAAGCTTTAGGACCTAACATTTTGAACGTCTAGGAACTCAAACTTCAATGACATGTAACTCGCTCTCCGAGCTAGCAGGCAACAACAAATCAGCAATGCACAAACAAATGGCGAAGTCTAGACAAAATCACAATATAAACAACAAACTGTGCTTGATTCTCAAAATTACACGATAAATTATTGTCTTCAATTATATAAGTAAATGATGACAAATCCCTTTAAACTACAAAAGAACCACCAGGATAACAAAGAATTATAAAGCTGCTGAATTAATCTCTCTTCCCTCTCAAAAAGAGCTATATCTATGGGGCCTAGGCCCCAATCATACTTTTATCACTTCATTCAAAGGGGAATAGAAGACCCCTGGCAAAGTCCTCTACTTGGCCTTGCCGTTCTCAGCAGCAGGGGCAGCAGCAGACGGGTTCAGCTCATCCCAGGCCTCGATCCAGGTGACCATGGCGTCGGCAAGCTTGACAAAGTAGGGGTCGATCTTGCCAAGCTTCTCCTTGACCTGGTCCGCAAGGTAGATGTAGCACTTCTGGACGGTGTCGTGCTCCTTAGGGATGGTCACGTTCTGGAAGAAGGGGATGATGTCCTCCTGCCAGAAAATGCCCTTGTATTCCTTCTTCAAGTTGACGAAGGGGTTGCTGGCCTTGCTGTGCCAGATGTATGGGAGGCCGGTCTTGACACCAAGGCTCAAGTGGTCACAGATGACCTGAAATTTACATAGTTGTTTATACACTTTACTTCACAGACATTATGTGTCAGAAAAGAAGATAAGGAGAACAGAGAGGCTACACACCTTCACACACCATCCAGCCCACATGTCGTCGTAGCGACCAATAGGCTGGCCATCACCCATGAGGCCAAAGTACATAGCAGCGCCGATGAGCTCCCTGTCGAAGGCAAGGTTCATGCCGCACATGGGGAACAAGGTCCCCTTGGGGATGGTCATGACAGCATCAACATACCTGAACAAAGCAAGGGTGTCACTAACAATTTCAGATACAGCAGAATAATAGTCGCTTCATGTCATTGACAATGTGATCAAAGTAAGATACCTGGAGTTTCTCTCCCGAGGCTTAACCATCTGGGTGGGAGCATCATAGTCAGGGATGTTGAGCCACAGGCCGTGGGAAACGGCAGTGTGGGCACCTTCCCTGAGGCTGAAGGGGTAACCACGCACAAAGTCAGCACCCTCACGGTAGGGGTCATACAGGGTGTTGAAGAAGAACGGGGTGGATGGGCTCAGGAGGTTCTTAATGTGCTGCTCAAGAGCATTGATATCCTTGCCCGTCGGGTCCTTGGCAACCTACATGACATGCGAAGGCATTCAGTCGATGTGATAAAATTAATCAGCAGAGTACAATGCTAAACTAGCTAGCTATTCTTGTATAGTAAGGATATCACTGCCGTTGTTTGCAACAGAAGATCACACCATGTTCAACTCTCTAGAACTACGAATATACTGTGTGATCACAAGATGAAAGATGAAAAATTTTAACCCAGGTGTGAATTATCAAGAATCGAACCTGGTGAAAGGTGAATTTTTTTCACCTCAGGGTGAATTCTAATAAGCTAAATCTGAAATGACCGTGCCTACTTACAAGGATCATGTCTGAAACAACAGTCCAGGATCTAGTGACACGAGAATGCTAATACATTCAGTAAATAAATACAAAACAGGCCGAATCTGCCAATTCGTGATTCACAACGCGTGCCCATAAACTAGGACTTCTGACCAAATGAAAAGGACCTGTCTAACGACAAGGCACTAACAGCTGATACTAAGTGGCAGAGTCTGCCAACCACAAAGGGGTGGCTTCTTGTTCTGTTCCCCGGGAGCGAAACAGAGCGGTGTTTGAGCACCGCCTCCTACGGATCAAGATCCGCCATGGCTACTTGACCACATGCTCGAATCCAAACAATATGAACGCGGTCAAGCCTAGATCCAGATCTGATCCGGCCGGATCTGACCGAATTCGAGTGAACTGAACCCAGATCCGGCCTCAAGATCCCACCTTCCAACCGGATCCAAGCGGAATTCCCAACAGCAGCACGAAACGAAGAAAGGGGGAACGAGAACTCACGAAGCAGTCGTCGTCAATGGTGTAGATGTACTTCTTCTTGGAGACCATGTAGCCGAAGCAGCGGCAGGCCGAGTCCTTGAAGGAGATGCAGGACGCCTTGGGGCCGAGGATGCGGTTGATGTCGTTGCGGTTGTAGAGCTCGTAGTCGAAGCCCTCGGGCACGTGGATGGTCTTGGTCGGATCGCCGTCCTGCACGATGATGAGGTGGTACGGCTGGAAGAAGGGGCGCCACATCTCCAGGAAGTCGAGGTTGCGGATCGTCGGGATCACGATGTCCAGCTCGTCCTTGAGCAGCGGCGTCGAGGGGACAGACGACCCCGGGACGGTCACCGTGCCCGCCATTGCCGGTGGTGGGGAGGGTGGTGCTCCGGCCTGCGCCTCCGGATCGAGATCTCTCTCTCCCGCCCTGGTTGGGAGATCTCGCTTCGGTGGCACTAGGAAGCGGGGAGAGGTTGGGAGGCGTGGGTAAGCGCTGGGGGGAGACGCTGGTTTATATAAGCCGAGGACGAGGACTTTTATTTCTCCCTCTATCTCCTAGTCGCCTCTTTCCTTTCTTGTTTTTATTTATTTTTATTCGACTCTATTAGTTTCCGAAATTGTTTTTTCAAGCTGCGTCACATGTTCGTTGAATTTTCTGATGCCTCCAAAGGAGGTTTTGGGAGATCTGGGGTGGGGCTGTCGGTGGTGCGTGGGAGACGGCGAGATGCAATGTGAGCAAACGTTTGATGCATGAGAAATTTGGGGTTCCAACTACACCTACACCATTTTGAGAATGTAGTTATCACAAGAACAGTATATATTAGTGAACCAAAAAATTTAAAAAAAATTCACATTTTCCTGAAAAGTTTAGAGAACTACATGAACATAAACCAAGTTGCATCTAAACTTCTGGCAATAAGTGAATTTTTTAAAAAAAACTAAACTAAATCCTACTATGTTTTGAAAATATACAAATAAATAAACTTCTCTACTTTGGTTTGAGGTTAAGCATTCTGGATTTCATTGATGCTCTACATGTTAATATTTAAATGATTAAAATAAAAAAATGTTTTCGCCTCATCAGGCTACACTTGTAGTGTGTGAATAGTCAACTAGTTGAATCCATTGCTATAATTTTATTTGGCAACGGTAACAACCCACCATGTGTAGTTTTGGCAGAGGTTAACATTTCATAATATACTACTATTTTTGTGCAATGTGATGTTTAATATCTGAAAGAGAAAATATAATCCCGTAGGTAAGTCATTTATCATCACTTTATTTCGAAAAATTATTCATGTTCGTAAATGACACAAAAAAAAGGTGAATGAATTCTGTCAATAATTCTTGGTGAGTGGATCTTCTACATAGGGGCATTTACAAGTTAGGCCACATATGTCATGGCTCGACTTGCAGCCCCCTAAAAAGGAACAAAGCTCGACAAACCCGCACCTCCTTATCTCAGGAAAAAAAAAAAAGAAACTCATCCATGAGCAGGAAGAGGATTGTACCATGAGCCCTGAGTAATTGATTCCTCGACATAAGGTCGACGATAGTTTAAATGATACAAAATAAAGTTTTGCCGTTACATCACACACTTCATTCCGGGCCGAGCATCTCTAATTCCTATCATCGTGGCTCATGGCATTGTGCGTCCAGCAGCATGTAAGAGAGTCAAAGATGATAGATCCGTGCATTAGCTGCTAGCAGGGTAGCATTGAGGTGAGAACTGGAGGTGATTAGGGATGATGTCAATTCGTGACAAATTTGATGTGAACAATAAGGACGATGTCAAAATGGAGTATTTGTTGCGACGTCATAGGTAAACAATTTTCAAGCTTTACTAGAGCTTCGCTCATCGCTTCTGCCAAACTTTAGTAGATTGAAGCCGCAAAGTGTCAATCAATATAACCAAATTACAATACCAATCAACGTTCCCTCTCATCCTGCTAACCAAATTACAGTACCAATCATCTCTCTCTCATCTTCTTCGCTCGGTGTCCTCGCCGCTCCAAAACCTTGGACTGCATACATATAACTTGACATTTTGAAACCCCTAACTTTGGGACCTTTTGCAAAGGACATCACAAATACAACAGGCGTCTCCCTGGGAGGGAAGGTACACGGTGCTGGGTTAGAAACTCAAAAATGGGACGGACAAGGTCCAGCGAGGAAGATGTATGCTTAATTAGTTTTGTCACAGTTCCTTTGCTTTCCCTTGAAGGTTTTTTTTTAATATATAGATGAGATGGATTTCCGTGTCCCCACCTAATAATAAGTAAGAATCTATAAAGTGTCAGTGTCGTTGCTCCGTCTTTCGGCCAGTTTCCAGTTGACGCAAATGGCACCGTGGCCATGCGAAATGGCTCTGTCGTCGTGAATTTCAATTAGGTAGCCGTTGGATTGGTAGTACAGGAAATATACATGCCGTCGGTTTATCGCGATCCGGCACCCTCAACATTAGCCAGTGACTATGATTTGGTATACTAGTACATAGTTGCGCACATGCGGTCCGTGCGGTGGATCAGCTTTGAGGCCGTCGCAAGTAATTTGGGCGCTAATCTCTTGTTTACTGAGTAGTACTTTTTTTGTTAGTGAAGTGAGAGGCCTGTGTGGACGGACGCGTACGTCGATCTGCTTCCGGTGTGACTCTGTCAGGACTTGGGAGGCCGTTGTTTTCTTGTGAGGATAGAGAGGAATGAATGTGGTGACGAGGGCGAGGAGGACGAGATTGACCGGAGGTTGGATTGGACCCAGTCGAGGTCGATAGAACCGGTTCCCACCGTGTGCGTGTGTTGGGAAGTGTGTTGTTTACCGTGACGGCTGGGTCGGGGTGGAGGAGAGCAAGCGGACCAGGCAGGGGAAGGAAGCTCGCATGCGCAACGCCGGCGACTGAGCCTCCCGGTGCCGGGTCAATTGCACAACGCGCGCGCGTGGGTGTGAGAAGAGAACTGATCGAGAACGAGGCTGGCGTGGCGAAGCAGATCGAGCAGAGCCAGCCGCCTTAGGTCGGTGCGGTGAGGGCGCGAGGTGTGGAACCACAAGGAAGGAGGAGAAGGCTGCCGCCGGCGAGACGAGCGGATGGATGGAATCCGCCCCCGTCCAGGTTGTTAGCTAGCTGTCGCGGTCGGCACCAACACGGTTCGGTTCGGCTCGGTTCGGTGTGGTCATCTCTCTCTCTCCTCTCGTGGTGGGCTACTCACTGACAGAGTTCGGCCAGCTCTCACCGCGGCTCCGGGCGGGTCGCTGCTTCTTGCTTCTCTTCTCGCGCATCTGGTGGTGGCATCCGCACAGGACGACGAATAACGGGTCAAACTCCCGTGCCCAACACTTGACTCGGTTCTCTCCGTCTCCGTCAGATTCAGACGGACCTACCTTTCCTTCCTCCTCTGTTCGCTCCTTCCGAGTCTCCTACTCTCGTGCTACTTGTTGACCCTGCTTGCGCGTGCCAAGTCCAAGTCCAAGTCCGCCCAATCAGATGCCAGCAAGTACCGTTAGATCCCGACGCACTTTGCGTACTTGATTGATCCGGCCTCCTCGCGCACGCGCGACGCATGGAATTAGCAGCGCCAAACTTAACGTACGACGACCAGGGATATACTCCACATGGGAGTAGAGTGGTACGTACAGTACTCCGGTAATTCTATCACGAGACCAGACCCATCACGCATCATTTCCTACGTTCCCGCATACTACTACAGTACAGGTCGATCGATCTTCCCACGGTGCGGCAGATGTGTTCTTCCTCTCCTTTCCTCCTAATTAATTACGAATATGGTCGAGCTGCACACAGTTAATTGATTGTCGTCATATGCGCCATCATCATCATCATCATGCTGTCCATTTTTGGAGTAGCAACCAACAAACCTTGTACGAATTGAGTTCATGGCACCGACCGACCGCTCGCTCGCTGGTACGTACACACACACACAATGCGGTGGGCAACACACGCACAGTAGCAGCCGATCGATCGTTCGCATCACATGACAAACAATTGATCAGCGCGCGCGCGGGGCAGCACGATCGACGAATCACGAGGCCGATGGACCGCGGTTAAAAATCCGATCCAATGACGACCGTCTGGTCCCGATCGACCCACGAGAAAACAAGCTAACCATACGCACGCGATCGCCATGCGTTTCAGTTGGTTTGAATAAATCCCTCTCAAAAAAAAAAAGTTGGTTTGAATAAATTACTATTAACCACAGGGGCGAAAACCAAGTTTAACGCAACGTGTGTGTATGTGCGGTTAGCACTGATCGATCGAGGACAAGTTTTGGGGCATGTACGTCTGCTAGATCTACGCTTTGGCCTCATCATCAGGAATACTTTACCCACTTCTATACGAGTTGGGCGCGTCGGGGGAATTTGGAGTAGCATATTTGTGGACGTACAAGGACCAGGGCAGCTCTTTTTTCCTCCCCTCTCCCAACTGTTAGTTGGCTGCTTCCAAAAGAACAGCGACGCACCACCCCCATGCGGACCGAAGCGTGGGCCCACAAAGTTAGGCGGTGGATGTATGGAATTGGATGGATGCTCGGCGAGTCAAAGGCTACCGCACCGCACGGCGCGTTCCCTTTCCAGCCAGGCTGCGTGTGATCGTCGCGTCTGTTGCGTCGTCTGCGCAGCTCAGCGCAGCAGATCGAGAGTAGTGAGGCGCCCGCACCGATCTGCTCATCTCACATATATACAGACACTGTACTGTAGTAAAGTCATAGTACTAATAAACTCTAAATAGTAAAAAAAGACACCGTGTTACATTGTGTAAAGCCGCCAACCTAGGCTGTCCAGAACCCACCGCATGTTCATTTGACATGCACACAAACATAAAAAAACATATGTAGGCGTACGTAGTATATTATGTGAACGCAAGAAAGCAAGCTCACGATCTTCGGAGAAGCGACTAGCGCGGTAGATCAGGGGGAGGTGATCGGTCGAGGACAATTAACCGGCCGGTTTAGTCTGTTTCATCTAGCATGCATCCGGAACCGGATATTCTAATTTCTAACCAACCACCGCACATGCCGCTCCTCACTACTCATCTCTTGCTGCCTTCGATTCGATTCGATCTACTAGCTCCACCACTGCCATCCATCTGGATCGCCCTGTTTTGTTACTAGTTAGGAGCAGGAAGGAAGTGGTATGTCTCTATTGTGTCAATGTCACGTCGCCCCTCCGCAGCTAGCTAGCTTCTGTACAAAGAACAATGACGTACTACACACCCCGCCCGCTCTTGCAGTCCCCATCTCCAGGTCCCTGCAACACGGAAACTGAACGTGAGCCGACCGACACCTACCATGACAATCAGTCATCGCATATGGAGTAATCAGCAGATCCGTCCAACCTAACGATGGAGCGAGCCATTGTTTAACATGAACTGATCGATGAATATCCATGGATCGAGCGAGCGCCCCTGTCAGCAGGCACGTAGGTATAGCAATTATATATATTCTGTTGTTTAAAATTGATATATACCGTGATTATATTATATATGCCACAACCTTAATTATAAAATGCAGCGAGTCTTTTTGGAGGTGGATCGGATCACCTCACCACGTACGTACATTTTGCACAATAATTGCGCCATGCGTCTCGTGAGTGCCGCGCCACTCGCACCACATGCCTCCCGGCCTGCTCGATCAACGGCTTTTGCCATGCATCATCGATCGATCCGTGCCTCCATCGTATCCAGTAGAGCGAGCGGAATGTTTGCACAGAAGAGCAGCTTCGTCTTTCTAGCTTCTTCTTTGCGCCTTGCCTGCCTTTTCCACGCTGTAACGTAGTCGCCCATGCACGCCGCCCGCATCCATCGGATCGGATCTGATGCTCTGGCCGATCGAGCACATGACCTACGACGTAGTAGCTGCTCAAGCTGTCCACCGACACTACCCATGCCTCGGCGGCCTGGAACGCGCGTGTAACTTTCTCACTAGCTAGCCGTCCTGCAGACCGACAGGCTCGTTTTTGTTATGCATGGAGCGTTCTTGAATCTTGAGAGCCACTAGCTAGTGGATCTTTGATTAACCAGTTCGATTCGATGGATGGCCGATCCCGTCTTTTCAGCACAAGAGAAAACAAAACCGATCCACCATTTCAGTGCCCGTGTGTCGTATATGTTCCGTTTGCTCTGAATCTGAAGGCCTGCAGGCACCATCCTGGTTGGGTACATATGCACAGGGGAGATTTCAGCTTGATCAGGTCCCCTTGCTTACAAAAAATCGCCTTCTTCTGCAAAACTGTAATTAAAGGCACCGACTGCCTCCAGATTGATTTATTGACGTTATTACGGCATGCAGTGTCAATAGTTTAATTATTTTTCTGACTATGGATATCGTCCTAGCGTCAAGAAACGAAATCCACAAGTGTGACTCGATTCAACGAAAAAGGCAGCGGCAGTACAAACTGACAACCGATGATGCGTCGCGAACTGTGCGACGTACTGGTACAAACATGGCCGGCCGGTGCAACGAACTGTGCACGGATGTGGGTGTGTAATTTTTTTTTTTTTGCGAGGGATGTGGGTGTGTAATTGTGTACTCCTATATGTGACACATGTGCTATGCTGCTTTTTGCAATTGAGGATCGACCCAGTTAAAAGTGCGTGATTAATCGACAGCAGTACCCGAACAATAAGAAGCTAGGCTAGTACTAGCATTACTGCTCACATCCATTGTACCATCGTCATGGGAAAATGACAAAAAGCACGATCGAGATGTGGCCTCTCGATCTCTTCAATCCATTTCGTTGACTCTCTCGTGCCTTTCTCCTTTGCAAACAAAGTGGCACGCGTGAGCCTTCAATTCCAAGAACGGAAAAAAATACTGTGCATATCTGAATATGTGCAATGAACGTCAAATCTACAAAAGGGAGTGTACTTGCAGAGCCATGAGCCGATGCATGTCTCAACAAAAAAGTTGAAAAGAGGAGTCGCATGAACAGAGACATTCAATCAACGGGAAGAAAGGGTTGATTGAGGGACTTGATTCATGGCCCAAAAGGCCCATTCGTGTTCCATGGATCACATTTGACACACAGAGAGCACAGAGGCACAGAGCAGTAAAACTTGTATTGTATTGCCGCAACTGAAGGAAGCCAATGATATTCAGTGGACATTCAATGGAAGGAGACGACTGAAAAAGACATGAAGGATTGTGATGCGCCAGCAGCCTGAGAACTACAATTAAAATCTAATGAGGATGAACTTTTCATGTTTCTGTGAAGCATGTTTTCGCACTTGACAATACTATTTCACTCTTTTGGCAGTAGGTTTTGATGCCATGAGGAATATGAAGTTAATTGGCTCTTGTATCTGGGAAAGCATGTTTCTCATTCAGCAATACCATTTCATTCTTTTGGTACTAGCTTTTGAAGTACTGATGTCCATTTGGTAGCAACTAATAAGTCGATGTAGATGTGTGAGTGTTGTATGATTTGACTCTTCTGATATGCTTCTTATGGACGTGTGAAATGTAACAGTTCTTTTATTGTGGAGTATGAATGTGAAACTGGTGTGTGCACATGAGGTGGCAAAATGGATATAAATTGGAATCTTTGTTCACGTTAACCAGTAATGAATATGTAAGATGCATGAGCAAATCTTCAACCAACGGTAGCAATATAGTGCAAATTAGGTTGATGAACAACCAATTTTTGTGACGGCTTCTGACCTCATGAAAATACTTTACCCTGTGGGCTGGCTGGCACGAAATTACAAGTATAAACCTGGCGATCTCCCAATTTTCGTGACGGTGCCCGAAAATGTAATTTCCATGGCGCCAATTTTGTGTGGGATTTTGTGTAGCCGGTGGCCGACGCAGATTAGTTTCGTGACGGTTATTTCCATGGCGCCAATTTTGTGTGGGATTTTGTGTAGCCGGTGGCGGACGCAGATTATTTTCGTGACGGTTTTTCCTATTTTTGTGAGGATTTGAGGCTCACAGGAAAATAATTCCGTTCGTGGTATGTGAGGGACTTGACTCATGGCCCAAAAGGCCCATTCGTGTTTCCGCTGCTCCCAGGCTCCCGGTCCCCTGCTCTGCTCCTCTCTTCGCAGTTCGCCCGCTTCTTCCCTGTCTCCGCGAGCCTTCCCTCCCCTTCTTCTCCTCAGCTTCTCAATCCCTCCTCCGCTGCTCCACTTCTCTCCCCTCCCATCCGACCAAAAAAAGCGCGGTCGTCTCGGACGCGGATTCGATCCGTTGTTCCGTTGCGAGGAATGCTTTGGAGGGGAGATGGTATGTGTGCGGCCGTGTCGGCGGCGGCGGAGGATTTTAGCAGCGGCCGCCGATGTTGCCGGTACTTACCTCCCTCATACTGTTTTGTTTGTTCGGCCGTTATTTTTCTTACGCGGTTGTATGTAGTATGCCTGATTCGTGTGCCTAAGACTTCATTATTAGTTTTTTTATTTACGAATCGCTGTGTCCAATGCGTCATATGAACAGGCTTTTCTAAAATTATTAGGTAGTACTATATTGTGATCCTTATTGCCAGTCCAGGCCTCTATATGCATTGCAACACAGAAAATCTGCTACTCCCAGCAGCACAAACTCCTGCTGCGTGTTATTCTACTTGTGTGAGCTCCAGTGCTTAGATGATTGTTGTCCTGACAGATACCAATTCTACATAAATCAAGAAGTACAATGTGATACACAGTGAGAACGGTCCTGAAATAAAACGTTCAATCAACAAGTGTAAGTTTTTATTCCTTAACATGGGGTAAGCTTGACCAATCTCTTATGCATGCGGTTCTAGTTATTTCAGAACATTGTCACCTCTTTTGGAAGTTTATCTTCTCAACAGACAGAGAAAATAGGATTACAAACACAACAGGGAAAACAATGAGAAGAGCAGCTACCAGGCCCAACCGGTCTTGGTGAAACCCAAAGTAGTCATTCAAGAAAACAGCAACGGATTTGGTTTCTCCGAAAACTTTGATCTCTTTGTCAATATTACCATACTGGGATGTCAATAGGGCATTGAGTATCCAAGATGTAGGCGAAGCATAGTAGAGCCAAATCCAGTACTTCGGGATTTGCTGAAAAAAAGTTGAACTGAATGTTAGTGCCGGTCCTCGGTTCAGAACTTACATGAGCATCTTTGCTGAGAAAATCTGTTTTCCTGCTATTGAAACAAATAACTTATTTTCCACTATCGAATATCTTAGGGACATATTTAAACCATCTGCAATGCATAATGCTACTGAGTTTATAGAAAGATGATATCCATCTGTCATTGTTACTGTAGCTCCCTTATGTTGGAGCCTATTAGCCACAAGAATTTAAAAGTGGAATATAAGTTGCCTGTATGTATTTTAAATTCCCTTCACATAAAAATGAAGTTTTACCATAGCATGTGTACAGAAACTTCTCTAACTTAGATCGTTAACTGGAACAAAACTGTCCATGTTAGCAATACAAAGACGATGCCAATAGATTTAACATTAAGAGTTCTTTTCTTAATGCAATTGTTCTGTGCTTCTGTAACACTATAAACACCATGCAATTAGAAATACTGTTTCTATATCAGACAAGTTGTCCTAGGGACCGTTGTCTGTCTCATATGTTTGCTACTTTAACCGATATAGCTCTGTTTGCATAGTGTACCCAACGAATTTTCTGGTAACAAAACTGATGGTCGTCTTGCAGTTCTGATACTATGTAGCTCCGTAAATAGTGTGAATATATAAACAGATAGGTTATAAGTATTTGTTTGAGATATCAGGAGGAGATCCATACTTACAGGTGCAGCTAAAATAAATCCTGAGAATAGTGTCTGCATCGTGTTGAAAAATGATGCCAATACTGTGGCAACTTGGACATTTGGGGTTAGTGACACTAGCAGCAAACCAATATAAACATAAGAAAGAACTGAGCAAAAGGAGGTGTACAAGAACCACAGGAATTTGTATGCTGTCCAATAATAACCAATTGTTGGATAGACGATAATGGTGTATAGTAGCACTTGAATAAATACATAGGGGATCTCTATTGCCGCCTGTAGGTGGTCAAGAAATTTGAACGTTAGTTCTGTCCAAGTAGATTCTATTATGCTTACAAACTAGTGATTAGTATCTGACCTGTGCGAACGAATATGACCAGGAAGAGTACATTCCTGCAAATTTCTCACGATACATTACAACACGCTCTGTTGTACTGAATGGTATGATTGTCTGATCGTTGTAAACACCAAGATTTATAACACCCAAATACATTGCTCCAAAGACATTGAACACATCCTGCTCATTGTTTCTGGGAAGGGAAAAGTTTAGAAGTTAGCCTGCTGGGTCCATGAGGTACTTGGATGATAATTTCAAGTTGATGATTTGCCACCCAGCGTTCAAATTCTATTGTTTACTGTTATGCATAACAGAACAGCAGAAGTATCACTAAATAACAGAGTTATGGACTTACAATATTTTTGCATGTCTTGAGAACAATACTGCAAAGATCAAGGCTGTTATTGTTGTCATCACTATACGACTCAAATTATATTGAGGGCTTCTCCAGTAAGCTATGTTCTGCTTCCATAAGCAAGCTTTAAATTGTACCCAACTATTCTGTGGGAAACGATATAAGAAATCAAGATTTTCTGAATTCGTTTGTGGAGTACTTAATTGCTTGACAAGATCTTCCATTTCCCTGCGGCAAATAAATTTGTAAACAGTTTTGCAATTTAGATGAAGATATTTCGTTGACACAAAATTTCAGCATATGAATTAATTTGGTTTTCAAGGTATGGATATAGTTCCATTTGCTCATCAAATATAGAATGGAATGCCAGTATAATTTACCTATTCAATAATGATTCTTGGTATATACTTGCAAAATCTATATTGAGGTGAACTTCCATTGACATTGATGTTACGTCCATCATCCAAGTAGCTGGGTTGCAATTCCTCTTTATTCTTGGGACACCAGGAATTTTCTATCAATACAAAGAAGAATTGAATCTAATTAGATCCTTATTGCATACATATTTTTTGTTGTTTTAGTAAAATATAGGTGCAAGGACGCCATAACAGAATCATGGTTCACAGGTTTTTGTGAAATCACTAACACAGCAAAAACAGATGGACATACATCAACAGAACAAGAATTAAACTGTTGAGCTGGCCAATATAGGGACAAACTAGGGTCTTTTATATTGAAAAGAAACAGGCATCCACATTTGCATCCAAGGGGTCTCGAACATGGGTGGCGTGTAAACTGGAAAGCTGCTGGAATCCAGCGTTGTCTAGCTATATATGTAGGGAGGTAGAAGATATTTCTAGAATTGCTCACTGAATCCCTTGATGGAATAAAGACATTGCCGCAGTGGCTTGAAAATCGTTTTTTATTCAATTAAACATTATCCATATGTGAAAAATCTCGTAAGTTTGATATTCTATGAATTCAAAAGAAAGATAGAAATGAAAAGCCAAACGAAGAACATATGCACCAACCGAACTCGTTTTCAGAAAACTAACCTCAAAATATTCAACCATTTTGGAAGAGTGCTCTCCTATTGATCCATTGTAGATTATTTTGCCACCATTTTTCATTAATATAAGCTGCACAAGGAGATTACCGAATTCATTAAAAGTAAATTCCTTCTACTAGTGGAGGATAGAACTTCTACACTGTGCCTATTGGATGCAGAAAACCTGGAATGTAAACGACTGTGAAGCTAATGATGCTTAGAAAATAAGGGAAGAAAAGAAAACTAACACAATGACACTCTTTTTATTTAAATTTTCTCCGTGTTCTTTACATGCAGAAATGCAGGGTAAGGCTGCGTACAAAAGACCCAAAGTGGTCGGACCCTTCCCCGGACCCTGCGCAAGCGGGAGCTACGTGCACCGGGCTGCCCCCTTCTTTACATGCAGAGAAAAAAAAAAAGTATGAAACTGCAACTGTCATGTCTGTCAGGAAGGGACTTGATTGGTAGCTGTTTGATGTTGCCACCGATCCTTGGCCTGTTTCCCGCTCGTGGTGTTTGATGACACCAGCTAGGCACCAAGGCTTCCAGGAAGCACATGAGATGCAGAGATAAGAGATGCAAAACTAGATTCATTTCTTGCTTGCCTCATAACTTATACAGGATAGCATTATACAGCGAGCACATTACAACTTGGACTCTGAGACTAACTAATCGACTAGTATCCTGAAGGGAAATGCTGAATTTAACTTCCTAAAGTAATATGATAGATTAAACCAACTCTATCTTCAAACTGACTTGTACGTAAACAATGATAATTAATTTGATCCTGACATGCATGCCTTTTATGACAGTAATATAGATCCTGTTGGAAATTTCTCGTAAATTATAAAAATAAAAAGTACCTCATCAAATGCCTCAAATATACCAATGCTTGGCTGATGGATCGTACACACTACCGTCCTTCCTGTTTCAGAAATATTTTTAACCGCGCGTATCACGATTGCAGCTGACCTAGCATCTAATCCTGTAGTTGGTTCATCCATTAGTATAATTGATGGGTTGGAAACAAGTTCTACTGCAACTGTCAGCCTTTTCCTCTGCTCCAGGGATAATCCATTCACTCCTGGTATCCCAACTAAAGCGTCTTTTATTTCATCTAGCTCAACAATTTTCAGGACTTCATCGACAAATTCCTGCATTTAAGCATGCAAGTAGAAAATAACTGGATAGTTAGGTCTACCAAATGATAAGTTCATCTATAATTTGATATGTACCGATGTTCAGGCGACATACACGTCTTTTTTTCCCGTCAACCTGAGGAGGTAGACGAAGCCAGGCTGAATAAGTTACAGACTCTTTAACTGTGAGTTGTGGAGAATGTATGTCAACTTGCTCACAATAGCCCATGATTCTCACAAACGTTTCTTGCACCTTCGGATACCCACCTATTCTTATGTCTCCTTCAATATAACCTCCGGTTTTCCTTCCTGCTAACACATCTAATAGTGTTGTCTTTCCCGCTCCACTGACACCCATTAATGCAGAAAGGACACCAGGACGGAATGCACCAGTGACACCGTGAAGTAGTTGAAGTCTCCTTGCTGAGTAGCCTTGTTTTAGCATTTCCTGCATCATGGGACATTTTATCAATATCTCATTTAATAAAATATAGCCGAACGTGAAAGAAACAATGATAAGCGAAATTTAGTCTAGGGCTCGTTATATTACCGGTGGGTATCAACATAGTAGTTCAGATTGCGGAACGTAACTGCAAGTTGCATAATAGGTATAGCCATCGTTCCTGCAAGAAGATCAAGATGTTGGAGGTTGCAAATTTGCATGGATTCTGTGCTGAGGTAAAACTCTGGTAGCTTTATTTCTTTCTCCGAAATAATATTAAGACGCTTTAATAAAAGGGTACCATATTAATAAATAATATAGTCTTTTGAGTAGGCTTTCTCTACTATTCAATTATTCATTAGGTAGGAGGGGTGGCAGGAAGGAGATTTATGTGTTTACCTTCCATGGGCATGTTGATAGGATCACTGAACCCTTTTTTGATATTGATCTCTTCTTCTTGTCCTTCAGAAAAGCTCTTTCTGGAAGTGCTTTCATGATGTGCTTCTAAAGCTGAAACAGAAGTGCGTGTTTAGTTCCATAGTAAATAATAATACACGACTATGTGCTGTTCCAGTAGTTAACTTACGCCTTCTGTAAGCTAGTGCCAATCCAAAAGCAGTATAAAGCACTACAATGCATCCCAGTAAGGCTCCTACTGATATCCAATAAAAATGCCAACTGTAGTAGAGGCCATGAGTAATCAGGATTTGGTTCCCAACAGTTATATTTTGTATAGTTTCCTGTAAAAGATTCGAGTGGGAATGAGAATGTTGAATGATGGATAGCACCTAATTGGTCCCATTGATCAATTCGAGAAGTCATTTCACCTTTTGCCATCTTGGCGCAAGGAATTCATTTATAGCTGTGCCTATTTCTGCATAGGTCAATGGAGAAATCCAGAATCCCCAGCTTAACCATCCTGGCAATGAGGCTGGAACATAAAGGTAGCATTAAACTTGAGTTAGCTAATTTATGTGGTTTGTATGCCTTCTCTGAATGATAGTTGTCTTACGTTTGGGAAGAATGAAGCCGCCAAACATTAAGAATAGTTCTACACCAAGAAACAAGTAGAAGAAGGACAAAATATGTGTTTGTGCATACGAAGCAATAAACCGATAAAATGATGTTACTGATTGATGGACAAGAGAGAGTATCAGAAACTGGCAGAAGAACCTGGGGGTAGTTTAAATGAAGATATTTTAGAGTCAGTTTCATGATATAAATTGTTTCTAAAAAGGGCAGCTTTACCATTTATGAAACCTTTGATGCAGGATATACCTGGAAACTGTAGCTGTATAACCAATACCATAATAAGTGATGCATATCCATACAAGCGAGTCTAATATAGAGATAGGGATCTTTAGGATGGAAGCGGGTATTGCATATGCCCATGAAGGATAGAAATAATAGCTTTTTGCTTATAGAAACTTGGTAACCTTGCAACTTGCATGCTCATCTCTGGTGTACCATTTAGCATTATCATGAAGATGGAAAAAAATAATGCTCCCATATAGTAATTCGCATGGATTAAGTCTGTTGTCATGCGAGTTCGGAAGAATACAGACATTGCAATGAGCGCAATAACAGAAAGCTGCAGAAAGTAGAAAACATCAGTTTGGATTCATGTATTTAATACAAAAGACGGAGTATTGTACAGAGTACAAGTGTTGTGACAAGTGTAACCTGGGCAGTTTTGAAGACATAAATAAACATACTCCTTTTCATCAAGAGTGCTTCCCTGACTCCACATGCTTTGAACAGCTCCAGTTTGGATACTGAATACTTATTGAATGATAATGCTTTCTTGCTCAATTTGCTTTTCTGTGTTGCAGAGGTATTTGCTAATTCTCTTTGTTGGTGATACTCTTTGAACATGCTTGATAATCGATGAGAAGAAATATATCTGTAAGATTCATCTGTACCAGACCAGTACTGCCTTTGGTCATTTCTGGACAACACCTAATGGATTTGAAAGTTGGTACAGATTAGCAAAGTATGCTGTTTGATTGTTGCGCTATTTTGGCTTAAGAGTTACCTCCTGGAGGAAATCAGGCATCCCTTTTCTCTCTGGGCATCTGAACCCACACTCCTCAAAAAAATAGTGAGCTTCGTTTCGAGGGCCATGATAGATAATCTTTCCTTCTGCGATTATTATAAGATCCTCAAAAAGATCAAATACCTCTGGTGTTGGTTGAAGAAGTGAAATAAGCATGGTGCATTCAGTGATGCTGGTCAGTTGCTGAAAACAATTGATTATTTGGAAAGTAGTTGAGCTATCAAGACCATTTGATATCTCGTCCATGAAAAATGCTTTTGCCGGTCCGACAATCATCTCCGCTGGCACATGCAGGTTAAATAATAATCAGTAGTCATCCCAGCCTCATATTTACAAATCATATTTGTTTACTACACCTGTGGTTAGTCTTTTCTTCTGACCCCCAGATATTCCTCTTCTCATTGCATCACCAACCATAGTGTCTGCACATATTTCGAGCCCCATGATCTACCAAAGAATCACCATTATTACCTATTCTGTAACTATTTCATTAAGTGCCAATTGTTTAATAAACTTGTATGCTTTAGCAAGATATACCTTCAGAATGTAGTCTGTCTGTAGGCTTTTCTCTGAAGCTCCCACTGCTGTTGCCTACATAACCAATTTACCTTTTAAAATTGTGAGATATCTAAACTTAAGATATGGAATATCATTTCAGGGATTAATTTAATCATAATCGAAATATACAACAACAACAACAACAACAACATAGCCTTTTGTCCCAAGCAAGTTGGGGTAGGCTAGAGATGAAACCCACAAGAAGCAAAGCTAAGACAAGCACAAAAGAGGCACAAGGCAAAAGGTGAAAAAGGAGATGAAAAGGAGAAGAAAAAGAAAGAGATCATGGTTCAGGCACGTTGATTGCGAATCTCCAAGCGCTCCTATCCATAGCTAACTCCTTGGAGATATTCCACTCCTTCAAGTCTCTCTTAACCGACTCGTCCCAAGTCAGGGTAGGTCTACCTCTACCTCTCTTTATATTATTGGCTCGCTTAGAACCCCCATACGCACCGCCGCCTCGGGAGGCCTCCGCTGGACGTGTCCAAACCATCTTAGCCGATGTTGTTGCACCAATTTTTCCTCAATTGGTGCCACCCCTACTTTGTCCCGGATATCTTCATTCCGGACACGATCCCTTCGGTATGCCCGCAGAACCAACGCAACATACGCATCTCTGCTACACTTAACTGCTGGACATGCCGCCTTTTTGTAGGCCAACATTCAGCACCGTATAGCATCGCCGGACGAATCGCCGTCCTATAGAACTTACCTTTTAGCTTTTGTGGCACCCTCTTGTCACAGAGGACGCCAGAAGCTTGGCGCCATTTCAACCAGCCGGCTGAAATTCTATGTCTCACATCTTCGTCGATGTCGCCGTCCTTTTGTAGCATCGACCCTAAGTATCGAAAAGTATCCTTCTTGGCTACCACTAGCCCGTCGAGACTAACGTCTCCATCCTCATGCCTAGTCGCGCTGAACTCGCACCTCATGTACTCGTCTTTGTCCTACTAAGTCTGAACCCTTCGACTCTAACGTCTGCCTCCACAGCTCTAGCTTCGTATTAACGCCTTCCCTACTCTCATCAACTAGCACCACATCGTCAGCAAAGAGCATACACCAAGGGATATCACCTTGTATGTCCCTTGTGACCTCATCCATCACCAAAGCAAATAATAGGGCTCAATGCTGACCCTTGATGTAGTCCTATTGTAATTGGGAAGTCACTGGTGTCGCCACCACATGTTCGAACACATGTCGTCGCACCCTTGTACATATCCTTGATGAGGGTAAGTACTTAGTGGGGGACTTTGTGCTTCTCCAAGGCCCACCACATGACACTTCTCGGTACTTTGTCATACGCCTTCTCAAGGTCAATAAAGACCATGTGCAAGTCCTTCTTCTGCTCCCTGTACCTCTCCATCAATTGTCGTATTAAGAAAATCGCCTCCATAGTCGACCTTCCAGGCATGAACCCAAACTGGTTTGAGTCACACTTGTCACTCTTCTTAGGCGATGTTCGATGACCCTCTCCCAGAGCTTCATCGTATGGCTCATCAGCTTAATCCCACGGTAGTTAGTACAACTTTGAACATCCCCCTTGTTCTTGAAGATCGGCACTAAATACTTCTCCGCCATTCTTCCGGCATCTTGTTGGAGAGAAAAATGAGATTAAAAAGTTTAGTTAACCATGCTATCGCTTTGGCATCGAGGCATCTCCACACCTCGATGGGGATACCATCAGGACCCATCGCTTTACCCCTCTTCATCCTCTTCAAAGCCTCCACTACCTCTGCCTCCTGAATTCTCCTCACAAAGCGCCTGTTGGTATCATCAAATGAGTCGTCCAACTCTAGAGTAGGACCCTCATTCTCCCCATTGAACAACTTGTCGAAGTACTCTCGCCATCTCTCCTTGATTACCTCATCCTTCACCAGAAGTCGATCTGCCCCATCCTGATACATTTGATTTGGTTGATGTCCCTTGTTTTCCTCTCGCGGATCCTAGCCATCCTGTAGATGTCCTTCTCCCTTCCTTCGTGTTCAGCCGCTGATACAGGTCATCATACGCTTTGCCCTTTGCTTCACTCACAGCTCGCTTTGCAGCCTCTTCGCTGCTTTATAGCCCTCGATGTTGGCTGCACTCTTATCAAGGTGTGGCGTGTTTGAAGCACTCCTTCTTCTCCTTGATAGCCCTTTGCACCTCATCATTCCACCACCACGAGTCTTTCGCTTCTTGATTGCCTCCCCTACTCACACCAAAAACTTCTGAAGCTACCTTCCGAACACATGTTGCCATCTTTGACCACATGTCATCTGCATCTTCTCCTTCCTCCCAAGGCCCTTCACCTAGCATCCTCTCCTTAAAGGTTTGAGCCGCTTCCCCTCTAAGCTTCCAACTTCGTTCTCGCGATCTTGGCACGTTTGTCCCGATGGACACATACCCGAAAGCGAAAGTCCGCCACCACAAGCTTGTGTTGAGGGACAACACACTCCCCAGGTATCACTCTCCAGTCTAGGCAAGAACGTCTATCCTCCCTCCTTGCAAGGACAAAGTCGATCTGGCTCGAGTGTTGCCCACTTTTAAAGGTCACTAGGTGGGATTCCCTCTTCCTAAAGAGGGTATTCGCTATCAACAAGTCGTAGGCCAAAGCGAAGTTCAAGACGTCCTCCCCCTCCTGATTCCTACTACCATACCCGAAACCCCCATGCACCCGCTCGAAACCTACATAGTCGCGCACCACGTGCCGTTAAGGTCTCCTCCTATGAAGAGTTTCTCGCTGATAGGCACGGTGCTAACCATGCTATCCAGATCCTCCCAAACTGCCTCTTGTGCTCTCACTAAGACCTACTTGGGGGGCATAGGCGCTGATCACATTTAGGGCCGAATCTCCCACTACCAACCGGACAAGGATAATCCGGTCACCTTGCCTCCTAACATCTACGACTCCATCCTTAAGGCTCCTATCGATCAAGATGCCTACGCCGTTCCTACCCGTTGTTGTTCCCGTGTACCAAAGCTTGAAGCCAGTACCCTCCACCTCCTTCGCCTTCTGGCCCTTCCATTTAGTCTCCTGCACGCAAAGAATATTCACACGCCTCCTAATAGCTACATCGGCTAAGATACATGAAGACGAATTTATATTTTGTTGAAATAGTTAAGATAAGTCTTGACAGGTTCGTAAAAAGGAGAATAAAACATGTACCTTCATGTACAGATCTATGTCATGGTCAGGTATGATCCCAGCCTCCTCCTCCCTTTTCCTCACTTCGTCTAGAATTTCTTTGGAAAACAAAAAAACATTTATGGTTATTATTTTGTATTTTTTTCCTTTTTCTGATTATGATATTTGTGAAGAGAAGGTTACCAGGTCTACTTCCAACGCCTTGGCACCAGGCAGAGAAGTCTAAAGTTTCCCTCACTGTCATATCAGGTATGTGCAGGTCATATTGGCTAACATAAGCAGCCGTTTTCTCAGGTACGAATTCATTAAGTTGGTAGTCATTATAGGAAATATTCCTGTAACCTGCAGATTTTTTCATCTTGTGAATCAGACTGATTATGCCCGGAATCACTTGTCTCTAACCTTTGTTATGTAAAATAATTTAAGCAGAGCATTATGAAAAGGCAAAAATTTGCTATAGCACACTGAAAAGGTGTGGCTTTAGACAACACACTCTAACTCTCGTATTTAGCTGTAGCACTCTCCAAAAGTAGTTTGGTCTCTAGACTACAACACACAAACAGGAAAAAACTGGCTTTTTCAACTTTTATTTTCACTGCACGAAACACATTACAACTTGAAACTTTGTACAGTGATGCATTGCTGCATTATCTATCCTTATGTTTTTTTTTTTGCAATTTTGTTTATGATTGTTCACCATAGTTTGCTTTATACAACAAAAATTATTCTCAATGAAAAGTTACTTAAACAATCAGGAAAAAATCTGCAAAAAAACACATGGATAGAGAATATGGCAACGTATCATTGTGCAAAGTTTCAAGTTGTAATGTGTTTTCATCATATAAAAAGGTTGAAAAATCGTTTTTTTCCTGTTTAGTGTGCTACGCCCACACTTTTGGAGTGTGCTACAGCTAATTATGAGAGTTGGAGTGTGCTGTGGCTAAAGCCACATTTTATATTGTTGTAGCAAATTTTGCCTTACGAAAATGGGTGGTAACTGCTCGAGATCTTTAACTGAGTTGGCCAGCGACTTAATGCAGTATGCTATGCACATTATATGGTGTACAAATTGTTGGATCATATATTGGATTTTTTTAAACTAAAGTAGAAAATGCAACATTGGTAGTCAAACCAGTAGGGACACTATCTATTTATCTATTGAAAAAAAATTCCTCATATGTGTGGTAGATTTATGCACAGATTGTACAAAGCTGGCCAATGTAAGTTAAGTGAACCTTAATAACCTCTGTTCTTTCATATTAAGGCATAATAGTGCTTCAGCTGATTTGGGACATGTTTAGAATAAGCACCATTTGATGACAACTGCTCTAATTCTCCTCAGAATGAAATATTTTTTTACCCTCATGTCAACTGTGTGTTGAGTGGTCGAAAATGTCTATGTAGTGAATAAAACAATAGCATTTGGACCATAGTCTGTCTGTGCAATTTAATTAAACTCGCCGTCCTTCTGCACTCTGTTTCAAGAAGGTCGATGGGGCGAACGCATTCTATTTTATTTGTATTAGGAAAAATGCTTGCTGTAATAATGGATCAATTTGAATTCAAACGCACTCTTTGTACCTTTAAAGATTTATCAAGCTGCCCAGCAAGAGCTCGCAACAGTGTAGTTTTTCCACTTCCTGGAGGCCCCAGTAGAAGAGTTAATCTGCGAACTCAGATAGTTGAGATTGCATGCTTTGGCTCTCTTGGGATAAGCATTCTGAGGGCATATAATTAGTTCTAACTGCCGGTATGGTGCTAAAAAGCTACCATTGCAGTTGATGTGATTTCCAAATGTAAAAAAGCATGTTATTCTGTTTCTGTTAGTTAAGCTGCTCCTGGAAGAAACAAAAAGTTGTTAGTAAAGAACTAAAGATACGTACCTGCAGGGTTTGATAATCCCGGTCACATCTTCTAGAATGTTTATATTCACTTTATCTTTCTTTAACCCAAAACAACTTGACAGTGCTCTGTGAATTGATAGCAAACTCATAAACTTAGTTGTTGTCATCTAAAATTATAAACATAATAATTGATATCATCTAAATTCTGAGGGTAATTAGTTGATGTAAATTTTGAGTGGATCCAAATCTTATTCAGTTTAATTTGGATATTGTTAACTTGGTCACTTTCAAAAGGGAGCATGTTGATTGGCTGCTGTCGTGTGCCGTGAACATTTTCTTGAAATTTACAGCTCTATTTTCTTTTCTACGTAGTATTGATCTTGGTACCGATTTCTCGAAATCATTTACGACGAAAGTAAGAAAAAAAATATTGACAAATATACCCAACTAAACATAAAAAGAAGGAAAAATTTTCCTTCCAAACTTCACTTTATTTTCCTCTCGTGCCAGTAGAGTCTAGACTCTCAGCACTCAGATTTCATTTTGACGTCAATGCACATTAAGGTTGAGTTTTTATTGATAAATGATATATTTCTTTTTGCTTTAGCCAAATGATGAAATACATGAATACCTTTATTGCCACACTAAAATGTTTCGTCAATATTCATGTCTTAGTGGTGTGATTATCATCAGTAAATTATAGTAAACGAAGAGTGTTTCTAGGCTTATAAATGTTACTGAAAGAGTGCTTTTGTTGATATTGCCTGTTTGCTATAACTTGATTATGTATCAGAAATGCCCTGGATTGATACCACATCAGAGTTACCTTAATGTTCCTGGAAAAAAAGAAGAGAGAAGAGTTGCCCTACCGAGAAAACACCCTTGATACTGTTCCAGAGTGTTGGCAGGTGATTTCCACTGGATGATCTGCTCTCTGCCTTTACACAGAGATTTTCATACTTGACCTCTATAGCTGGCAACTTAACACCAATCCTGCCGATATTATGAATTCTAATGCAGTAAGAATTATGCGGAGCATCATATTATTCAGATATTTAAATCTGGTATTGTCAGCGAAGAAAATATGCCTTTCAATTCTCTCTTTTTGCCTCAGCAGGAAACGGAGGTTGTCATCTTCAACGCGCTTGAGAAGATTGTGATGAACTCACGCCTCTTGACGGCTCCTACCTTGCTGCTGTCAAGCAATAATTTTTCACTCGCTTCTCCAGCATCGGTAGCTCCATTTTGGTGCTCTTTCGCTGCCATTCCAACTCAAACTCTCCATTTGCATCCTGAGTTGAATCTGGATGCTGGGAGGACAACAACCTTGTCGCTCTTCTCGAAGACTCCATCTCGACTTGGGTCACTTCTAAGCCTTTTCTATCGCATTGATGCATGCGACCCCAGGTGAAGCATGTGGTATCTTCTTGGCACGGTGGACATGAATGAGCTCTGGGGGTTCTGTATTTTTATTTCCGCATAGAATAGAACTCGGCTGTTAGACTTTGGCTCCGTTATTTGTGGGAGGATAGATACTTTGATTTTTTTTAATCATCAATGCCACATCTGATGATTACAGCGCACTGCTGACGATTTGAACATGATTACTCGCCACATATTATTAATATTAAATTTTTATAGATGTTTGAATCCTCCTATTTTACGGGCAGGGTTGACTTTGCTCTACTATTTTAAGTAATTATTAAGATCAAGACTCCGGGATCCTGCCACAGGCGGCCTGCATGTAATGTATGGAGTATATCCTTTGTGTCGTCAGATCCAGAGGTTGCACCTGATCTCCAAAATTGTTTACACCTGTTGATGCTGACAACCATATATTGATATACATGTTCGAAGCACGTTCCCCTCTATCAATCGCTGCTGCAGTAGGTATGGGGCAAGTACATCCCTTGGGCTACTTGGTGGTTGAGTGGAATATAAAAGGGTAATTGTGTTCTTATCCTCACTTTGAACTCTAATTGTGACTTTGTCCTCACTTTTTTAACTTTGTGATTTTACTTTTTGGTTATTAACTTTGTGATTTTACATCTCTGGAGCAGCCGCGCTACCTTGCCGCTGATCTCCTCCTTGGTGATGATGCCTGGTCGTCGACGCAGAGCCTCACGCCTGTGCCCCACACTTGGTAGACGTAGGCCCGGTTGCAGAACTGATCGGCGGATCGAGCAGGGCCAGCACAATGTTAGCAACCTTCATGGTTACAACTATGAATCTCACACGAATTAATAGATTTGGGTACAAGCTGGGATTACACGTCCTCGGGGAGAGGGAGGACTCGAATCAGCAAAGCAATGGAGCTAGAGATACATAGAATTAGAGTAGGGGATTGAGAGGAGTGCTAGACATATAATTAGAAGAGGCTTGGGGAAGAAGAAGAACAGTAGCAGCCGTAGCTTGGTTCCATAATTCATCAATGACTCTTCAGCTCATGCCTCTTTTTTTTTTTTTTTTTTTTTTTGAGAACGCCTCCTTCCTCTTGTAGTCCACGAGCCTTTACAACCCCACGAGCCTTTGCTCCGTCCCAAGGACCATGTATGGCAGCCCATACCTGACACACAGGAGCGGGACGAAGTTCCAGGCTTCCAGCTGCAGCGCGTCACCATGGTCCCAAAAAAAAAAAAAAAAAAAAAGCTGCAGCGCGTCACAAAGCGCGCGCGCACGGGGTGCGAGAGAGAGCACGCGCCGCTTCGGAGCCAGCCGATGACCACGACGTACGCGGCGCCCGAACTCGTCGATCGAGCCAGCCGTACGTGCGTGCGTCGTCGGTGAAGTTTGGCCGGACCACCCACAGGAACGTGACGTACCGGCCGGCCGCGCCCAGAATATCGAGCGCCAGCTCGTCGGCGAGCTCCTGGAGCTGTGTTGCGGACCGAACGCGACGTAGATGACGGAACTGGCCGGGCGCAGAACGCCGACGTACGTGGGCAGGTCCGGTCTTCCGGACAGAAATGGCATGCCGAGGTTGTCGACGTCGGCGCCTCCAATTAACGGACCGATGGCCAGCGCCTCGGGCTCCATCTCCCGGACCGTGTTGCAGATCGATGATGGCGTCTCGGCCTGTGCGATCGCCGGGTTGGCCTTGAGATGACGATGGCCAGTAATCGATGGAACCATCAGTCGTGGGGTAAAACGGTATGCCCTTTGTAAACAAGGAAAGCTATCAATAATTTGTGCTCACGTTAAGAGCGGTGATGGTTCCATGGTTCTGTTGGATGGCACCTAGAGAGTGACAAGAGACTCAATAGCATCTAAGTCCTGAGTTTGACTTCTCGTGGGAGCGAATTTTCTCTAGAATTTAACAGTGTTGTGCTTTCAGCGGTAAGCGACGTGACCGAAGCAATGCCATAGTGGTGAGTGTACGTGCGTTGAAAAAAAAAAGTAATCTGCAGAGAGGAAAGCAGCTAGCAAGAGTAGCTTATGGAGGAGACCCCTAGTTGATCCAAGCATGAAACTGAAACCTACAATTAAAATATCTGTTCTCTACTAGTATGGTATAAGGCCAGTCTCAATGGACACTTTCATCATTTCCAAGAGTAACACGTCAGCTTTGTGGTCTTGTTCTCTGAAATGAAACTGCATCTCTCAATACTCAGTTTCATGTCACACTTTCATATGTTTGCCAAAGCATTAAATATTGCTAGATGGCACTTAGTTATTGGCTAGAGATGAAAGAAAGACCCTCGATGCGGCAGTTTCATTTGGCTTTTATCATGTTGGAAAGAGTGCCCACATCCTTTTATGGGGATGAAAGACATGTCCTATCTTTCTTATTAAATTCCTTGCTATGTCACAATTGTGCTGATGTGACATCTAATTAATTGCAAATGAAAGGTCCATTCAGAATGGCCTAAGGAATCAAAGAACACATCATCCTGCCATCATGTGACATCCAATCACTGTACTAATAGGCACAATAACAAAAGTATTTCATGGCAAGCACTTACTTCAATTTATGGGCACCCACTACATAGGACTAGTGTTTCTCCAAGGCATATTACTTCCGGGTAACAGGAATACGGTTGTGTCATTGATGGCTTTTAATTAGGAACTTTCTGATGAACTCAGCGGTCATAACTGATGAACTATATATGTACGTCCTATCCTCTAATATATACTATAGGAAAGACTCAGTTAGTACTTGTCATGTGCAAGAACTTTCTGATGAACCCGGTGGATGTAAGAAGAACAGCAGCAGCAATGTCTTTCTTTCTTGTTGTGCATTAGAAGATATTCTTCCCTTTTCTGTTGTGTTTGTAAGGTGTTCATTCAATCCTTCCAACAGATGTGAGTTTTATTTTGTAGGAAGCAAATTAATTAAAACACTGAATTCAGTAACTGACTGCATCTGCGTGTGAGTTGACTGTAACTTTGGATCTTACCTTACAGATTTATCAACTATACATGCAACCTTGACTGATTACACTTATGGATGCTTGCTTGACCATAACTTTGCCTAACATGATACCTGATAAAGCAAATCTTGGTTTTCGATTCCCTCGCGTCAGTGTCATAGCACATGTAGCAAGCATTCTTTGTGTTATCATCATGCAACTCCACTCCAATCTCGAAACAAATATATCAAAAGAACAAAACCAATATGTTCACTTGTGCGGTTGTGCCTGCCTGCTACACCTCTAGCTTAGTTGCGGTCCCTATAGCTCCCATTGCACGCATAAATCTGCTCAGTGCTGCTTGGTAATGAGCAGCACTGGGAAGTCTGTTGATGACTGGAGTTTGGCCGTGTAGGAGCTATGTGATGGATTTTCCTATATCGTGGTGGATTCTCGGGATAGGTGAGACAAACTTCTTTTTCACGGAAGAGAGGTGACTCAGAAGCCAGAATTGCACACCCCGAGCACTTTCTTCGTGTTTTGGAGCATCGTGAACAATGATGGTGGAGCAACGAGCAATGTTCAGTAGTATTTGGAATTTTCATCTGAGGCAAGATATATAATAACAATCCAAAGGCGTCACAAAAGAATTGAATTGTACACGCGTGCAAGCAGCTGTTTGAGATTACACCAGCACCCTGCAACGTAAGATGCACTTTGACAATTTGCCCCCCTATGTCAAGCAAAAGAAAAAATAACACTCAAATGCGCGATCGAACTTGAACATGCTGCATGTAAGATGTGAGACTAACGGACTACTATTGATGCATGCATTGGAACTTCTCATCAATTTAGTACTATGTAAGCAACAATTTACACATCCACTTCTTAAAGTTTCACACACTATTTTCACTAACTTTAATGAAGCAAAACCTCAGCATCGGTCAGGTGTTTTTTTAGAAACAGTAAATAGTTCCGGCCTCTGCATTTCCCCACACATAGCCTTGTTGTTATTACAGAGTTTCAGCTGCTTGGATGAGATTGTTCTGGTGCTGATCTTCAAATCGTTCTATTCTGAGGTGGGTGCACGTCGCCCAGACAAATGGCTTAAAATGTATTCGCAGCCATCTCACTCTGTTGTTTTGACGTCTGCCCTCTAATTGACGAACAGCACAAAACAAAATCTGGTATCTCAAAAGTTGCTATAAATAAATAAATGGATGCCCACATGCTGCACATATTGTCCTGAATAATGTTAATATCATCTACCAACGTTAGTTGTTTGTTTGAGAAGATTCAGCTATTTGCTTCCATGTACCCTTTGGCCGCTATAGCCCGATTTAGCCGCCTATTAGCATCGTGAACAATTAATGATGGTGAGAAGGTCAATCGCTAATGGCATAGCCAGATATTTAAAACCATGATATCTGTTGATTCAGATTGAGTGGAATCTGGAAGGCCTATTTGGTCTCTTCGTTGAAATTGCCAATTTATCACGGCACCTATTCCTCCAGCGTGAAGTGGCGCCCGTCAAAGTGGTAATGTCAACTAGTACTAACCGCTGCATGTATCACATTTCTCATGCTTATATTGTTGCAGAAACCTGAGTCAAAAGAAATATGACCTAACTTATGCTTGTACAGTAACATGAATCATGAAATATAACCACTTAAATAAAATAGTAACCCTTGAAAGAAAATAATCGGGGTGTTCGGTTGGAGGATGCAGTTGCAGTTGCAGTTTGAATAGTGAGAGAGAACACTGTAGCGGAGGAATCTGGCACTGTAGCAACCTAGTGTGCTGTAGCAGCAGCAGCAGCTCCATCCGGCTGAATTTCAGCCTGCCGAACGGAGCCAATATAGGGAAGAATCATCCGTACTGGTGTGTGCTACCTCCAATTGCAAGAAAAAGAACAACAAACGTTGGTAACAGGCCATGCGCCAATCATAGTGGCCTGGACCGGTCAATACCATGTTGTTTAATAATGAGACTATTTATTTGCATCTGGTTAATTTTGATGTGATAATCTTGATATTCTGATGATATGAAGAAACAAACAAAAACATAACATTTTATTAAAAAGCATATAAAGTACACAAAAAACTGTAGCTGAAGAAGAGCAGCAAAATACTATTCCCTCATGTTTTCAAAGTACGACTTATTGAAAACGATAGGGAGCATTAAAATTTTGAAATTCTGTTATTTAAGACCCTGTGCAAAAAAATTAATATGAATTGTTGTGCACTTAATTTAAGTTTCCAAAGTTCGTTGTTATTTATTATACAAATTTTTTTGACACATTTATCATACATATTACTATTTATATAATATAAAGATTTTATTTTTAATTTCCTCACCAAATCTTCTTCTTCTACTATCACAACTGTTATTTAAGGATCCCCAGCTTAACCATCCTGGCAATGAGGCTGGAACATAAAGGTAGCATTATACTTGCATTAGCTAATATATATGGTTTGTATGGCTTCTCTGAATGATTATTATTATTTTGGATTTTTTTCCTTTTTCTGATTATGATATTTGTGAAGAGAAGGTTACCAGGTCTACTTCCAACGCCTTGGCACCTGGCAGAGAAGTCTAAAGTTTCCCTCACTGTCATATCAGGTATGTGCAGGTCATATTGGCTAACATAAGCAGCCGTTTTCTCTGTACGAATTCATTAAGTTGGTAGTCATTATAGGAAATATTCCCTGTAACCTGCAGATATTTTCATCTTGTGAATCAGATTGATTATGCCCGGAATCACTTGTCTTTAACCTTTGTTATGTAAAATATTTTAAGCAGTGTATTATGAAAAGGCAAAAATTGCTATACACACTGAAAAGGCTTAGCTTTAGCCACGGGCCCACAGCACACTCTAACTCTCGTATTTAGCTGTAGCACACTCCAAAAGTTTGGTTTCTTAGGTACAACATACTAAACAGGAAAACCTGGTTTTTTCAAAAAAGTTTTATCTCACTGCACGAAATACATTACAACTTGAAACTTTGTACAGTTATGCATTGCTGCATTCTCTATCCTTTGTTTGTTTGTTTTTTTTCTGCAAATGTTTTTATGATTGTTCACCATAGTTTGCTTTACACAACAAAAATTATTCTCAATGAAAACTTACTTAAACAATCAGGAAAAAATCTGCAAAAAAAAACATATGGACATAGAATATGGCAATGTATCATTGTGCAAAGTTTGAAGTTGTAATGTGTTCGTCGGTCATTAGATAAATAGTTGAAAAATCACTTTTTTCCTGTTTAGTGTGCTACACCTAATAAACCACACTTTTGGAGTGTGCTACAGCTAATTATGAGAGTTGGAGTGTGCTGTGGCTAAAGCCACATTTTTCTAGTGTGTTGTAGCAAATTTTGCCTTATGAAAATGGGTGGTAACTGGTCGACACTTTATCAATGAATCTTTAACTGAGTTGGCCAGCCTTAATGCAGTATGCATATTATATGGTGTACAAATGTGTTGGATCATATATTGGATTTTTCTTAACTAAAGTAGAAAATGCAACATTGGTAGCCAAACCAGTAGGGACACTATCATTTATCTATTGAAAAAAAAAAATCCTCATATGTGTGGTAGATTTATGCACAGATTGTACAAAGCTAGCCAATGTAAGTTAATTGAACCTGAATAACCTCTCTCATATTATAAGACATAATAGTGCTTCAGCTGATTTGGGACATGTTTTAGAATAAGCACCATTTCGATGACAACTGCTCTAATTCTCCTCAGAATGAAATATTTTTTACCCATCATGTCAACTGTGTGTTGAGTAGTCGAAAATGTCTATGTAGTGTATAAAAACAATAGCATTTGGACCGTAGTCTGTCCAATTTAAGTAAACTCGCCGTCCTTCTGCATTCAGTTTCAAGAAGGTCGATGGGGCAAATGCATTCTATTTTATTTGTGTTAGGAAAAATGCCTTCTGTAATAATGGAATAATCTGAATTCAAAAGCACTCTTTGTACCTTTAAAGATTTATCAAGCTGCCTAGCAAGAGCTCGCAACAGTGTAGTTTTTCCACTTCCTGGAGGCCCCAGTAGAAAGTTAATCTGCGAACTCAGATAGTTGAGATTGCATGCTTTGGCTCTCTTGGGATAAACATTCTGAGGGCATATAATTAGTTCTAACTGCCAGAATGGTGCTAAAAAGCTACCATTGCAGTTGATGTGGTTTCCAAATGTAAAAAAGCATGTTATTCTGTTTCTGTTAGTTAAGCTGCTTCTGGAGAAGAAACAAAAAGTTGTTAGTAAAGAACTAAAGATACGTACTGCAGGGTTTGATAATTCCGGTCACATCTTCTAGAATGTTTATATTCACTTTATCTTGCTTTAACCCAACAACTTGACAGTGCTCTGTGAATTGATAGCAAAACTCATAAATATAGTTGTTATCATTTAAATTATAAACATAATAATTGATATCATCTGAATTCTGGGAGTAATTAAATGATGTAAATTTTGAGTGGATGCAAATCTCTGTTTAATTTGGTTATTGTTAACTTGGTCACTTTCAAAAGGGAGCATGTTGACTGGGCTGCTGTCGTGTGCCGTGAACATTTTCTTGAAATTTACAGCTTGATTTGTTTTTCCTACGTAATATTGATCTACGGTATCGATTTCTCGAAATCATTTATGACGGTAGTAAGAAAAAATATTGTCAAATATACCCAACTAAACAGAAAAAGAAGGAAAAAGTTTCCTTCCAACTTCACTTTTATTTTTCTCGTGCCAGTGGAGTCCAGACTCTCAGCACTCAGATTTCATTTTAACGTCAATGCACATTAAGGTTGAGTTTTTATTGATAAATGATATATTCTTTTTGCTTTAGCCAAATGATGAAATACATTAATAGCTTTATTGCCACACTAAAATTTTTCGTCAATATTCATGTCTTAGTGGTGTGATTATCATCACTAAATTATAGTAAACGAAGAGTGTTGCTAGGGCTTATGAATGTAACTGAAACAGTGCTTTTGTTGATATTGCCTGCTTGTTTTGCTATAACTTGATTATGTATCAGGAAATGCCCTGGATTGATACCACATCAGAGGTATCTGCTAATTCTCTATGTTGGTGATACTCTTTGAACATGCTTGATAATCGATGAGAAGAAATATATCTGTAAGATTCATCTGTACCGGACCAGTACTGCCTTTGGTCCTTTCTGGACAAACACTAATGGATTTCAAAGTTGGTTCACAGATTAGCAAAGTATACTGTTTGATTGTTGCGCTATTTTGGCTTAACAGTTACCTCCTGGAGGAAATCAGGCATCCCTTTTCTCTCTAGGCATCTGAACCCACACTCCTCAAAAAAATAGTGAGCTTCGTTTCGAGGGCCATGATAGATAATCTTTCCTTCTGCAATTATTATAAGATCCTCAAAAAGATCAAATACCTCTGGTGTTGGTTGAAGAAGTGAAATAAGCATGGTGCATTCAGTGATGCTGGTCAGTTGCTGAAAACAATTGATTATTTGGAAAGTAGTTGAGCTATCAAGACCATTTGATCTCATCCATGAAAATGCTTTTGCCGGTCCGACAATCATCTCCGCTGGCGCATGCAGGTAAATAATAATCAGTAATCATCCCAGCCTTATATTTAGAAATTATATTTGTTTACTACACCTGTGGGTTAGTCTTTTCTTCTGACCCCCAGATATTCCTCTTCTCATTGCATCACCAACCATAGTGTCTGCACATATTTCGAGCCCCATGATCTACCACAGAATTACCATTATTACCTACTCTGTAACTATTTCATTAAGTGCCAATTGTTTGATGTAAACCTGTATGCAAGATATACCTTCAAAATGTAGTCTGTCTGTAGGCTTTTTTCTGAAGCTCCCACTGCTGTTGCCTACATAACCAATTTACCTTTTAAAATTGTGAGATATCTAAACTTAATATATGGAATATCATTTCAGGGATTAATTTAATCATAATCGAAATATACATGAAGACGAATTTATATTTTGGTGAAATAGTTAAGATAAGTCTTGACAGTTCGTAAAAAGGAGAATAAAATATGTACCTTCATATACAGATCTATGTCATGGTCAGGTACGATCCCAGCCTCCTCCTCCCTTTTTCTCACTTCGTCTAGAATTTCTTTGGAAAACATAAAAACATTTTGTTATTATTTTGGATTTTTTTCTCTTTCTGATTATGATATTTGTGAAGAGAAGGTTACCTGGTCTAATCCAACGCCTTGGCACCTGGCAGAGAAGTCTAAAGTTTCCCTCACTGTCATATCAGGTATGTGCAGGTCATATTGGCTAACATAAGCAGCCGTTTTCTCAGGTACGAATTCATAAGTTGGTAGTCATATAGGAAATTGTCGTAGCCCGTTTGAACGGAGCATTCGGCAGATATTTGGATCGTGGGAGCAACATAGAAAGTAGAGATCAATCTAGGAACACGCAGAGTTTTATACTGGTTCATGCCTTCCGAAGGATAAAAACCCTACATCCAGTGTAGATCTTGATTAAGTTGACAGCCTTCACGCTAGGGTCGCGGAAAGTGTCGATTACCTCCTCATCGAGTGGTACACGAACATTTATAGGCAAACAACCGCCTATAGAGTCCTAGCGTGATTACAATTCAACTTTCCTATTCAATAAAGAGATCGGAACATATCTCCTAATCCTTGACATGCAAGACAAGTCTTCGGAAACTTTCATAATTAGCCTTCGGAATATCGGGAATTTTAGGGTTATGACGAGCCCCGAACATGTCACTGGCATATTCACCCAATCACTGCTTTTCAATTAGCGTTCGGTGACCTTATGACAGGGAATATGTTCTAGATATTCTGAAGCTTAAACCTTCAACTCATATCCTTAGTCTCAATCTTCAGAAATAACTGTCTTCGGAAAGCTTCCATAGTTCTTCATCCCGAACACTTCTCTAAAAATAAACTTTTCGTACAACAATCCGCAGCCTTTAACTCAGCTCCATCCTTATCCGTAAGCGCTGTATCAAATAAGACCATGACTGACCAGTCATACTTTATCACTGTTGACCTAACCAGACTGCCGAAATCTCTGCAACAACATAACTTCACCACACGTCTTCCCACATAAACGCTTAAAATACTCCAACTTTTCTTGACCTTTCGAGCAACGAAAAGCCGCCTCCGCACCTATAAATACGGAACTCATCACCACTTCCCAACTCATCTTCACCATCCACCATGGGCAAAAGAGATGTGCAAACCCTAGGTTTTCCAAATGGCTTAACACCCAGTTCACCGGCGAATCCGGATCCTCTTCTTCCATGCTCTCTGATGAGGAACCATCCACAAAATCTCCAAGACACGCCGAGCCATCCAATCCACCAAACCCTACTACCATGTCCACAGAGGATTATGGACTTCCTCCTCCCAGCCATCCTCCAGATCCATCATTAGCCATAAATCTTGAGGAAGACACCGCCGGCGACGAGGAATATGCTGCGCCTTCTTCATGTGGCCCTAAACAAAGGGCCGCGTGGAATCCCCACCGGAGCCCACATCATCTCCATCGATGACTCCGACGACGAGCCCCCAAGCGAGGGAGGACCATACAGACGATCTCCTGTAGACCAATCTGCTGCAGGGAGACCG